>OX578144.1:113267636-113775136 GCA_951213105.1 Amaurobius ferox | reverse complement strand
TCAGTAATAGTTTTAAAATTATAATACTACTATAATTTATTATATTTGAAAACTTCATCGAAAACAACTGAAATTCATTCAAATGACGTCATAGAAAAAATAACACGCCTGGCTCTCTCTATAAAAGCAGCATTTCATTCATAATATTTCGCCATTCATTTCATTCATCACAATACTATAATAATTTATTTTATTTAAAAATTAAGACCATGGTGCTACAAGTAATTAAACTCTATGCTTAAAACTTCATCGAAAAAAATCATCCTTCTCTCTGTAAAATCAATGAATATTTCATTCATATCAGCTATGCAGACTCCATGAGCTAAATAATTTTGCTTTAAAGAAATACAGCAATTCTTATACAACTTATTCTACATATTTTGCTGTTTACATTTTACATAAGTGAAAAATAGGCTTCGTTGTTGAAATAATCAAATTTGGATGATCATTTAAACTCAAATATATTGTAATTGCGTTGTTTCCGTATGTAGATGCACAGAATTTAGGCAAAAATAAATTGGTTTTAGGACGGATACAACACTCAATATGAATTAAAAAGAACTTTAAAAATCACGATTTTGAGACAAGATGGATGTCATATATCATTTTGAAGTGGGTCATGTGATCTTTTCATATCATGGTCACGTGATCGCTTCATATAAGAGGTGTAATTATATTAATTCTTATTTAAAAAACTACTGAATATATTTCGCTGAATTTTTTTTATATATTTTATGGAACAATTTGAATATTACCTAATATTTTCGAAGCAATTTGTGAATTTTAAATCCATTTAAAAAATGTTTGAAAAATTAGGTCCCATAGGGTTCAATGTATTTCATTTTTTCAACCCGGGTTCAATCCAAAACTAATTGGGTGATATTATTCATTTATATTCCCATAGGTCCTACAGACCGTCTGAACAACATACTAAAATTTCATTTTGATTAAGTCATTTTTACGGCAGTTATCGTGCTAACGGGCAGACAGAATGAACAAAGTCATAAACACTCTTCACCTTTGTTGTAAAGTGTTAAAACGTAATAAACACTTTTCAACTTTGTTGTAAAGTGTTAAAAACCGCATATCTGTATCTTTAAAATCAACTGAATTATGATAAAACAAAAAAAATCTGACTTATGCCACTTTTCCGTACCATGTGAAAGGCTGTTCATGAGTGAAAATAGGGATCATAAATTGACGATGGAAATTGTTTACATAAAAAAGTACTTAAAAGAACTTGATTATTGAAAAAGTACTTAGTTATTGAAAAGTACTCAAGAGTTCTTGATTGCATCGTGATCTTACACCTAATTCGCAAAAATATCTCGTACATATTATCATCTCGTTTAATCTTTTTTGTGATATGTCACAAATTTACACTTCTAATTTGATATATGGTCCCCATTCACAATATTCAATTTTCAATTAAATATAACTCAATTTTAAAGATACAGATATGCGGTTTTCTTTTTAATGATCTTGTTGCATTAAAAATAAAATTTTCTGATTGACCAAATTTGTCTAAGGGGGTCGTATAAAAATTAAAAAGTGTATCCTTTTGAAGATTAATGGGAGGACTATTTCACTAACGTAGTCTTATTTCCTACCTTACTTTCAACATTTTTACTATTTACATTGCACACTTATCTCCAACAGGTAAAGAATTAAAGCGCGTTTCAATTTTTTGGGGACACCCTGTATAATATTCATACCCATACATGTATTTTTAATGTCACTCTCTAAACAAGAATACATCCATACTATTAAATTTAACAGGAGTACGCTTATAAGACAAATGCCGAAAAGCGGTACGTAAACAATGAAAGTTTGGAAAATACTGATTTAGAACCCATTATTTTCATACCTATATATCTTCTATTTCTAACCTTATATACTTGTTTGGGCAGGTGTTCATTACCAAAATACTCTAGCGGAATTGGCCCATTCATAAGTCAGTTTTTCTTACGTTGCTACAAATATTATTTTATCTATCTCCGGCATAAATATTGGCTTCTGATGAAAAAAAAATTGCAGTAAGAGATAATTTGTTCCATTTGGAAATGGATTTCTCTTTAGGGATGTTGACAGATAAAACAGTATTATTATTATTATTATTACTATTATTATTATTATCATTATTATTATCATCATTATTTTTATAATTATTATTATTATTTATTATTATTAATTATTATTATTATTTACTCTTATTATTATTATTATTATTATTTAAATTAAATGACACTATTGAGGCATCCCTTTCTTTGAGCTGAGCGCAGTGACGCTCTTTAGGATCCGCTCAAGTGATTTAGAAAATGAACTGCAAAATGAAGATTTAGGAAATATTTTAAATTATTAATATAAAAATTTGCGGCTAAAGATGAACCTAATGTGTACACTCTTTGACCTTTCCTTACAAAGCTACTGGGGCGCTTACGAACTTTTGTTTTTAATCCTGTATATTATGGCATCAATAGCACCAATAAATTCTTTTATATATAATAGCATTAATATACCCTCGTATCAATATTATTAATATTTTTAAAAATCATATAAAATATACCAGATTAAGTAGTTAAAGATCCTGAATTTTGACGGACGACTGCTTACTTCAGCATATAAGGTGACTATGCCATATCTCCAAAACTCAATTGGGGGGACAAAACTTTCATTTTTGGAATCATCGTCCCCTCCCCCAAATATTTCCAAAAATAAGTCTAACTTTTAAGGCACCAAAATTTGTATTTGCCAACAATTAGAATTATAATTTGCCAACAATTAGACATAATTAGACCTACAAGTAAACGAGTTTAGAATATTTCTAGTAAGAGGTCTAAAATATTATATTTGCGTCCCATGAACACAACAATTTGTCTTGTTCGGACAATTTGCATCCTAATATAATTCCCTTCAATATCGTGTTGTTGAGTACTTTCTACTGATGAAGGACGAACACGGCAAAACTATTTTAAGAATGATAGAGCAATCGCCAAGGAAGCACTTTCTTAAGATTACGCTCCCATGGTGATTAACAGCATCCATGGACCTCTGTAGCACATATCATGTGCTTGTCAGTATGAAATTGTCAACACCTGCAAAGGCAACTTACAGTGCTGTTGTTGTTGAGACCCAGACCGTCCAACCTACCAAAAAGGTGTAAGGTAACTGTTTAGACGGCCGGGAAGTCAACTTACAGTGTTGTTGCTGTTGTTGAGACCCAGACCGTGCGACCTACCAGAAAGGTGTAAGGTAGCTGTTTGAACGGCCAGTAAGTCAACTTATAGTGTTGTTGTTGAAACCCAGACCGTCCGACCTACCAGAAAGGTGTAAGGTAACTTATAGTGTTGAAGACCCAGACCACACGACCAACCCAAGGGTTTACGGTAGCAAGATGTGTGGCCGGGGTAACTTATAGTGTAGAAAACCCAGACCACACGACCCAGACCACAAAGGCTAATGGTAGCTTTCTGTGTGGCCGGAGGGTAACTTATAATGTGTAATAGTTTTTGGAACCTCTATGCAGACTCAGGATTAAGCAACTAGCCACGACAACCTGTTGGTTTATGCCGATGTACTGGCTTGCTACGTAGTAACGATCTCTCATCCAGCAAAGCCACAGCCATTGCAACGTACTCGGCAGAATTATTCACCGAGCAAGGTCCAAAGAATTGCCTGCCAAGCCCGACCCTAGTCGCCGGCCATATCTAGGCTCAGGTCATGAATAGACACAGTCCATGCGATCACAACCACCTGGAGGAGTTCGAGGCCTAACTGCCTCGCCGATAGGCGGCCGGTTACAGGATTTATTTGCCCCCCCCCCCCAAGTTGGAGGATCAGAGCTACAGCGCTAGGATCCGTTCACAACTCAAAGAGTGGGCCGTCCCGGGGGGGATGTCTATGCAGACTCAGCCCAACCACAAAGCCATCTTCAAAATTCTTGAGCTCATGCAGAACGATGCTGCAACAAGAAATAGAATTTCGCAAAATTGTGGTATATGTAAAGTTTTCCAGTTGCCCCATTGTGAGTATCGGTTACTCCATACGGACAAAAACATGAGTCTTGCTATGTGAAATGGATACGCATTCCTAACCTTGTAAATGTCCCCTATAACCAGGATCTTTGATTATGAGCAATTCTTGTGCAATTGCGTTTCTTATTGCCGGTTATTGATCACTTACAAGTTGTTTGTCGAAAGTTGCTTCACTGTTGTGTCACAAAATTGTGTCCGTTGTCACAAAATTGTGTCCGATGTCACAAAATTGTGTCCATTTGAAATCGTTATTACATATGGCATAATTTCATTAAGATACTCTTCTTAACATACTATGAGAAATTTGTTAGTGAAATAAAATTATAGGATTGAATAATTAGGAAATATGTTATATATAAGAGACTCTGCTTGTCGATTGATCGATTATTATTATTATTATTTCGATTAATCGTTATTACGATCAGTTGGTTCGAAACTATTATAAATATTAAAATGATAACTATTATATTAAATTAATTAGTTAAGAATTATATCAAAATAAAAAAGTGACCAAAATAAATAATCAGTATAACGTTCTTATTAATAGTGGATTTCAAGAATAGTTTCATTAATCTAAGTTCATCGAGAACAAAAATGCTTGATAATGCAATATATTTCCTTTCTGAAGACTACATCTGTAAGTAATATCATATTCCCACCACACTGAGTACAACCAAATCCTTCATCAGGCGAAAGAACTCCTGAGAGAGATGTTACCAGAAAAGAAATCCATAATAACTTGTGTTATTACTTCATGGAGATTGCCTTGTGACCCTGCTTGATAAAACAAAAAAAGCTGATGTCGGCCGTACATGACTTTCCCTACATAATCCCTTTTCTTCTTTCAATACGAAAAATCTGATGTTGGCAGCACATGACTTTCCCTGCAGACTTATATCGACGTTCTCTTTATTTTAATTAAATTTAATTCATTTTTAATTCAATTTTCGTTCTCATTTGATAACTGGACTTATTTTCAAAGGTGGCGTAGAGAAGATACGAAAAAACTAAAATATCTCGAGAACGGCTAGTCCTAGTATAATGGGTTGATCTTATTATTTTCTTCGTTAAACATTACGTATTAAACAAGCATTTAATGAATATATTTGATTATACGCAGTTCTTTATTTTACATTTTGTCGATTTTTGCGGGCCATTTTGCAAAAAAGGCAGATTATTTCTTTCTGAATCCTACCCAAATCTAATCAGCACCAGGGTAACCCACAAGTGACTTATCTACCAAAATTTTGTGAAATTCGGTCCATTAGTTTTACAGCTAGAGTGGATACAAGCTTTTGAACCCCATTTCGCAAAAAAAAAAAAGGCGGGTTCTTTTATCCCGAATCGTATCCAAAACTAATCAGCTCCAGACTCGCCCACAAGTGACTTACCTACCAAATTTTATGAAATTCGGTCAATTACAGACACACACACACAGACGCCACGCTAAAAATGGTTTTTTCGTTTTCTAGAGGTCTCGAAACGTGTAGATCCGTCAAAAACTCGAGTTGCGATTTTCGACATGATTCCAATACTTTCCCTATACATTACCATGTATTGCAGGGAAAGTAAAAATGATGCACAAAATCGTCGTCACAATGCTTTCAACGTTGAAAAGTATACCGACATTTGACTCTTTCTGGATGAAAAAATGTAAAATTATTTTGAAGTACCAAATTAACTTATATTTCGAGCATATATATAACTTAACAATTGTAAATATTACTCACATCTGATAAGCAATATACTCCTTTACATTATATTAAAATGAGGTAATTCATCAATTTGACGTCCTTATCGTAACTTTAGCGCAATTTGACGACAGTTTCGTAAATTTGGCAGTACATTAAAATGTCGCCGAGTTGGCAATATTTCGCCATATTGCTTTTTAAATATTAGATATTTGATGATACTACTGCTCAATTTTATGTAATTTTTTAGATACACTACGGGTTTCCATTCGCTACTCGCTACGGTTCATCAACCACCTTAACTCGCTTCGCCTCTTACTCGCAGGCTCTCGTAGAATTCACTTCAAGAACTATTTCAAGCCAAACTAAAGTTTAAATTAAACAAGAAAGACCAATCATGCATAAAGCATAGATTATTAAACACTTTCCAACTGAAATGCTATTTGTTTTTTAAACATCTCTAAATTGCGATACATTCAGCGTTGATATATTTTAAATTAACACATTACAAAAATAATTTATTATAGTATTTGAAAACTTAAAAATTCATCGAAAAAAATGAACTTTATTCACATGACGTCATCGAAATATAAATCGTTTGGTTCTCTATGTAAAAGCAGTGAATATTTTATTCATACACTTTTATTCCAGACTCCAGAGTTAAATAGTTTTGCGTAAAAAAATTTAGCATTTCTTATTTAACTCATCTTCACAGTCACTTGCTTACATTCTGCATCCATTAAAATTAGGCTTCTTTGTAAAAACATTCAAAGTTTGATGATCATTTAAACTCAAAAATATTGTAATTGAGTTGGCGCAAAACATAGACGCACAAAAATAAGCAACAAAAATAAAGCGGTTTTAGGACAGATGTAACACAAAATATAAATTTAAAAGAACTTTAAAAATCACGATTTTAACTCAGGGAAAAAAGATGGATGCCATACTTTATTTTGAAGTGGGCCACGTGATCTCTTCATACTATATGGGCGTAATTATTATTTTAATTTTTATTTAAAAAACTACCAAACATATTTTGCTGAAAATTTTTTTTTATATATTTTATGGGATAATTTAAATATTTCTTAAAACTTTTGAAGAAATTTGTGAATTTTAAATTCGTTTAAAAAATGTTTGAAAAATTAAGTCCTATAGGGTTCAATGTATTTCATGCTTTCAACCCGGGTTCAATCCAAAACTAATTGGGTGATATTATTCATTTGCATTCCCATTTGTTCCACAGACCGTCTCAATAACATACTAAAATTTCATTTTGATAAAGTCATTTTTACGACAGTTATCGTGTGAACGGACGGACAGACAGAATGAACAACGTCATAAACATTTTTCAACTATGTTGTAAAGTGCTAAAAAGGATCCTGCCAAAATTCAACTATGTAGGTTCATGCCTGCAAAGATTCGTGGTCTATTGTTAGTCTGTCCAGGACGCGAACTCTCAGCTCATATATTTTGTCTTTGGCTACGAATATTTTTTGAACTAAAGTTTAATTCGAAAAACGGTTTATTTCTGCGTGTTCCTCAAACAGAATATTTATATTTCTCTACAAATGTACAAATTTTATATTTTTATATGCTATAGTTTTTGCACATCAGAGAAACTTGAAAAACGAGAAATATGTCAAACAGCGACGGCTACATTTTATTAATTTAGAGAGATTTATTTGAAAAATGTACATTATCTCGAAAAGAGTTCAAACTAGCATTCTTATGTAATTCGTTTTAGAATATATAATTACGTATAAATTGATTATTTACGGAACATTATCCAGATCTTTTTATAATATTTTTCAAAATTTCATCCAAAAATTTGAGGATCTCCTGAAATTTCGATTGCGTTTACAATCAATATGTTTCCAGTGTTCATGGATTGTAATAGTCGTACCAAATTACGTTTGAATCGCTCTATTTGTTCGTGAGATATCTCTCTCTCTCACACACACACAGAGAGAGAGAGAGAGAGAGAGAGAGTGACATCACCTCTAAAACGTTCGATTCGAGTTCAAAGATGCTAAATATATGCTCTCCGTCACAAAACGTCACAATGCTTTTTCTATACATTACACTATTGTAAAAAAGGTAGAAATAAAAAATCTGATGTGGGCAGCACATGACTTTCCCTGCAGATTCAAACTCATATTTTCTTTATTTCTTAAATAATTCATTAGATTGAGTTTTATTGCACCAAATCACACTAAATTTGCATTTTTAATTCAATTTTTGTTTTTATTTGGTAATTGGACATTTTCGCGAAATCGGCGTAAAAAAATGGAAGAAATCTCAAATATCTTGAGAACGATTAGTCCTAAAGTATAATGGAGTGTGTTATATTATTTTCCTCTTCAAAAATTGAGTATAAAACAAGAATTTATTTGATACATTTGAGTATACACTACTTAGTCTTTTTTTTAGATTTTGGCGATTTTGGCGAGCCATATCGTAAAAAAGGCGGGTTCTTCTTTTCCGAATCGTGCCAAATTCTAATCAGCACCAGTGTATCCAACAAGTAACTTATCTACCAAATTTTGTGAAATTTGATCAATTAGTATTTTAGGTAGAACGGATAAATGAAATTTCTACGGGCGATTTCGCAAAAAAAGGCGGGTTCGGTTTTTACGAATCGTACCAAAAATTAATCAGCACCAAGGTCACATCCAAGTGACTTACCTTCCAAATTTTATAAAATTCGGTCCATTAGTTTTTGAGTTAGAGTGGATACATACATTGCACAGACACACAGACAGACACATACACAGACGTCACGCTAAAAATAGTTTTTTCGTATTCTAGAGGTCTCGAAACGTGTAGATCCGTCGAAACCTCGAGTTGCGATTTTCGACATGATTCCAATACTTTCCCTATACATTACCATGTATTGCAGGGAAAGTAACAAAATTACTGTTATAATAAGAAAATGAAGGTATATTAGGATTATTTTCTTACTTTGTTTTCAAATCATTCAATAAAGGTTAATGAAAGATTTATCCAAATGAAATGCTATTAATAGATACTGTTACTAATATCGTCAAAAAGACCTAGGATTACGTTACTAATGATATTTATAGATTAAAGTGTGCGGGGGAGAGAAGGAGTTAAATGCAATACTAAGTTATTAACCTGGGTGGTTCCGCCCGCAATTTTGAAGGGGCGTTATAAACTTCTAAAGGACAACTTTGAGTTCGTGCAATTCAACTTTTCAAATATAAGATACTTGAAATTTGACACAAAGGTAAATATTTCGACTATAACTTTTTGACTCGACCTTAGGCAAAACAAAACCACCAGTCGAAACCGCTACTTTATGCGTGAAAAAAATAATAATAATAAATAACATCGTTGTAATCGCTGGTATACTTATGCTTATAATAAAAATTAACTGAAGTGTGGCTTATCTCGACTCTCTCATACCAGAATCCTTTTTAATAGTTTTTTTTTTTTTTTTTGTTGTTGTTGTTTTTGTTTTTGAATTTTGAAAAATCGGTATGAGTCCAAAGGATCACAGTTATAGCGTCTTACCTTTTACTTTAAAGGGCTGAAAAAAATCTTCCGATTGATACTATACTTGACATTGTACCCCGGAAGGTGGGAGTAACTTTCCCCCGAGGGGGCAAATGACGTCACAAGTAGAAGACATTATATTGCACCTATTTTTCACAACAATGATTGAAACTATTAAGTCTCACGATCATTGATATACATTGATTTACATTGATTATTGATATGACCATAAATAAACCCTTTTATGCATGATTATATCATATTTTTTCCTATGCTGCCATGTTAAAAAAATAATAAATTTCGAATAAATTTCGAAGTTTTCGCCCAAATTAAAAAAAAAATTCTATCTAGTTCGAGATTTTTTTATAACAAAGCCGGGCATAAAGTTTCGTGAAAAGCCATTAATATTTGTGGCCGCTATTAGGTACACAAGATATTGACCTCAGACATCAGATAAACGGATATCACTCCAAAAGAAGTCAAAATGTATTCCGTTAGGTCTTGAAACATATTGGCATTAAAATGTTAAATTCGAAAATTTTCATGAAAACAATACTTTCTCTATACTATATTTCTCTATACTATAGTATAAGAAAGCAAAAATTGAAATAATAAGAAAAATTGAGCAAATTCCTTAGATGAATAAATTTAACGAAGAACTTGAATGAAAAGTTAATCGCTTTTGTCTAAATGTAACACTTAAGAAAAATATTTATAGAATACAGTGCGTTATAAAATACAAGTAAAAATGTAATCCGAAAAAACAAATCCCGCATTATTTGCTAAACAAGTTAGTCTTAAACTTTTAATTGGAATCTAAAATTTAAATCATTTGGAATGACTAAGAACATGAAGACGGTATTTTTTTTCTTTTCCGAAAAAACACTTGTCTCTAATCTTAAATCTTGTCTAGAAAGAATCTAATTACATCATTAAATCGGGGATTTTGTTCGTTACAAGAGGATTTTCTTTTTAATCCATTTAAAGAAAAACTTTGATGCGACCATCACAATATTTTCTCTATAAGCTGATTAATTCCTTTTAAATTTTTAGACTAGCTTAACTAATAATATGTAGCAGTACATTTAGCTTATTACACCCCCAATTCACCACCTCAAATAATCATTCAATATAAATTCCAAATCCATTACCATTGCTTTTACTAATAACTATTTATAAAATGAAATTGTACACTTTCTTCTTTTCGAACAATCTATTATTACACCTAATTTAAAGGCTCTATCTCATCACTATGTGTGCTTTCCTATCGTTTCTCATTTCTGACGTTTTGATATGAAGCACCCCCTCTACAGAACATTTTTGAAAAATTAGAACTTTCCAGAGTATTTTATTGGACAATTGACCCGTGTATCAAATTGCAAGACTCTGTCTCACTTAAAAAGGCGTTCTTCATTTATTCGGTAAATCAAACATTTTAGCGTGTAGCACACCTAAAGTATGAAATTATGGGCAACTAAAATTGTATACTTTTTACTTTTTCAATTAATTACCTTTACATCAAATTTAAAATGTTTATTTCATTGCGAAGAATGTTTTTCTATTATTTCACTTTTTGAACGCTTTTGTGTGGAGTACCCATCTCTTTAAATAAAATTTTTGGAAAACTCTATTCTTGACATTTTATCAAATAATTGACCCATGTACCAAATTGCAAGCCTCTGTCACATTTTAAAGGAGCCGTTTCTCATTTATATGGCAAATCGAACATTATGAGGTGCGGACCTCCTAGAGTTGCGAACATTGGGAAATCCCAATTGCACACTTTCTTCTTTCGAACTAGCTACCCATACACTAAATTTGAAGTCCCTAATCCATCACGAAGCATGCTTTTCTATCATTTTACGTTTCGAGTGTTTTTATATATCGTACCCACCCCCCTTGTATGAACATTTTTGAAAAACTCTATTCTTCTTGGGGGTTTTATCAGATGATTAGTTCATGTACCAAATATCGAAGCTCTATTACATTTTACGGGAAGCGTTTTTAATTTATTCGGAAATCGAATTTATTGGTGTCCGGTACCCCTTAAAATAAAAAAATATTGGAAAACTGAAATTACACACTTTCATCCTTGCCCATACACCAAATTTGAAGTCACTATCTCATCCCAAATCAAGCATTTTTACCATTTCACCTTTCGAATATTTTTCTGTGGAGCATCCCCTTCAATGAACATTGTTGAAAAACTCTATTCGTTTTGGGTTATTTATCAATTGATAAGACCATTTACCAAATTTCAAGCCTTTATGAAATTTTAAACGAGACGTTTCGCACTCATTCGACAAATCGAACATTTTAGTGTGCGGCACCCTTAAAGGAACAAATATTGGGAATCTGAAATTGCACACTTTCTTCCTTTTGAACGATTTACCTATACACCAAATTTGAAGCCTCATCTTCAAACATGCTTTTCTATCATTTCACTTTTAGAACGTTTTGATATAGAGCACACCTCCCTACAGAAAAATTTCCAAAAATTTGATTTTTCCAGGGGATTTTATCAAACGATCGACTCGGGTACCAGATTACAAGTCTTTATCTATTCGATAACTGCCTAAAAAAGCGTGACAGGCAGTATATACATAGAGAGAGATAGATTAAGACTTGTAAATTTTGAAGTACTATCTGTGGATGTGTACAGTACATGTATTTATTAATGCAAGTGATTAGTTAGTTTTCAACCAAACTACCAAAATTCCCAGCTTGCAGATTGCCAAGACGAGTCAATTCATGCTGAAGGGGAGAAAGGAATAAGGGGGATGTACGATTTAATTATTTGACTTCTTGTACTCTATTAAGCGAATGAATTCGCTTTTTTGCGTCATGCGCAGAAGTATCAATGGCTCTCATGATATATTACCTTCAAATGACATTTAATTTATGAGATAAAGATCAATAATCCGAAAATGAGCTTAAAATTAAATTAGAGGTCAAAAAAATTCATTTTTCCCTAATAAAGTGACATCTAAATGACATTGAGAATGATTATAAAGGAAACCCTTTCAGTGTTTTGATAATTATCGTGGCAAACTAATATATCACCGTCATATAACCTTCAAATGTCCTTCAAATAAAATTGAAATACTTAGATCAAATCAAACAGTCCGGTTATTGACCTTGGACTTGAGTAGTCAGAGGTCAAAACATGTTTTTCTCTTCCAATTTACCTTTTAGATGACATTGAAAATGATTATGAAAAATATGCTCACATAATTTTGCATAAAATTATTGTTAACTGCTATATCATCCTTATCGTATAAAAATATCACCTACAAATGACATTGGATTAAACTTCATTAAAACGCATTCAAAAATGCATCTTACTGATTATTTTTCAAAAGTGCGCCATTAAAGATTGTAGATCTCCTTCAGGACTAAATATCCATAGGTCTTCAAATGGTTTTATGGTCTTATTCCAAGATTTTCTCTTCATTGACAGTTATATAAGTGACCTTAAGATTCCATAGTTTCAGAAAAATGGTGGAGTTTTGAAAAATGACACAATTATTCGGAAGGATTGATCAGTGTTCGAAGGATTTAAGCTGTTGTAAAGGCTAGGAATTTAATTCACATGTCAGAAAAAAATTTACTGGCTATTTACATTTTACGAAAATATAAAAAAAATTGATTTTAGGAGTTGCTGATACAGACAAAAATGTTAGAATTGTCCAGTGAACAAGAGTCTCCGGGTTTACTGAGCTAGAAATTTGAAATTTGGTACACAGACAAATTCAACAATAAGATCAACATGGATAAATGCAATTTTCGAATATTTATTATTTTAAGGGGTGTTATTAAACTCCAGGTTTATTGAACTAAAGACTTAGTACAACGGTGAACTAAAGATTTAATATTCAATAATAATTTCAGAACTAAAGACATTGAATTAAAGATTTAGTACAACGGTAGATCACATTGTAAAATCAACTTGAATATTTGCTGTTTTCAAATATTTAATTATTCTAAGGGGGCATCAAAGGCAAACATGTTCGAATTGCCGAACGAGCATGAATTCAATTGTTGTGGTAGAAACTCGAAATTCAGTACAAACCATAAAGGTAGAACACATGATAAAATCCAGAGGCGCGGTAGCCCTGTGGTTACCTCGCGGAAATTGCACTCGCTAGTAAATGTCACCAAATTGGAAATAAATTACAAAATCTGGAAGCCCTTCTTCGAACTTTCGCATATGGCAACGTTAGATTCACGTCATAGGAAAGGATGCATGTACGGGGGTTTTCTCTGTCTGGTTTTCAAAAGATGCTTCAGTGAGAGGGGTAAATAGGGACTCCAAAGCATTTTACACGTTCATAGCAGTAATTTCATACCAAGACGATTTGAACAGTAATTTCAACCAAGTGTTTATTTCTCCTTTTTAAATAATGTATCGTGCATAATAAAAGAAGATGTGGCGATTGAGCGTCGCCGGGCCCCGAACCAGGGACCTGATGCATTGTAGACCGACATTATAATCACTGAGCAAAAGCTAGCTCCTCCTCTGTTCTTATAATTCGGTTACTGGCTCGTGAGGCATCTTTGATAGATGTCTTTGCTGCCGCACACAAAAGACATCTATCAAAGATGCCTCACGAGCCAGTAACCGAATTATAAGAACAGAGGAGGAGCTAGCTTTTGCTCAGTGATTATAATGTCGGTCTACGAAGCATCAGGTCCCTGGTTCGGGACCACGGCGACGCTCAATCGCCACAAAGATGTCTGTGTATCTTTCTGTATGTGCATATCGTCTGTAGTGGAAAATTGAAATTTCGTACAGCAGTGAAACTTGCTACAGAGGTAATTTAACTCCTCATATGGTGCATCTCGGCAATATTTTCTTTTTAAATTCACATTTGATTAAAAGTTATTTACTTACAATGCCGAAAATCGCCATTTTCAGTCATTTCGTCAAATTCATGTATCCATAGCAGCTTTACTCGCATTTGAGACGTAAGTTGACTCAAAACGGTATCTTAGATTTTTGATTAGATGACTTTGAGTGCTATTTTATTTTCTAAATTCAGTGAATTATTTCAAAATTCGTCAATTTAAAAAATAAATTTTCATCTTTTAGAATATTTGATTATTTCAATATTATAAGTGTTTTCAAAAAAGTGAACTTCAATCGGATGAAAACCCGCTTAGATAGTAATTTTTTCTTAATTTTCCTTATGTGGTAAACGAACTTTCTTTTCATTTTTGCGACTTCAAGCATTTTCATTTATTTGTGTTTATTTTAAGAAATCCAGAAGTCTAACCTCTTAAATATCGATTTTCTAGCTTAGCGAATTTAATGAACATATATATTGATATGTCGTTCTATCAACAATCGACGATCCAGATCTCTGTGCACACATGTGGCGAATCGTAGCATGCTTATTTAGAACATACCAAAGAAGCTTACTTAACGCGTGCTAAAAGTGCTTATTTAGATCGTATTACACTTGAGTTGTATAATTGTCATGGTTGAGCATGGAAAAATCGAAGGGCGGAAATGATTTTGGTTCAAAACAGGAGATTCGAAAATTGAGTAGTGTTATCTGTATCAATATTATTGAATTAACCTGCGATTATTTAGGACCAGAACAACGCCGCGTAATTCGTTCTAATTTACACATTGTTACGAACATTTAAAATGCTTTTTGACATGCCATCTTTCAACAAGGAGAAAACACATTTACAGACAACCATTATTATTGTGTTGTTGTTGTTGTTCTTGAGACCCAGACCGTCCGACCTACCAGAAAGGTGTAATGTAACTGTTTTGACGGCCGGGAAGTGCCACCCAATTTAAACCGGAACCCAGTGGAGGAGGCATCCACAGGGACCGTACCCTCCTTCCCCTACCACCAACCTCTCGGAAGGGCATTCGGATCCACATGTTTAACGTAATCGTTCTCCGCATGAACACGGCGGCATTTGTGGCAGCGTGCAAATCCAGCGCGCAAACCACCGGACTACCGTGCCCGAAATGTGTCAAAAGCACGCGGTGTTCCCAGGTGGTCACCCACCCAAGTACTAACCGCGCCCGATGCTGCTTGACTTCAGTGATCTAACGAGAACCGGTGTTTTCAGCACGGTACGGCCGTTGGCCCTCCATTGCTATTGTGTGAAGGAACAAGTTAAGTGACCTTATCGGCATTGTTTATGACCTTGGCGCCAAGTTTGGCGAAAGTTGTAGATTTTGGGGGAGTTTTGGAAGGCAATAGAATTTTCTCGATGTTATCATTATTTTCGAAGATCGTCCACTTTCTAGAGATTTCCATGAGAATATATAAGGAAGTCCTGGCTCATTTGACCAGAGTTGATGTAATACTAGTAAAATTGAATTGTGAGATACATCAGTGTTTATAGAACAAAATCAGATAGTTCGTGAATTAGTTAAGCATTTAATTGCTATTTACTGTACATGGCAGCTGTTTTCTGATCTTGTAAGATAGCTTATTAGCTGTATATTATTCCTGTTTACACTTATTGGTGCTTTTAAATAAAATCTTTAGTTGTTCAGAAATTCGGACTCATTTTTGTTTCCTAAGAATACGCCCATGGTTTGAGGAGATACGTCTTAACAATATATAATTAATACTCTAAAGATCTTTAAAGAAATGTAACAAAAAGCATTAAAAATCAGAAAATAGCGTCTAAAAGTATTGCGATATGAAATATCCTAGCTTTTACTTTTTTAATAAGTTTTTACATTTTTAATTCTGGTACTTGATTAACATTTCGTAATAATTAATTTTTCATATATGTAAGTAAATTGTATAACACGTTAATTATAACCCTTTTCCCTATGGATAAATTACAATATGTTTCTGAAAATATATATTCTCCCCTGAAGAAAACACTTTGAGCAAACTTTTTATTTAATTTTTAAAGCTGTACTGTCTTCCGATTCTCCCTATAAGTTTGATCTGCCGTAAATAACAGGTTTCATATCCAATTTCGAAAGCAGCCTGAGGATTTTGATTACAAAACCTGAAATGTTGAAATTGGAAAACGAAAATTCCATTCTGCGACATTTTCCTTTGGGGCAATTATTATGAGAGAGAAATGTTACTCTGGAACTCAACAATTTTTCAATATTCTACACCAATCTTAAATTCTTTATTTCATTCAACTCTGTCCAATAATTCTGTGAAAGTAGCAACTGATAAAGAATAATATTAATAAAGCAGTATAAAGCATAAAGTAGGAATAAGCAGTATCTACTAGAGTAGGTAGCAGAACACGGGTTTTCCCAATAAATAAAACTGCTGCTTGTGAGAATATAACTTTTTAATTTTTCCTTATATAACGCGTCATAGGTGCAATTAGGGGACTACAATCGTTTCGTAAGCAATTTGATCCCTCTTCCTCGAGTAAAAAAAAAAAACATCTAAGAACAAACTGCTTAGCAGTTCGTTCTTAGCAGTTGCTAAGAGTACACACTGTTTTTTAACACTTTACAACAAAGTTGAAAAGTGTTTATGACTTTGTTCATTCTGTCTGTCTGCCTGTCTGTCCGTTAGCACGATAACTGCCGTAAAAATGACTTAATCAAAATGAAATTTTAGTATGTTGTTCAGACGGTCTGTAGGACCTATGGGTATATAAATGAATAATATCACCCAATTATTTTTGGATTGAACCTGGATTGAAGAAATGAAAAACATTGAATCCTATGGGACCTGATTTTTCAAACATTTTTAAGCGGATTTAAAATTCACAAATTGCTTCGAAAATTTTAGGTAATATTCAAATTGTTCGATAAAATATATAAAAAAAATTCAGCGAAATATATTCAGTAGCTTTTTAAATAAAAATTAAAATAATAATTACACCTCTTATATGAAGCGATCACGTGACCACGATATGAAAAGATCACGTGACCCACTTCAAAATGATATATGGCATCCATCTTGTCTCAAAATCGTGATTTTTAAAGTCCTTTTTATTAACACTTTACAATAAAGTTGAAAAGTGTTTATGACTTTGTTCATTCTGTCTGTCTGTCTGTCTGTCTATTAGCACGATAACTGCCGTAAAAATGACTTAATCAAAATGAAATTTTAGTATGTTGTTCAGACGGTCTATAGGACCTATGGGAATATAAATGAATAATATCACCCAATTAGTTTTGGATTGAACCCGGGTTGAAAAAATGGAATACATTGAGCCTTATGGGACCTAATTCTTCAAGCATTTTTTAAGCGGATTTAAAATTCACAAATAGCTTCGAAAATTTTAGGCAATATTCAAATTGTTCCATAAAATATATAAAAAAAAATTCAGCGAAATATATTCAGTTGTTTTTAAATAAAAATTAAAATAATAATAACACCTCTTATATGAAGCGATCACGTGTCCATGATATGAAACGATCACATGACCCACTTCAAAATGATATATGGTATCCATCTTGTGTCAAAATCGTGATTTTTAAAGTTCTTTTTAATTCATATTGAGTGTTGCATCCGTCCTAAAACTACTTTATTTTTGCCTAAATTCTGTGCATCTACATACTGAAACAACGCAATGACAATATATTTCAGTCTAAATGCTCTTCCAAATTTGATTATTTCTACTATTGAGCCTATTTTTCACCTATGTAAAATGCAAACAGCAAAATACGTATGTAGAATGAGTTGTATTAGAATCACTGTAATTCTTTAACACAAAATCATTGAGTCCATGGAGTCTGCTTAGCTGATATGAATGAAATATTCATTGATTTTAGAAAGAGAAGGACGATATTTTTCGATGAAGTTACGCATTGAGTTTACTTACTTGTAGCTCCATGGTTTTAATTTTAAAATAAAATAAATTATTATAGTATTGTGATGAATGACATGAATGGGGGAATTATTTATGAATGAAATGTTGCTTTTATAGAGAGAGCCAGGCGTGTTATTTTTTTATGAAGTCATTTGAATGAATTTCAGTTGTTTTCGATGAAGTTTTCAAATATAATAAATTATCGTAGTATTATGATAATTCTAAAATTATTACCGAGGAATGTATCACATTTTAGAGATGTTTAAACCAGGCAATTTATACTTCAATGCCGTCATTTGAATGAAGTTAATTTTTTTCGATGAAGGTTTAAGGTGTCAAATATAATAAATTAATGTGTGATAAGTTTTAAAATATTACCGAGGAATGTATTGCATTTTAGACATGTTTAAATAAAATTGCATTGAAGTTGGAAAGTGTTTCATAATCAATGCTTGATCTTTGATTGATCTTTCTTGTTTTATTTTAAGAAGATGCCTCAAAACGCCCTCGAAAGAATTGTGGTCACCTAATTCTGTGCTTCCCAACCGATGTACCGCGGCACACTGGTGTGCCGCGAAAGGACTGGAAGTGTGCCGCGAGAAATTGAACCGCAAAGACCTGATTATGGGCGACGGAACCGGAGAGCTAGGCTGTTGCTTAAGAACGGTTCCTTAACCGTTGCTTCAGAACTGTTCCTTAACCGTTGTTTAAGAACTGTTCCTTAACCGTTGCTTAAGAACTGTTCCTTAACCGTTGCTTAAGAACTGTTCCTTAACCGTTGCTTAAGAACTGCTCCTTAACCGTTGCTTAAGAACTGTTCCTTAATCGTTGCTTAAAAATTTTGTGGATATTTATTTCAATACTTAATGTTTATTTTGTCTTTAACTTATTATTATTAGCATCTTTATAAATAGTCAGTAATTCTTTTGTGTATAATTAATTTTAGTTTTGTATTTTTACATCAGAATTTTATAAAATAAGTGTTCTAAAAATTTAATCCCAGTTTCACTCAGTCAAATCTGACAATTTAGTTTATAGATGCGATATAAAACTATGTCAAATATCAATCACTGAGGATGCATGGATTAGGTATTTTCATTCCATTTGTTTCGTTTATTTCTTGCTTCTGACTGCATAAGACGACTTATCTAAAACGAATGTCTAGCTGGAATGTTTATGTATTATAATGCAAAAATATTTAAAAAAAAAAGATCTTATTAATTGATCCCTGGTATGAAATAGGGGAAATGAATCAAGTTAATAGAAACATGCTCCTTCATAGTATGTCATGAAATTATTTATGCTTGTGAGGTGTGCCGTGAGGTGAAAAAGGTTGGGAAGCACTGACCTAATTGACCTACTATGTCGAATGCAAACTCACATAGTACAACTTTGTGCACACGCATAGTCGACTTGCAAATGAGGCTAACAATCTCCTAAATTCACAGTCACTTTATTTTTGGAGCATCTTTTTTTGTTCGAGTTTCATCTCGGATTCTACGGTTCTCATCTCTAGTTTTCTCGGTTCTAGTCCGGCTTTCAGTTCTTCATGTCTGACTATCTTATCTGTATCTTATCTACTTGATAGATTTGAATAAAAACTAACATTTCTCTTCGTCCGTCACTCAACTTTTTGTTTCCGGCTTTAAGAGCTTTCATGTTTTCTATCAGCTTTCCTTGTCGGACTTTCATCTGCTTCATCAGCCCTTCTTGGCCGATTTTCAGTTCTTCATGTCTTCTGACTATATTATCTCTATCTTATCTACTTGATAGATTTTAATAAAAAACTATCATTCTCTTCGTCCGTCACTCACCTTTTTGTTTCCTGCTTTAAGAGCCTTCATGTCTTCTATCAGCTTTTCTTGTCGGACTTTCATCTGCTTCATCAGCCCTTTTGGCCGACTTTCAGTCCTTCATGTCTGACTATCTTATCTCCATCTTATCTACTTGATAGATTTTAATAAAAAAACTATCATTTCTCTTCGTCCGTCATTCACCTTTTTGTTTCCGGCTTTAAGGGCTTTCATGTCTTCTATCAGCTTTTCTTGTCGTACTTTCCTCTGCTTCATCAGCCCTTCTTGCCCAACATTCATGTGCCCTATCAGCTCTTCTTGTCTAACCTTCATCTGATAATCCATCTCCTCCAAATATACCATAATAGATTCATATTATTACACCATCCTTCTTCTAATTAGGAGGAGAGCATAACTACTTATCAAATTTTCAAAAATTCACTTTCTGACAGCAATTTGCTATCGAAGTATCCTCTGAAATAATGTGTGTACTTTCAAGAAACAAAAATAAGTTGAAATTTCTGGATAAGTCACACTTTTATTTAAAAGCACCAATAAGCGTAAACGGGATCAAGCAGATTCTGTCGCAAAACAGTGACATATCTTGCAATTCAATTTGGCTCATATTACGTCAGTTCTTCAACTGAACGATGACTTACTTGTTCATATAGTCACCATAAAAATTTCGAAAATCTGTCCAGATTTCAGAAACCAGTAGACATGTTTAGAAAATTTCAACTGATTCGTAAACTTGGAAAAAGGTTGACGATATCACTTCAAATCTGGTACCCATATCACAAAAATGTCGCAAAGGTCCGGCAACCCTACTTTCACGCAATAACACTGGTTCTTGCGGTAAGAATAGAATATATAAATATAATATATATATATATATATATATATAAATAAATTATTAAATCCAAAGTTAGAATGTATGTAGTAACTCATAATACACTATTCTAAAATTTTCTACAAATACAAAGAAATTAAGACAAAAAGAGGAAATAATAAAGCATAATGCAAGTCATAAGGACAAAGACAATCAACAAATTTCAAAAATGAGGAATGCAAATAAGAAAAAAAAAAAAAAAAAAAAAAAAAAAAAATCCAAGCAAAAATGCTTGCACATGGAGGAGATTTAGGCTTACGAGATTAGGCTTACGAAAAGTTCATTTCGAAAAAATTCTCATCGGGTCCATATATCTTTTCGAAATGAACACAAAAATGCTTGTTTCTGAAACACAAGATAGATTTTATCTATAAACTTGTGTTATATGGACGACAAGCATAAAGATTGGAACAATAAAGGAAACATAAATACCTCAAAACGCACCTCTTCAGCGCAACCATGACGAGCAAAATATGACTGGATCAACGTTGCCATATGCCAAAATGAAAAGATGTGATTTGCTGTTGCCAAAGAGAGTAATAAAAACAGTACTGCGCAAAAGCAATAAAATGAGTTATTCAACTGTTAAAGCTTCGAGATAAAAAGATGAAAATATAATTGCAGGAGAATGAAGAAGTACGGCTAAAATAAGATAATAAGGGGAGAATATGAGAATTTTAGGCTAATCGAAACTTATTAACTATACTATTGACTAAATATGCAGGATATTTTACTGGTAATTTTGAGGTTATTAATGTGCAAAGCATGAAATTTTTATCTGATAATCTATAAATTCTAAAAAGTTGATTAAGTATAATATTTCTAAACAATTGAATCGAGTTGCAGGAATTAAAAGGTAATAATTTATTAATATTAAATTTAAAAAAATCTTTTTTATCATATAATTTAGTAACTATCCCATGAGCAGGTTCTATAATTAGATTTAAATCCAAATAATAAACATTATTACTAATAGAAGTTTCATTAGGTATTAATTCCAAATGATCCGGATAGAAATCTATATCTATGACATAGTTATCAGTAAATACAAGACAAATCAGATCATCTACATATCTATAAATTTTATAATCAGTTGAAGTAAAGAATTTTTCATAATGATATAGGTATAAATTAGCTAACATACTGCTACTACAGCCACCTTGTGGAACACCTGAGACTTGTAAGTATAATTTATTACCTTGAAAGATATAATTATTGAAAAGAACAAAATGGAGAAGCTTAGGAAAATTGGTAAATTTTGTAAGATTAGAATGTTTAGTAATATAAGCATTATATAAAGCTAAAATGACATCATATAGATCAGTGATCTTAATATTATTAAATAGATCTTTAAAATCAAAAGTTTGAAATCCTATTATTTTACCATGCGTATTTAATTTATTTTTTAATTCCTTACTGTTATTTAGAATAATGTAGCTATCACAAATGAATTCCACCCTTCCAAATCTGTAAATTATCTTGATATCATATCACCATTTATATACAAAGTAACTCATTCAATACTACTCTTTATGAAAAAAGACATCAATTTAAATTTAATGTAATATTCTTCCCTCATTATTCTTCTTGCCTTAGTAACCAAGTTTTTAAAAATCTAATCATTAGCTATTTGCTCCGCAGCAAAGGCCTGGATAGTAATAACCATTTGCGAACGGCGGCATTCCGGAAATGCCGTGGCCCAAAGGACGGAGCTCTTCGCTTCCGAACTGTTCCCAAAGGAAGGCTAATTTTTTACGCTAAGTCTAACTCTAAAAAAAATTCACCAAAAATCACCTATTCAACACAGAAATCTACTTTTTTCAGAAATAAAAGAAATATTTATTTTCTATTTGATGCATATTTTTCATACAAATCTCAACACAAAATTCCCGTTAGTTGCTTCCATTCATTTATCCGAAATAAACGAATAATTTCACAGCCGCAAATTCTTCTAAAACCCAAACTTAACAAAAAAATATTTGCTTATATTCCTATGGTTCACCAACGAAATCATTAAGTTAAAATCAAAACGAGAACCGGAACTCAATTATAAAGTAGCTGATGCTACGAAGAGTGCTCTATTTGTTTATATTACAATACCATGTTTCACCACTACAAATGGAGAAATGATTAATTGGATCCTTCTTATGCCAAGGTCAAGTATCTGCAAGATACATTGGAGTTGTTCGCATGGACATTTAACGCCATCTAGTATACAAATAAAAATGTTCCATATGAAAACACGCATCCGCGACCGCCGTGTTTTAGGGTAAAGTTTTCTCTGACGCGAATGCGTGACGACCGTCCTTGAATGCAAGTTTGCAGTCGACGCGCGGGCGCGTCCACCGTCCGGAAAAGGATAAGTGTATACTATCGCATATTAATCGTCTCAAAAGTATATGCTATATGTACAATTTCCACACCTTATTTGTAGATCGCAGTATATGTACGATACTCAATAGTAGTGGAAACACCATAAAAGAAACACCGTCCCGGCGGGCAAAAATAAAAATATGCAAATATTACAAAAACAGTAATTTCGGTTACACAAAAAATGTGCAAAATTAAAAAAAAACGCCTCAGCGAGTAAAGAAAAAAGTTAAAACACTAATAAAATCGTTAAGGCGGATATCTAAATATCAAATGAAACAAAAACAGGCTACGGCTCCAAAAAACAGTGTTATCCATACTTTAAATGTTTTCGATCGTAGTGGTCACTTCTCGGTTAGTTTCTGAACACTTGGGTTTGTCTCACCGAAAATATGTAAAACAACTTCCACTGTCTCTGGTCTGGTCCATTCCATCGCGGTATTTCGCGTGGTAAGCATTCAAGCTGGATTACGTGGTGGACTCCCATGAAGATTATTAACGCTGGCGGCCTTCAGACTTGTGAGTTGCCCTTTTTTTTTGCGTGTTTGTGCATTTATGCATTATATTTTTCATGATTAAGTGGTATTTTATATTTTTAAGTTGAATTTTGTCCTCTTTAGTCTTTTTTCTGTTAATCTCGTTTATTCTGTTGTTGGGCACAGATTGCATAAAATTTTAACCACGTATTTTTATGCAATCATAGAAACAACGGATTTTAGTATATCTGTCTAGAATGTGCCCCTGACGATTTCTCTGGCAAATATACTATTCATTGATTTGTTTTCCTTGTCCTGACCTTTCCATGCTTTACTTTTTGAGCCCTTCCTCGCTACTTTTTACTTTCTGTTATTAAATACACGTTATTATATTGCCCGTGGTTTGATAGTGTGTTTACTGATTTGCACTTCTGCACTTTCGCTTTTATTATCTTAATTCATATATATATATATATATATAGTGTGTGTGTATATATTTATACTGCAGATTTTATATTCCCCACTATTCGCACCGAGTATAATAGTTTTAAATTTGGAAAGTATTCCGAGAATTTCAATTTAAGAACTTAAAAGCTGGAAATTGGAAAAGAAAATTACATACTGTGCCATTTGCCTTCAAGGCAATGAGTTGGATACAAAAATGTTACCGTGTATGTTATCGACACGAATAATTTGCACCAGAGATAAATTTTATATTTCATGATCTTGTTCTGAAAACCTGATAAGAGCCTTTAAACTGTTAAATGATTATCTACTCTTAAAGGGAGCGTTTAGCATTCTCATAATCTCTCAAGCGTTGGTTTACTCCATTTTCCGTTATTTGGGATGCTTAATTTTAGTGTTGTATATTTGCACTTACATTTTACAGTGTTTTGAGAAAATATTTCGCATTAATCTCCTATATAATTCACAATTTCATATCTTCATTTAATTGTCATTGATTTAAAATTAGTATTACTTTTCTTAGTGAATCACATGAGCATTTATCTATTCATAGAAATTTCTTACTTTTGCTAGAGTAACTTCTTTGTCTCCCTATTCATGCCAATGGAGGTTCTATTTCACCTCCGAAACCATTTCGTACCATAACGTCTTTCATATTAATGCTTGCATTTTTACTTAGGAAGGTATTTATGTATAGTTAACTTATCATTAATTAAAGATAGAATTTTGATAGTAGCAAAACCTCATTTAATCTGATACTGTTAGCAAAATATGGCGCTAATTTTTTTCAATTTTTCTTTAAGAAAAATGATAAAACAAACAGATTAAAGAATTTAAAATGGTTAATTTTGAATACGTATTTCCTCTAAATCTATAAAATAATTGTCTAACTTTTTTCTACATTCCTAAAACCTCCGGATGATACCCGATGATATATGCACTACTGTACGGAACAGACTATCATCTGTACGGAACAGAATTTTCGATTCCCCATGGAGGTTGAAAAAATGGGTTCTTTCGAAAAATATTCCCACACCCTCCCCCAGGAAAGTTGAAGAAATAGGTTCTTTTGAAAAGTATTCCCACACCATCCCCAGGGAAGTTGAAGAAATAGGTTCTTTCGAAAAATATTTTCACACCCTCCCACAGGGCAGTTAAAAAAATAGGTTCTTTCGAAAAATATTTCCACACCCACCCCCACCGACCGTCCAAACAGTTACCTTACACCTTTCTGGTAGGTCGGACGGTCTGGGTTTCAACAACACCCTCCCCCAGACTCCCACTGGGTTCCGGTCTAAATTGGGTGGCACTTCCTGACCGTCCAAACAGTTACCTTGCACCTTTCTGGTAGGTCGGACGGTCTGGGTTTCAACAACAACACCCTCCCCCAGAGGGCGCGGTAGCCCAGTGGTTAGCGAGCTGGAATTTTCGATTCCCTCCCTGCCAAAACTGCCGCCGTGGTCATGCGGAGAACGATCACGTTAAACATGTGGGTCCGTAAGTCCTCTTGAGAGATTGGTGGTAGGGGTAGGAGGGTACGGTCCCTGTGTATGCCTCCCCTACTGGGTTCCGGTCTAAATTGGGTGGCTCTTCCCGGTCGTCCAAACAGTTACCTTACACTTTTCTGATAGGTTTGACCGTCTGGGTCTCAACAACAACACCCTCCCCCAGAGAGATTGAAGGAATTTTTTTTAAATCCACCCACACCCTCCTCCAGGGCAGTTGAAGAAATGGGTTCTTTTGAAAAATATTCCCACACACTCCTCCAGGGAAGTTGAAGGAATAGATTCTTTTGAAAAATATTTCCACACTCTCCCCAGGGAGATTGAAGAAATGGGTTCTTTTGAAAAATATTCCCTCACATTCCTCCAGGGAAGTTGAAGGAATGGATTCTTTATATATAATATTTCCACACCCTCCGCAAGGAGATTGAAGGAATCGGTTCTTTTGAACAATCCCCCCACACCCTCCCCCAGGGAAGTTGAAGAAATAGGCTTTTTCAAAAAATATTTCCACACCCTCCCCCAGAATTACCTTACACATTTCTGGTAGGTTTGGGTGTCAACAACAACACCCTCCCCCAGGGAGATTGAAGGAATGGGTTTTTTTGAAAAATCCACCCACTCCCTCCCCCAGGAAGGTTGAAAAAATGGGTTATTTTCCAGAATCTTTTCGCATCCTCCCCCAGAAAAGTTGAAGAAATGGGTTCTTTAGAAAAATATTTCTGAACCCTCCCCCAGGGAAGTTGAATGAATGGGTTCTTTTGAAAAATCCTCCCCCGGGGAAGTTGAAGAAATGGGTTCTTTTGAAAAATCTTTCTGCACCCTCCCCTTCGTTAATGTAGAATCTTTGCACACATGTAGCATTAACCATAGTACAAAACCTGAGCCAATTTTGGATTTTGCCGACTGTTATCAATGCAGCATACATAGTTAAACAAATAAAAATATTAATAAAAAGTGAAACAAAGTATTAGTTTCCCTGACTGGCTTAAATGTTAGTATATAACGTTTTCATATTTAATACTATGCTTCTCTTCTATTGCATATATATTAACTAATTGAGAAAGCAGTTGTATTACTTTAATTTAAATATTACAACTTTCTTAAAATCAATATTTATCTTCCTTCCTTTTTTGACATAAATAATATTTTTAAAGCATTAGAAAATATCCCAGAGGTGTTAAATAAAGAACTTAAAAATTTCAACTCGCAAACGAACATTACATTCTATGCCACTTTCCTCTGGGCAAATATTTTACGGGGAAAATGTTATTATACATAAACACCAATTTATCAATATTTCAGACCTGAATTTAATTATGTATCTGACTGCGATGCAGTGATATGAAACAAAGAGAAAGTTGGTCTTTTTAAATTGAAAATTAATTTTATGCTGAAGTAAAATTTATAACATTGACAAACATTTTTACTTTCTCTACACATATCAAACATAATACGAGAAGGTGGCCGTCGATCTGTATGTGCCTTCTGTAACAGAAAATCCTGTTACAGAAGAACCTGCTGTGAATTTCGGTCCTGAGTTAGCTGAATTTTCGTTTTGACAGACTTGTTCGATATCTTTTTATTCGGTTTAGTTTTTGTATTTTATGAAGCACGAATTTGAGCGATTTTCACACAAATCAGATTTTTAGCGATCGAAAATATCATTACAGAGTTTTTATCTTGACACCATCAAGAAGGCTCCTTCTCATGATCTTTGAACCAAATGCATAGAAAGATTACTTTATATTTATTAATGTATAAAGTAAATATTTTGTATGTAAGATGTATATTTTATATTTATTAATTTTATACAGCCTTACTGACTGTATAAGGAACATGAACACTCCGAATGAATTATTACGAAATAAGGTTTTATAGAATTTAATACTTGGTTACAACACCATGTGCCCTGATCACCGCTTGGATCTTACGAAGTATGCTGTCTAAATGGGGCCGGATAGCGTCTGCAGTAATATTGGCCCACTCGTCCATCAATCTGGCCGTCAATTTCGTTAGTGGCTGCGGACATACAACACTCCTCTTTACAGCAATTTCCAAAGCGTCCCACATTTTCTCAATGATGTTAAGGTCAGGCGAATTGATGGGACAAGTGAGGTGTGGATGATCCACCTCATGTTCTTCGAATCAGTCCTAAACACATCTGACGCGATACACGGTAATTGTCGCCTTGGTAGACAGGTTCGGTGACAAGGCCCTCTCCACGCAGTAAGTCCACATAAAGGACGACGTGGTCATCCAAGATGGGGATGTAATCACCAGTCTTTATCCGATTGTTGACTTTCACCAGTGGTCCAAAGCCAGTCGCCGAAATGCACCCCCCAAAACATCACACTCCCACCCCCGAGCTGCACTGATCTCTGGAGACAGTATGATGATACACCTCTCCGGACCTCCTGGTGATGGACACGGAAACGTGTGTCACAAGCAGAAGCGTGATTCGTCTAACCATACTATATGTCGCCAGTCATCCACAGTCCAGTGTCGATGTTCTTGAGCCCATTGGAGTCTCTTCTGCTTTGGGACTGCTGTGATCCGAGGACGTCGCCGGGGTATACGGCTGACTAATTTCATGCTTTGCAGCTCCCGGCGCAGGGTGCGCTCGGAAATAGACGAACCCGGTCCAGCATTTACCTGTGCCACCAATTGGTCCCTGGTATGGAAGAGATTAGCGGTAGCCATGCTTCTCATATGCGGACGATCCCTCGTGGTTAGTATCGTCTTTCGGCCGGCATTGTATCGCCGGGAACTATTTGTTCTGGACAAACTCCATTGCTTATGCACTATACTTACTGCAGATGCTGCCACACCCAAGAACGTTCCAATCTCTGAAATTTTGTGGCAGTATTCCTGGTCAAACACTATGACCCCCTTTTGGCAGTCGGCGATGTATTGTTTGCGGCCCATCTACAATTTTACGAACGAACGAAGGACACTGATCTCAAAGTTTCGCAACAAAGGCAGCCTTCCTCTGCGACTTCCACATATGTTCTGTTCGCATACTCTAGGTGCGCTGCAGACACGTGTTCTGACATTGTAGGCTCGTGGTAAATGCTGATTTCGTACTATTTTGTCCGGGGTGTTTATTATTCAATTATAACATACAAAATTTTAATAAATTTCTCCCGCACGTCCCAGAATTGCTACTCTAAACCTTCGGGTGAGTCGGATGAGTAATGTAAGTGTAATATAAAAGGCGTGGGGGGCCGACATGATCACACATGGTAGACACAGGTTCGATCCTTGACAAAGACCAAAACCATTTGTGTGTCTACTGGAACTATGGTCACTAGGGTGGAGCGAAAATCCTCTTTTATTTACGGCTCATCATTAATTACCAAAACTTATTTATCGAGTAGATCAACGTCACCTACTTTTTAATTAGCTCTTTATCTTCATTTGCAGCGAATGACTTGAAAATTTGCATTTTTACTTTCCTTATATACATAATGTATAAGGAAAGCATTGTGACGGGCTCGAAAATTCGAATGCGAGTTTTCGACGGGAGAGCACGTTTCAAGCATCCCTGATCACGAATCGAACATTTTTGAAGTGACGTCTCTCTGTGTGTGTGTGTGTCAGTGAGTCTGTGGAGACGATAACTGGCGAACAAATGCACCGATTCGAACGAAATTTGGTACAAAAATCACAATCCGTAAACACTGGAAGCCTATTGTTTTTATGCGCAATCGAATGTTCAGAACCCTCATAAATTTTCGAATGAAATTTTGAAAAAATCGTCAAAAAATCAAAACCGCTAATAAAGTTACGCAAATATACATTTCTTATGTAATTTTTCATTAGAAAACGATTGGCACAAATTTTATACCGCGAACATGAACCGTTCTCGAGATATTGCACATTTTTCAAAATAATTATCAAAAAGTTATATAAAATAAAAAATAAAAATATTTTCTATTGAGAAACATGTTCACTTTTCCTATGTAATACCATGCGATAAATTGGGTGACATCATTCTCGTGGATCTAGCTCGTTCCATTCATGAATAAAGATACTTTGAGTAATACTTTTGTATTTAAACGCCAATAGTCATTTATCTGCTGTAAGAATAACTTATTTCTCCGTCCATAACGCTTGGCGAGATTTTGGCGACGAATTTGGCGGAATGTCGCCAACTTGGCGACATTTTTAATTGTTGCCAAATTAACAAAAATCTCGCCAAATGGATAAAAATGACGATAAATCAATGAAAATGACGACTAATTGAAGAAAATTCAATATCATGGAAAGAATATAAGTATCTACTATAAGAATAACATTTTCTTTAGCTGTAAAAGTAGTAAATTCATTGCTTTATATAAGGAAAGTCATGTATTGCCCACATCAGATTTTTTCTTGTAAAATTTGCAAAACGAAAATCACAAGCTACTTAAAAATCGATTCTGATATAAAAAATCTGATGTGGGCAACACATGACTTTCCTTATATGATGTAATGAATTTACTACTTTTACAGTAAAAAAATATGATTTTCTTATAGTAGATACTAATATTCTTTCCAAGATATTGAATTTTCGACAATTAGTCGTCATTTTCATTGATTTAGCATCATTTTTATCCATTTGGCGAGATTTTCATTAATTTGGCAACATTTCAAAAAAGTCGCCAAGTTGGCGACATTCCGCCAAATTCGTCGCCAAAATCTCGCCAATGCACTAAGAAAAAAGTTATTCTTACAACAGATAAATGACAATTGGCGTTCAAATACAAAAGTATTATTCAAAGTATATTTTTTCATGAATGGAACGAGCTAGATCCACGAGAATGATGTCACTCTATTTATCGCATGGTATTACATATGAAAAGCGAACATGTTTCTCAATAGGAATTTTTTTTTTTTATGCGACTTTTTCATAATTTTTTTGAAAAATGTACAATATCTCGAGAACGGTTCATATTATTGTTCTAAAATTTATACCAATCGTTTTCTAATGAAAAATTACATAAGAAATGTCTATTTGCGTAACTTTATTAGCGGTTTTGATTTTTTGACGATTTTTTCAAAATTTCATTCGGAAATTTAGGGGGGTTCTGAACATTCGATTACGTATAAAAACAATAGGCTTCCAGTGTTTACGGATTGTGATTTTTGTACCAAATTTGGTTCGAATCGGTCCATTCGTTCGTCAGTTATCGTCTCCACAGACTCACTGACACACACACACACACACACACACATACTTTCACACACACACACACACACACACACACACACACACACACACACACACACACACACAGACATCACTTCAAAAATGTTTGATTCGTGATCAGGGATACTTGAAACGTGCTCTCCCGTCGAAAACTCGAATTCGAATTTTCGACCCCGTCACAATACTTTCCTTATACATTATGTATATAAGGAAAGTAAAAAAGTCTAGTAAAGTCACACTCCACCTAATTTGACAATGTTAAATCATTTCTGCTAATTAGCTAAATATTTTTTATGCTATAATTTTACTGGTTTATTGCAATCAGTAGCTTTAAACGAAGGGTTCAATATCAAAAATTGGTAAACCTATTTAAAACGACAGCTGCCTGGATTGATATGAAAAAATGTATTTTTTCCAAAAAATATTTTAAATAAAAAACTATAAATTTATTTTTACGACCTTTCATTTAACTTGATCTAATGTGTGTTTGTGTGTCAGCCTGATTCATATCTTTGGGGCCCTAACTACTCGATTCATCACAGCAACATGACATTTGTCCTATCGTTGTCTTTTGTGGTACAGTTTAATTCTTTTGACGTTGAACTTTATCAGGTTAACCCACCTTGGGCCCGCCATAGAATAATACTCGTTTTTGAGAAATTACTCGGAAACGGAAGCGACTAGAATGTCCAGTTTTAGTATATCTTTGTCTTAGGCGTAAATGCATGGTATTTTCTATACAGTAATGCATATGTTGAGTACTCTCCCTTCCACGGGAGAGAGTTCCTGCATCCAAATCTACCTCCCTAGATGTAATCGCATGTCAAACAAGCTTGAATGAACAAGCATAGTCTACTTATATAAGATAAATGTTTTCACCTCGCCCCTATAGATCGTTTCTTCTAAGTGGCATCACTCTGAAAGTTCTAAGAATCACAGACAAGGCCTGGGATTCTTAGACTTATGTGGGCATTTTTGCACAACGACAGCTTGATATTGCGAATATCTCTGTTTAACACTAAACATACCATGACCGATCAAATGGCCGGTTGTAAACTTTTGATTGGAAAATTCATATATAATATTATCGCTTTTTTCCACTTGACATCATGATTTTTTTTATTAAATGTATACAATAACTTTTTCAATAATTATTTTTCTTCTTCTTATGTTTATATAATGAAGATACATAGTCTACCGTTATCTGCAACGACCGGTCGTTTGACTGGGAGAAAAATGTATTGCTTTATAAGGTTATTGGGGTCGGCGTGGTGGCCGAACGGTCAAGGCGAGCGTTTCCAAGCGATCGATTGGCCGCCACGTTGTGGGTTCGAGTCCTACGTAAGACATGGATGTTGTGTGATGTGGGCGCAGTTTGCTCCGCCCCCCTCTGATGCGCCTGGGGCAACGTCCTGGGACGGCGAAATGGTTCACGATTCCGGCCGAATATAGGGCGAATGATGAAGAATCTAGTGCCTGGTCATTTGAAAAAAAAAAGATAAGGTTATTGGGTCAGAAAATGTGATGTACATGCACATTCCACATATTTTCATCAGCTTCCTGCACATTTCTGCAAAGACTGCTGCGTAGTAAGTTCAGTTTAAAATAATTGTGTATTAAAATGTCAATAAAGTGCATAAAATTTCAAGTTGCAAGAATAGGTGACAAAAACTAAAAAATATCACTAGTTAGTTTATATTTTGTTTTTACAGCATCCATTCCTAATCTTCACCCTGAAAAGATGCCGAAACATTCAAGACATACCAAGTTCTTACCTTTCTGGTAGGTCGGACGGTCTGGGTCTCAACAACAACAACTACAACATCAACTTCTTAGAATAACTAAATAACGTAAGCGAAGAGTTTTCGGAAATGGATGAAAGTGAACTTTCTGAAAGTGAAGATATATTATTTGAAAATGATAATGTAATGTAATTAGAAGATAATAAAAACGTAATATAATTAGACACTGGGTGTGAGCCTACAGATACCGACTATGAAGAGGAGAACATTGTGAATATAATACGTAGAGGATAAAAAAGAATGAGATTGCTCTCAATTTCTGATGATGGGAATGAAAACATCAGCAGTATATTTCTATTGATGGCACTGTTTTGAATGAAATGCAAATAAGTGCTACATCTGGAAGAGCAGCAGCACTTCATAACTTTTCAGGGATGAATCAAGACCAACGGAATATGCAAAACGTAATATCATAAAGATTAAAGTGAAAACTGCATTTTCGTTGATAATTGACCACTGTATTTATGAAACATATAAGAATATGCACAATAGAAGAACCAAATCAAGTTTTGGGAACCGAATGGAGTCTATTACCTTAGAGTATGTTTAATATTTCTTTACTAAAATTAATATTACTTGCATTCAATCAGAAAAAAGAAGTTTTTATCTGAAAACCGGTCATTTGACCAGTTACGGTACGAATAAGTATATATCTTGAGTGTCTGTACATTTAGTGCTAATTCCAATGCCTGCTGAAAGTTTCATCCACTTATTTACAACTCTCACACCACGAGGTGGTGTAAAAATTCCTTGAGAGCAATTAGTAAATATTAGTCATTTTCTAATAAAGAACCATACATTAATGATTAAGAATCTAACTCATTTTGTTGTTCTGGAGGACTAATATTCATTTTACATTTTTCCAAACAATAGAAAAATGCGCCATTTTTAGCGAATCAAGATAACTCGATGGTTTTAAAACTAATGAACGGTCCTTTCATAGGATAAAGCAATGCCATCACAAATTCAATGCCTTCTGAAACAAATGAACCGTTTTATTTCAGAATGTACTGAAACGTTTAGATAACAGCAGCGAATTGTCATCGATAAATATTTCGAACATTTTCCTTATCACCAGACAATTTGGTAAAAGACAACAAAGCTCTCGATCCACAAATGATTTGATTCTTTGTTTATTTAGTATACGTACTAAAAATAGGAAGTTTCGTTCTCCATCCGTAAAACAAAATGCATTAATTTAGTAGTGTATGGAATTTTATGCCGTTATGCTACGCCATTACATTTTTAAGCTACTTATAATAAAAAGTTTTTTGTAAAATAAAATACCAAATTATGTTATTTAAAAGATGATGCAGATTTAAAATGGGGCTTGTAAATTTAATGTATTAGCAAGTTAAAGAATATATTTGAAATATTATCCATTGTTTTATTTTAAGTACTTTATTGAAATCTTTACTAAAATTAACTATTTTAGTAATATCTTCCATTCTCTATAATAAATTGTAATGCATAGTGAATGTATTGGAATGGGGTCGAAAATTAGAACTTCGAGTTTTCAGCGAATTTACACGTCTCGAATACTCCAGAACACAAAGAAACTATTTTTGGCGTGACGTCTGTATGTATATATGTATGTCTGTGAGACTGTGTGTCTTTGTGTCTGTCTGTCGGTGCAATGTATGTATCCACTCTAACTCAACAACTAATTGACCAAATTTCATAGAATTTAGTAAGTAACTCATTTGTGGGATACTGTGATGCTGATTGGATTTTGGTACTATTCGGGAAAGGTGACCTGAAATGTTTTATGAAATATCCCACAAAGGTTGTGAAAATTTGAAATAAATTACTAAAATTGCTAAAATATATTAATTAAATTAATACTTGTGCTTCGCGTAATTTTTGACAGCAAAGCAAGTAAGACGGACTCTCGTGACTCAAGGACGAACCCTTCTCGAGATATGTCAGATTTTTGGAATCTTGAGTAGCTGAAGACTTTAAAGTGCATTAAGTTGCCAAATGACACAGCAGATGTATTGAAAATACAAATTGGATATAATGTCAGAAAAGCATCCATGTTATTGTCTGAAATGAAACTCAATTTGATGCATCATGAAATAAAAAATATGAAAATGTATTTGAGTCTGTTTGGAAAGTCATCTACTGCCTACATCAGATTTTTGCGTTTGTGTAATTATTCCCAATCTCATATGTTAATTCTCTGTTTCAAATTATCTGGGCTGATTTTAATTCCGCTTTCTGATTGGCCCTCTCAGATGGACTGCTGATAAATGACTGGAGATCGTATATCCCTCTGTTTCTGTTTTGCTTGTGTCTATTTCGTCTTTTCACTTTCCTTATATACATAATGCACAAGGAAAATATTGTGTCGGGTTCGAAAATTCATATTCGAGTTTTCGACGGGATAGCAGGTTTCAAGCATCCCTGATCACGAATCGAACATTTTTGAAGTGATATCTGTGTGTGTGTGTGTGTGTGTGTGTGAAAGTATGTGTGTGTGTGTGAAAGTATGTATGTGTGTGTGTCAGTGAGTCTGTGGAGACGATAACTGACGAACGAATGGACCGATTCGAACGAAATTTGGTACAAAATTACAATCCGTAAATACCGGAAGCCTATTGTTTTATACGCAATCGAATGTTCAGAACCCCTTAAATTTTCGAGTGACATTTTGAAAAAATCGTCAAAAAATCAAAACCGCTAATAAAGTTACGCAAATGGACATTTCTTATATAATTTTTCATTAGAAAACGATTGACGTAAATTTTAGAACGCTAACATGAACCGTTCTCGAGATATTGCACATTTTTCAAAAAAATTCCTAAAAGTTTTATAAAATAAAAAAAATATTTCCTATTGAGAAACATGTTCACTTTTCATATGTAATACCATGCGATATATTTGGTGACATCATTCTCGTGGATCTAGCTCGTTCCATTCATGAAAAAAGATACTTTGAGTAATACTTTTGTATTTGAACGCTAATAATCATTTATCTGCTGTAAGAATAACTTATTTCTCCGTCCATAACGCTTGGCGAGATTTTGGCAATGAATTTTGCAGAATGTCGCCACCTTGGCGATATTTTTAACTGTTGCCAAATTAACAAAAATCTCGCCAAATTTATGAAAATGACGCTAAATCAATGAAAATGACGACTAATTGGAGAAAATTCAATATCTTGGAAAGAATATAAGTATCTACTACAAGAAGAACATTTTTTTAACTGTAAAAGTAGTAAAATCATTGCATTATATAAGGAAAGTCATGTGTTGCCCACATCAGATTTTTTACTTTGTGTTTGTTGATCTACCTTGCACTGCAGAAGGAAATCCAACGCATCCTCAACAAAGCTGTATGCTGCTTTGTTTTATTAATTTGTGCATCATTACGTAGTTTTAATTTTTCCATATACATGAATAAGCGATTTGTCACTTCTTTGTCCTATGAAAACTAAGTCTCGAGTTTTGAGTAAAAATCAACGCTTTTCTTCAATCTGAAAAAAAATTCTTTTGAAGTTTCTGCGTAAGCTCTACTTATTGCACAAAAAAATAAATTGAGATCATTCTTATTTACAGAGAAATTTTAAAAACAATTGAAATGCGCGATAACAAGCAAAAGGGGTGTTTAAAAAATTGTTTCATATTATTATAAGGTCAATATTTTTTTATTGTCTGTCTTCATTCTTTTTCACACTCTTTGTCACATACTCCGAGTTTTGAAACTTTGCTCACGCAGTGGTTGTGCAAGGAAAAATAAATGATTACATTTTCATCGTACACGGAGTTTTTATTGCAGAGCAGTGAAAACATAAAGGTCACACATTTGTGCATTGTAAATTTTCTTATAGCAGTAATACAAGTCGATAGACAAAGCATGGAGTCAAACAATAATCTAATGTGTTCCTGTAGCAAATTCTGCCATATTTTCTTGGACTAGTGCCATTCTGTAAATACTACAAGGTTCTCAGACATGACGGATTGAAAAACGGTCGGAAAGGCTGACTGACCATGGGCAGGTATGAATCATACGGCTGCATAGTTAAGTTAGTTTGGCGGTGTAATGTCTGGCTGTATGAGGACTGGCTATATTCTACTACTAAATATCTCCTAAAGGCGTGGCCAGCATAGGTAATACAGTTGTTTCCAGGATGTTGTCAACGAACAGACATACTGTTAAAGTGCTGCCCTGCATTACTATAGGAAACTGATGTTCATAGGAGATGGGCCCCCAGTCTAACACATTAGGTGTGATGGACGCCTGCCGTTCAAAAACTGAAGCCAGATTGAAACAGTAAACAATCCTCCACTATACACAAATTCACTGCTCATCAGATAGAAATGGTATTGATTGCTAAACATTACACAACGCCATTTGTATACTATCCAAAATTCCTGGGCTCAAAATCACCGTAAACAGCGTTGCTAATTTTGGATTGTCAGCGGAAAGCATCTTCAGACTCCAAGAAAGGAGGCCTTCTGCAGTTGTCTCCCAATGCTACATCTTGATACTGCGTTATGCACAGAGGAATCTAAGTGTCTTTAGATTATTTACAGACTAGCCTTAGGTATCTTTCAAGCTGCACTCACTGATCAACATGCCCATTTGGTTGCCTAGGGCGTCCATATCATTTTTAACCGCTAAGCCTTCCATCTTGAGCCACTGCTACTAGCATCAACTTACTGTCGCATATTTGCGACCTAGTAATAGCTGACACGTCTGGCTAACCAGCCGACTTCTCATAAACCTGCGATACTTCCTTTCTACATCTTAATCAGTTGCTTGTGCAATTGAGTGTCGTGCCAATCTATTTACATCGACTATAAAGGCATTGAAATCACAAAAGCTGTAAGATTTGTTCCAGCTGATGAAAAATGTTCCTTAAATACGCACCATAATGCATTTATAGCTCTATACATTTTCTTTATTTTACGGATTCATTTATTGTATTTAAACTAATTAATTAATTATCTTTACTATTTAAGGAAGCAGTAAGTTTACTATTTAAGCACTAATTATATCGCATCATGGATTGCAATCAAAATTCTGCGCCACAAAAAACCCATTTGTCTCTAGCGCTGTCAGCATAAATTGTAAATTTGTGTAATGCGTGGTTATTGACGTGTTTTTGTTGATAACATATTAACTACATTGGTAAATAGATCAATCGACATGTACGTTTTCGATTTTGTCTGTAGCAATCAATAATTGGATATTATAATAAACAGATGCACTGAAATATTGACGCATAAACAAAAGCTGATCTGAACAGAAGTTTGGTAATTGACTTCAGTGGAAATCAATATACATATATTGCAAAAACAATTACTATTCAGTAAAATGATATGCATTTCTATTCGTGCAGACGATACTAATGGTGATGCTTATAGTTTTTTTTTATATATATACTGCTTGCTAACTGTTCCAGGTATAATGCCGGCATTTATATTCGGGAATTCCTCTGAAATCTGATCAGCGCAGTAGTGTGCTACTGACTCAAAATATATTTTGTGCAAGCAGTGTAAAACACAAAATAATGAGCTTACCAATGTTTAAGTTATAATTTTTCGAATTATACGACTTTACAACAATGCCAGGTATTATTCCAGAATCTATCTGCAAAAGTTTCTAGAAAAGCTGATTAACGCATAAGCTCATAGAACTCGTAATAAGCTTATTACTCATTATTTTCGAGAAAAATGTCATCAGAATAATGAAGCATTTGTTTGTTTTGACGTCTTTTAGAAGCAGATACATTTTGTACATATTACTTGAAACAGAATTATTTCGTACGTTGAAAGGACTAATTTGTTGTGTTATAAAATTGGATTAACGTGCTCTTTTAATTCGTAACGTAGTATTATAATCAGATTTATAAAATCAGGGTTTTTTCTGGTGGATATGCCTTAAAAGTATTAGTGAATTACATTATTTTAGCGTTTTCCAAATTCTGTACTACGAGTACTGATGTGAGTAAGATGCTTATAAATTTCCCGCTGTAAAATTAAAAGCATAAATACAGTTAATATTAAATATATCGCTTTATATTTTAAAATTGCGTCTTACAAGGTAAACTGTATTTAAAAAATCTGATGTGGGCAACACATCACTTTCCTTATATAATGTAATGAATTTATTACTTTTACAATAAAAAAATAGGTTTTTTTTATAGCAGTTACTTACATTCTTTCCAAGATATTGAATTTTCGACAATTAGTCGTCATTTTCATTGATTTAGCGTCATTTTGATCCATTTGGGAGATTTTCGTTAATTTGGTAACATTTCAAAAAGTCGCCAAGTTGGCGAAATTCCGCCAAAACCGTCGCCAAAATCTCGCCAAGCGTTATGGACGAAGAAATAAGTTATTCTTACAGCAGATAAATGACTATTGGCGATCAAATACAAAAGTATTACTCTAAGTATCTTTTTTCATGAATGGAACGAGCTAGATCCACGAGAATGATGTCACCCAATTTATCGCATGGTATTCCATATGAAAAGTAAACATGTTTCTCAATAGGAAATATATATTTTTTATTTTATATGACTTTTTGATAATTTTTTTGAAAAATGTGCAATATCTCGAGAACGGTTCGTGTTAGCGTTCTAAAATGTATATCAATCGTTTTCTAATGAGAAATTACATAAGACATGTCTATTTGAGTAACTTTATTAGCGGTTTTGATTTTTGACGATTTCTTCAAAATTTCACTCGAAAATTTAGGGGGTTCTGAACATTCGATTGCGTATAAGAACAATAGACTTCCAGTGTTTACGGATTGTGATTTTTGTACCAAATTTCGTTCGAATCGGTCCATTCGTTCGTCGGTTATCGTCTCCACAGGCTCCCTGACACACACACACACACACATATACTTTCACACACACACACTCACACACACAGACATCACTTCAAAAATGCTTGATTCGTGATCAGGGATACTTGAAACGTGCCCTCCCGTCGAAAACTCGAATGCGAATTTCCGAGCCCGTCACAATACTTTCCTTATACATTATGTATATAAGGAAAGTAGTAATATTCGAATTTTCGAGCCCGTCACAATACTTTCCTTATACATTATGTATATAAGGAAAGTAAAAATATTCGAATTTTCGAGCCCGTCACAATACTTCCTTATACATTATGTATATAAGGAAAGTAAAAATATTCGAATTTTTGAGCCCGTCAAAATACTTTCCTTATACATTATGTATATAAGGAAAGTAAAAATATTCGAATTTTCGAGCCCGTCACAATACTTTCCTTATACATTATGTATATAAGGAAAGTAAAAATATTCGAATTTTCGAGCCCGTCACAATACTTTCCTTATACATTATGTATATAAGGAAAGCAAAAATATTCGAATTTCCGACCCCGTCCCAATACTTTCCTTATACATTATGTATATAAGGAAAGCAAAAATATTCGAATTTTCGACCCCATCCCAATACTTTCCTTATACATTATGTATATAATGTATATAAGGAAAGCAAAAATATTCGAATTTTCGAGCCCGTCACAATACTTTCCTTATACATTATGTATGTAAGGAAAATAAAAATATTCGAATTTTCGAGCCCGTCACAATACTTTCCTTATACATTATGTATGTAAGGAAAGTAATAATATTCGAATTTTCGAACCCGTCACAATACTTTCGATATACATTATGTATATAAGGAAAGTAAAAATATTCGAATTTTCGAGCCCGTCACAATACTTTCCTTATGCATTATGTATATAAGGAAAGTAAAAATATTCGAATTTTCGAGCCCGTCACAATACTTTCCTTATGCATTATGTATGTAAGGAAATTAATAATATTCGAATTTTCGAGCCCGTCACAATACTTTCCTTATACATTATGTATGTAAGGAAAGTAAAAATATTCGAATTTTCGAGCCCGTCACAATACTTTCCTTATACATTATGTATGTAAGGAAAGTAAAAATATTCGAATTTTCGAGCCCGTCACAATACTTTCCTTATACATTATGTATGTAAGGAAAGTAAAAATATTCGAATTTTCGAGCCCGTCACAATACTTTCCTTATACATTATGTATGTAAGGAAAGTAATAATATTCGAATTTTCGAGCCCGTCACAATACTTTCGTTATACATTATGTATATAAGGAAAGTAAAAATATTCGAATTTTCGAGCCCGTCACAATACTTCCTTATACATTATGTATATAAGGAAAGTAAAAATATTCGAATTTTTGAGCCCGTCAAAATACTTTCCTTATACATTATGTATATAAGGAAAGTAAAAATATTCGAATTTTCGAGCCCGTCACAATACTTTCCTTATACATTATGTATATAAGGAAAGTAAAAGTATTCGAATTTTCGAGCCCGTCACAATACTTTCCTTATACATTATGTATATAAGGAAAGCAAAAATATTCGAATTTCCGACCCCGTCCCAATACTTTCCTTATACATTATGTATATAAGGAAAGCAAAAATATTCGAATTTTCGACCCCGTCCCAATACTTTCTTTATACATTATGTATATAAGGAAAGCAAAAATATTCGAATTTTCGACCGCGTCCCAATACTTTCCTTATACATTATGTATATAAGGAAAGCAAAAATATTCGAATTTTCGACCCCGTCCCAATACTTTCCTTATACATTATGTATATAAGGAAAGCAAAAATATTCGAATTTTCGACCCCATCCCAATACTTTCCTTATACATTATGTATATAATGTATATAAGGAAAGCAAAAATATTCGAATTTTCGAGCCCGTCACAATACTTTCCTTATACATTATGTATGTAAGGAAAGTAAAAATATTCGAATTTTCGAGCCCGTCACAATACTTTCCTTATGCATTATGTATATAAGGAAAGTAAAAATATTCGAATTTTCGAGCCCGTCACAATACTTTCCTTATACATTATGTATGTAAGGAAAGTAATAATATTCGAATTTTCGAACCCGTCACAATACTTTCGATATACATTATGTATATAAGGAAAGTAAAAATATTCGAATTTTCGAGCCCGTCACAATACTTTCCTTATGCATTATGTATGTAAGGAAATTAATAATATTCGAATTTTCGAGCCCGTCACAATACTTTCCTTATACATTATGTATGTAAGGAAAGTAAAAATATTCGAATTTTCGAGCCCGTCACAATACTTTCCTTATACATTATGTATGTAAGGAAAGTAAAAATATTCGAATTTTCGAGCCCGTCACAATACTTTCCTTATACATTATGTATGTAAGGAAAGTAAAAATATTCGAATTTTCGAGCCCGTCACAATACTTTCCTTATACATTATGTATGTAAGGAAAGTAATAATATTCGAATTTTCGAGCCCGTCACAATACTTTCGTTATACATTATGTATATAAGGAAAGTAAAAATATTCGAATTTTCGAGCCCCTCACAATACTTTCCTTATACATTATGTATATAAGGAAAGTAAAAATATTCGAATTTTCGAGCCCGTCACAATACTTTCGTTATACATTATGTATATAAGGAAAGTAAAAATATTCGAATTTTCGAGCCCCTCACAATACTTTCCTTATACATTATGTATATAAGGAAAGTAAAAATATTCGAATTTTCGAGCCCGTCACAATACTTTTCTTATACATTATGTATATAAGGAAAGCAAAAGTGTTCGAATTTTCGACCCCGTCCCAATACTTTCCTTATACATTATGTATATAAGGAAAGCAAAAGTATTCGAATTTTCGACCCCGTCCCAATACTTTCCTTATACATTATGTATATAAGGAAAGCAAAAATATTCGAATTTTCGACCCCGTCCCAATACTTTCTTTATACATTATGTATATAAGGAAAGCAAAAATATTCGAATTTTCGACCCCGTCCCAATACTTTCCTTATACATTATGTATATAAGGAAAGCAAAAATATTCGAATTTTCGACCCCGTCCCAATACTTTCCTTATACATTATGTATATAAGGAAAGCAAAAATATTCGAATTTTCGATCCCGTCCCAATACTTTCCTTATACATTATGTATATAAGGAAAGTAAGTTGCAAAAAGATGGACTATGAATGGTCACTCGCACAGAATTCCAAATTAAAATTTAACTAATTATTAAATTAGAAGTATAAATAATTAATTTATATATTTCATAATCCTAATACAAAAGGACATATATAAGTTTTTAGAACTTGAATATAAAATTAAAAAATTTGGAATACAGGAAAATAATGGAATCAAAGTAACACACCAAGTAACAAAGTAATCACAGAAACGTATTTAATATACAGTTGCTAGTTTAAATCACAATGCATGCATGTGCATATGCTTTGATTATCTGTTTAAAAGTTTAATTGTGTTTTAAAATTGTTTTTATTGTAATTATTGTATATAAAAGCTGTCTACTTTTTATTTGTACAAAGCATAGTGAGCATGCGCGGTTTAAATATGGACGTTTCACCCTGATACATTTCATTTTGATTATTAAATTTCTGATTCTGCAAATCTGTGTGCAATTTTACATATGTCTGGAAATTTTCATCTTCCTACCTATTGTAATTTTTGAGTTAAAAAAGATCACAATATTGAGGCAAATGTTGATTTCATTTCGTTGGGAATCGAGAATGGATTTCGCTTCGCTTGTTCATGACAATGATTTCAATTGAGATATGGAACACTTTTCCTATCTTACACTGCATGTTTGACGTCTCAACCAAATAATCTAAATTTTTCATACGATTAATTATTTTTAGATTGAATAATTTTTGATAAAGTTTAGTAAAAGTGTACTTGTGAAAGAGAAAATATTGCTAATCATACATTGTATTACCCATCCATACGAAGTTGAGCATTATGTTTCATCTGACATGAATGGTTAACTTCTTAAAACCGTTCCAAATTTAAATGTCCCGCTCGTACTTAGTATGCCATCTAAAGCTAAAAATCCAGTGACTTACATAATAAAGACGTATATGTCAGAAAAACGATATTTTTTCACTATTGTTATGTAACGATCTACTACAGAATAGGCACATCGAATTTATTTCACAGTCCAAACATCTTAGACCGTACAGCCCGTTAAACCTATAAAATAGAAAATTTTCATATTTTGCCGATATGTCAAAAAACTCTTCATTTAAATGCATTTAAAACCTCTAAATTACTTATAAAAGTAAATTTTCTATTCACATCAAAATTTGAACATGAACACGATACCCCTTAAAATAACAAATATTTAAAAGCAACAGTTATGTATATGATCTACCTACATCCACAGCACCTACAGCAATGTTAAAGAACAATTTTAAAAAACGCGTTTTTGATATAAATAGCATCTATGATTAGGTATCTCAAACATAAATCTGTACATTGCTAAAAATGTAAAGACTTTGTACTCGAAGAGCAACACTAATAATTTTATTCCAAATAGGTAGATTAGATATAAAATGTTTTGCGGACTGGAATAAGTTTAAATACTGATTTTTTCCATCTGTGTAAAAATAAACTTTAAAAACTGCGTGCATACATGTTTATCCCGCATAGCGTTTTTATTACTAGATTTAAAATTAACTCAGTGTACAGCTTAATATCGCATATTGTATAAAAGTATCAATTTTTTGACCTGCAATAAAATATTAAAACTTGAAGACGCATAAACTTGAAGAGGATTTTTCGTCACTTTAAAAAATGTCAATATCATCGGAAACCACACTTCCTCACTTGCAGAAATATTTACCATCTCCTTTCGAAAACCTTTTTGTTCCGAAAAGTGTTTTCATTGTACCACTGAATAATTTATAAGCATCACAAAATGCACTTTCAGAAAATTGGTTTACTTCGCATCTGCGTGGATTTATCGGGAACTTCACCAGCAAGTGCTTCTCGACATGGGGTAATCGAACAAATTTCACTAATGGTGAAAGTGTACAAAGTAGTAATGCTTCTTTAAGCATAAAAACAAACATACAGCATTTTATAAAAATTTAGCTCCAAGTGATTACTAAATTAACTAAAAATTAAAACATTTTATTAATAAAACAGCATTAAATAAATAAACTGCTAACTGCAGAAACAGTACATATAATATTTTCTGTAATTCAATTTTTACTGTAATAAATAGATTGTTCTCTAAAAAAAAATATTGTTACTCAAATGAATCGCTAACTGCAGAAACGGTACATGTACTATTTTCTGTAATTCTATTTTTACTATAATAAAAATAAATTCCTCCAGAAATCAGCAAGTTAACAAATAAATCGCTAACTTCAGAATGGATACATCTATTATTTTCTAAAACTTTCAGAAAATACTGATTATCCTCTACCAGTGGGTTGACTAATACTTTGAGTTTTGTAAGAGTCTTCTTTAGGACTGTTTACAATAAAATAATGCTTTCGTAATTCAAAAGAAAATTTGATTTACCCAAAATAAGTGGTCTGTAGTATGCCCCTTTTCTGTAGCAAAGTGTGTACCTTAATTTGCAATTTTTTCTGTAATGAAGCAAAATTCCTTTAGAAAACAGTAATAAACAAATTAATAGCTAATTACTAAACGGGTATATCTACAAATATCCAAGACTTCCAATGTGTACAAAAGAACTGGTTATCCACTACCACTAGGCTTACTAACATTTCGAATTCTGTAAGAATTTTCTTTACGCCTGTTTACACTAAAATAGCACATAAAATAACACTTAAATTTAAAATTTTAATTAGCAGTTTTTACTGTTATTCCCTCAGAAAACAACATTAAACATGTGACTCGCTAACTGCAGAAAGGGTACATCTACTATTTTCTGAAACTTTCAGGTGGTCAATAGAGTCAACGAAGTCAATAAAATGGCACTAAAGTTTCAATATTTACCTTGTAATTTTTACTGTAATAAAGCACATATCCTCATGAAATAGCGTTAAACAAATGAATTGCTAACTGCAGAAAGGTCATATTTACTATCTTCCAAAACTTTCAGAAAAAAAAATTATTATCTTCAACCACAGGGTCACTAATACTTTGAATTATGTAAAAATCTTCTCTGGATCGGTTTGCAATAAGATAACAATTAAGTTTAAGAATATAATTTGTAATTATTATTGTAATAAAGAAAAATTCCTCCTGAAAACAGCATCAAACAACCAATCACTAACTGCAGAAAGGGTACATTAAATAATTTCCAAAATTTGCAGAAGGTTAAAAACAAAACTGATTATCTTCAATCACTAGAGTCACTAATACATCTAATTATGCAGGAATCTTCTCTAGACGAATTTGCAATAAAATAGCACTAAAGTTTAAAAATTTACATTGCAATTTTTACTGTAATAAAGTACAATCCTCATGAAACAGCGTTAGATAAATGAATTACTAACTGAAGAAAGGGTATATTTATAACTTTCCAAAACTCTCAGAAGGATCGAAAAAGCTGATCAGCTATTAGACCACTAGGGTCACTAATACTTTGAATTATGAAAGTATCTTCTGCAGGCCAGTTTACAATAAAATAACAATTAAGTTTAAAAATATAATTTTCAAGTATTATTGCAATAAAAAATGTCCTTCAGAAAACAGCATTAAACAAATAAATTGCTAACTACAGAAAGAGTACATCTACTATGTAAAGAATCATACTGCCCCAACCTGGAATCGAATTACGGAAATTGGTGCTATCCAGCCAATGCTTTAATGTCGAACTACTGGAACGAAATTACAAGCTCTTATCGAAGTCAACTCTGCAACTATAATCCAAAGCTTTCTGTAGATACAAAATCTGATTAACTGTAGCCACTAGGCTTACTAATACTTTGAATTTTGCAAGAATCTTCTCTAGGCCCGTTTAAAATAAATTAGAAAATTAAAGAACTTCTTTAACAAAACAGCAATAAACAAATGAAACGTTAACTGCAAAAAAACATACATCAACTATTTTCGAAACATTCATCTGATACAAATAACTGATTATCTTCTTCCACTAGGCTTACTATATTTTAAATTTTGTAGAAATCTTATTTCTTAAAACTAAAATAACTTCATTAAAAACAACATACAGCCCAAAATTAAAAGTTTAGGCGGGTTTGGAAAATAATAAACAGCCTTCTTCGTCAAGGTATACAATAAACGCAACAATCACTCATTTGAGAGTTAGATCGGCAAGGGAACAACAAAAGTGTCTGCAGCATGAAAAGGGGATAACCAACAGCAAAAGATGAAAAAAAACAGTAAAAAAACAATGGAGGAAGGAAACAAGATAGGGTACTATGAATAAACGGATAACAAATTTATGTATTTTCGACAGATAAAGATATTTATTGCTTCCTCAGTATTAATGAGATGCGGCACTTGTTCTAGCAAAAGCAGGAAAATATCTGACAAAAGAACTGTCCCTGCGACTAAAGAAAATAAACGCTGTTAGGTGTTTTTCTTTTTTTTTTCTATTCCTCATTTTGCAACCCACGCTTGAGAGTATTCTATGGTATCACCCTAGAAGCTATAGGGCACGAAAGCGCCCCCTTGCATTACCTGGACATATCGTAAGTGATACATTTCTGTACACCAAACGGAGGAGTCTAACATGGTTTTATAACTGCTCTCATTTCACCGATAACGGCTTCTAACCATATCCATACCCCCTCCTGAAATTTGGCACATTGCGACTCAGCTGCTAATGTTAACCCCATCCCCTCCCCACCTCCATTCCATCTCATCCAGCGCAACTCTTCAAGACCCTGCGCACCTACCTAAAGACGCCCCTCTATCTTATCTTTCTCTAACTCTACTAAGTGCATACTTGGGCCCTAGTTTCTAATTTCCTGAGAACTTGAAGAAGGGTACGACTTCGGTCATCGCCCCCCCCCCCCCCCCAAGCGCCACCTACATATAATCTCATTATGAAACTCCTTTTTTCTCTCTTTGCTAGCAGTTTAAGTGGGTGTTTATCCTCTCTCGGGCTTTTCTTTAACCCCTGTCCCCCTGAGTCTTTGAGAAATTCTTTGTTTTGTATATTTTAAATTCGTTGTCTTATAGCATCAAATTTCATTTCGTCAAATTTAAAAATCATATGTACCGAAAAATTGAAATAGTAGTTTTTTTTTTGTTGGTGGTGGTGGCACTAATATGCCCTCCAAAATATATGAAAAACACAATCTAATGTTTTTAATACGCCAGACGATCATTACAGACAACTGTTTTATCAATCGACATATTTCTCTATCCCTTCTTATGGGAGTGGTTTTGAATAGTTTCAGAAGTGTTTATTAAAGAGTTTTAGCAACACAGAAACTGTTTAGGCTGGGTTGAAATGGAATATCTGTAGATTCTCACTGGTCTGAAACAGATCCAGTTTCTTAAAAATTATTTAGTAACCTTGTTATTGTTGAATAGTTTGGGGTTTCCGAACATGGATATTTCTTTGCAGGGTTCACTTCGACGGCAATAGCTGCCAATTCCGTCTCAGTACCTCAACGGTAGAGCGTCGCCTGAGCAGTGCGAAAATCCGAGGTTCGATTCCCGGTTAGGGCAGCGAGTTTCTTTGCTATAGCACCCGAACAAATCAACCCTGTAGATATGTGCAAATAAGTCAGAGGTCTGAAGGCCCCAGACCGTGCGACTCACATAGAGGGTTTAGAGTAGCTAGCTGCAAGGCCGGGAAAGGATACCTCCTGCACTCAGGAGGCACCCAAGGTCTGCCATCCTGCCAAACGAACATTTATTTAGGTCTAAATAGATAACAATTGATGAAAAATATTGTGGTTAAACAGACAGTTTTACATTATATTTGAACTTGAGAAGTACGTCCATTTTGCAAAAATGTCTGAAAGTGACCGAACGACTAGCGCGAATTCAGTGGACTTTGTTATATTGAGCGCCGATTTCAAATCGGGAGAACAACGGCCACGCAAGAAGCTGACCTGGAGTATAAAAATAGCAGAAGGAAGCTAACCTGGATATAAAAATAGCAGAAAGAAGCTAACCAGGATTAAAAATAGCAGGAGGTAGCCAATCAGATTGTCAACTGCAAATCACGCCAATCTGACATTAGAAGGTGGACAATGCAAAGTCCACTTCGGCGATAAGAGCTGACAATTCCGTCCTAATAGCTCAACGGTAGAGAGTCGGCTGGTCAGTACGAAGATCCATGGTTCGATTCCCAGTTCGGACAGCATGGTTCTTTGCATCTTCTGGAACTCTTCAATGACACTTTCATAAAAATGGATACAAAAATATAGCTCTAAAATAAAAAATATTTCAGTCTAAGAAAAAGCCATGTTCTTTGATCTATAAAGACGAGGTCTGTAAGGATCTTATCACCTTATGAGCAGCAGACGATAATTCTGATACATTTTTGGATCTACATTAATGCCATTAAACTAAAAATATTTTACTCTTTCAATTTCTCGATGCATCATATGATTTAAAAATTTCCTGTCTGCAACTTTTCGATCATCATGCACATTCAATTGCATCTTACCGTATGATTTAAGCAAATGTTCTGCATTTAGTTGTTAGTTTCGTCCTATTTCATACATATTTGGTTTGTTTGCTTACTTTTTATTATTTATACATTATCGGCACTTTTTTCCGAATTACGAGAACAGTTTTCTATCGACATACATTTTCTTTATTTGTTTGATGTATTAATCTGTCGCATTTATTCAGAAGAAAATTGCTCTCTTCTCCTTCCAAAATTAAATGATACCTTGAAATATTTGTTTTATGCTGTATAAGTAACGCAGTTATTTCATTTTCACTGCATTTCACATTAAAACAATTCACCAAAAGCAATCTTCAAATCATATTAAGCAAAAAATCAATTCCTTATATATTTTTGCTTGAAATGCTGGTTCTCTGGCACATTCTATTGACTACTAATGCGGGCAAAAATATGGCAAATCATAACAAAAGCTTTATTTTCATCCTTTCACAAAAAAAACGACCATCTGTTTGTAGAAAGCACTTTCGCACTTCTAAGAATATTTTATTTCTCTTCGCCAACCTTTTCTGGTTGCAAAGAAATATTTTCGTTGTATTACTGAATAATTAATAAACGCCATAGAATATTCTTTGGGGAAATTGATTTACCTCAACAGTTACGTGGATTCGCGGAGAAGTTTTGATTTAACCAATGGAGGCTGCCACTTATTAAAAGAAATATTTCCGTAGACGACCCCAATAGTTAAGCACTAATGAAATAGAACAGTTTCTTTTATATATTATCTGCACTTTTTACTTCATACTGATTGTAGTTTAAATCATGGTTCGATACCTTCTATAGGATTGCACGGATATTAAACTATATTATTAACTTAACTAATATTATTACTTTCCTTATATACTATAATGTATAAGGAAAGTAATGTGACGGGATCGAAAATTCGAATTCGAGTTTTCGACGGGAAGAGCACGTTTCAAGCATCCCTGATCACGAATCAAACATTTATGAAGTGATGTCTGTGTGTGTGAAAGTACGTGTGTGTTTGTGTATGTGTCAGTGAGTCTGTGGAGACGATAACTGACAAACAAATGGACCGATTCGAACAAAATTTGGTACAAAAATTCCAATTTCTAAACACTGGAAGCCTATTGTTTTTATACGCAATCGAATGTTCAGAATCCCCCTAAATTTTCAAGTGAAATTTTAAAAAAATCGTTAAAAAATCAAAACATCTAATAAAGTTATGCAAATAGACATTTGTTATGTAATTTTACATTAGAAAGCGATTGACATAAATTTTAGAATGCTAACACGAACCGTTCTCGAGATATTGCACATTTTTCAAAAAGATTATGGAAAAATCTTATAAAATAAAAAAAACTCTTTCCTATTGAGAAACATGTTCGCTTTTCATATGTAATACCATGCGATAAATTGGGTGACATTATTCTCGTGGATCTAGTTTGTTCCATTCATGAAAAAAGATAATTTGAGTAATGCTTTTGTATTCGAACGCCAATAGTCAGTTATTTGCTGTAAGAATAACTTATTTCTCCGTCCATAAATCTTGGCGAGATTTTGGCGACGAATTTGGTGGAATGTCGCCAACTTGGCCTCTGTTTTAAACATTGCTAAATTAACGAAAAACTCGCCAAATGGATAAAAATGCCGCTAAATCAATGAAAATGACGACTCATTGACAAAAATTCAATATCATGGAAAGAATATGAATATATACTATGAATATATATGGATAAATCGTTCTTTTGGAACGATTTATCCATACACTAAATTTGAAGTCTCTATCTCATCGCAAAGCATGCTTTCCTATCATTTCACTTTTCGAACGTTTTAGTGTGCGGCACCCCCTTAAGTAGTAAATATTGAAAATCTGAAATTTTACACTTTTAAAGGAGCGTTTTCTCATTTATTCTGTAAATCGAACCATTTTGGTGTGCGGCACCCCCTTGAGTAGAAAATATTGGAAATCTGAAAATGCACACTGTCTGCCTTTCGAACGATTTACCCATACACCAAATCTGAAGTCTCTATCTCATCGGGAAGCATGCTTTCCTATCATTTCACTTTTCGAACGTTTTGGTGTGCGGCACCCCCTTAAGTAGAAAATATTGGAAATCGGAAATTGTACACTTTCTTCCTTTCGAATGATTTACGTATACACCAAATTTGAAGTCTCTATCTCATCGCAAAGCATGCTTTCCCATCATTTCACTTTTCGAACGTTTTGGTGTGCGGCACCCCCTTAAGTAGAAAATAACGTATAAATGTTAGCATTAAGTATAAATGTTACTTTTCTGACATACCTAGAATAATGCATCGTTTTTCAAGGTGGACTTTTCAAGTTTTTCGGAACCCTTGGGATTCCGCGACGTGATAGTTTCATGCAAATTGTCTTAAATTTAAAAACGTGTATAATGTTAATGCATAATTTGGACAAATGGGGATATTTCTTATTTTGGGGTTCTACCATCAAATTAAATTTCAAAAGGGTTTCGTGAGAAAATAAATTTGAAAAACATTGATATAATGTATAGGGAACGTATTATGACGAGGTTGAAAACTCGAATTCTACTTAGTGTTTTCGACGGTAGAGCTTGTTTCAAACATTCCTGAAATCGAATCGAATGTTTTTAAAGTGATATCTGTGTGTGTGTGTGCATGTATATTAATGTATGTAGTATGTGCATGTATATTAGTGTGTATATGTGTATTAGTGTGTGTGTATGTATATTAGTGTGTGCGTTCTTGAGTCAGTGGATGCGATATCTAACGAACGCATGGAACGTTTCAAACAAAAAAAAATTCGATTATTATAATCAGTGAATACTGAAAGTCTTTTGATTTTATAAGCAATCGAATATTTGGAAACCAGCTCCAAACTTTCAAATGAAATTTTGAAAAAAATCATAAAAAATACAAACCTTTAATATTGTAACATAAAATATCATTTTTTATTTAATTTTTTATTAGAAAATGAATAACATAAACTTTGGGATAATAGCATGAACCATTCTTGATATATTGTACGTTTTTCAAACAAATTTTAAAAAATACATGAAATTAAAACAGTGCTAACTACCGTAATATGTTTCCATTCCATGTACAATATTATGTGACAACGGTGTTAGCATCATTCTGGTAGGTTTTATTCACGAGACACTGTTTTACAATAGTTTTGTATTTTGACATCAAACAATTTGTCAAATGTAATTTATTAGTTTGTCTGTATGTATGTAATGCTTGTCGATAAATTAACAAAATATCGTCAACTAGACATTTTATTTAAAATGTTTCCAAATTGGCAAAAATGACACTAAATTAATAAAAATGATGTCAAATTGATGATAGTCAATATCTTGGAAAATGAAGTTTAATTTATTTGATCATTCCTGTCCCTTTGGGGAAATTAATATTCTTGATTTAAGATATGTTGAGTTTCGGGGTTATAATCGTTTCAAATACAATATTTAAACAAAATAAAAGTTAATTCGGTTAAGCTGTGAAGGACTCAAAGTCATTGATTGATAAAGTCTTTTTGACACTCCCACCCATTTTATTCGCCCTCGAATGAGAAACAAAAATATTAAGCTCCGTTAGGTTCTGTCCCGTTGTCGATACTATAAGCATGGGCGCCCATAGCACTTTTTTAGAAGTTAAACTCAATGATATGTACAATATCGACTACCTTGATCCCCACATTTGGGACACTGAATGTCCAGGGGAGCGGAAGTGCCTCCTTTCGCTTCCCTATGGGCGTTCATTGAAAAAACTCCCTGCTTATACTAGTAACCTCAAGATAGAACCTAACGGAGTTGAGTTTCGATTTCCCCAGGGGTGGAAAAATGGAGTCTTTCCAGACCCCACAAAAGTTTCCGTGAAGTCTAAAGCTTTACACACTTATAGCCACCCCGGCCACTCAAATAGCTGCTGTAAGCCCTCTGGGTCAGCCGAGTGGTTTGGATCTGCAACACTTATAGCCACAGAACACTATAATAGTCTGTGCTTATAGCCATCTCTCCCGGCCACTCAAACAGCTGCTGTAAGCCCTATAGGGCTAGTCAAATGGTCTGGGTCATCAACACTTATAGCCATGGGTGCCCATAGGGGCGTTCAAAGTCACAAATGTAGGTATCAAGTTAGTCAATATTGTACTTCTCATCCAAAAGTTTACCCTCTGGAAAATGTTCTATGGGCGGCCATAGGGGAGCGCGAGGGGGCACTTTCGCTCCCTCGAACGTTTAAGGTCAGAAATGTAGGTATTAAGTTAATAGATATTTACCTCCCATTCTTGAGTTTGGCTATCTCAGGAATAACTTTTATGGGCGCCTTTAAATCCTACTCGTTCGAAACAAGGTCGACCTCTCCTGCAGTTACCACACTATATTTTGATCGTACTATATTTTGACACACACACAACCACACTCTGTCTCTCTCGCTCTCTGTGTCTCCCTCCCTCCTTTTCACCCGTATTTTAATCACGTTAATTACATGATGATCTACCTAATTCTAATTTTTTCAGAATGTAGCTACATATAGAATTTCGTGGCTATACGTACTCTCTCTAATTTAAAATCTCTAATTTCGAATAATGTTTTAATCCCATTTATTACAAAATATTCTACCTGTTCCTAATTTTCTACAGAATGCATCTACATATAAATTGTCATAGTGGTACGTGCATTCGCACCCCACAGATACACACACACACACTGATGGAAATATTTCTCAAAATGTTCGAAATGTGTTCATGGTGTCTTTAAGTGTATTTTTTCGTCTAAATGTCGTGATTATCCGTGAACTTCCTGTATACAATAGCATTAGAAAATAATAAAATGATTCTTTAATTGAGTCAATACTGAATTACTTTAATTCTAATTTAAGAGATAATGCATTTAAAAAGTGTCTATATTGCTTAATTGTAAGTTATATGTCGGCGATAAGCCCATATTGCTTAATTGTAAGTTATATATCGGCGATAAGCCCATATTGCTTAATTGTAAGTTATATATCGGCGATAAGCCCATATTGCTTAATTGCAAGTTATATATCGGCTTCTTTAATCTAATCAATATTGAATTAATTTAATTCCAATCTAAGAGACAATCCATTTAAAACGTGTCTCTATTGCTAAATTGTAAGTTATATATCCTATAAAAAGATAAACCAAATTGCGAGAGTCCTTTCTCTTGATGTGGCTGCTATAGTAACCTTGAGAGAGAGCGCTCCTTCGCCTATCACGCTGGCGATAAAACGAAGTTTGGCGTCTGATTTGAAAGAAGGCTTTCTGGCTTAGTATACTTTCTGGCCTAGTATACTTTCTGGCCTTCCGCCTCCCGGAGAGCCGGTACATAGAATACGAATGTATCAAGTTTTACGATGAAAACGAGACATTATACACAAACCAATATAAGAGAGAATTGTCGAGATCCAGCCATATCAAAAATCACTAACAGTAAATGTTTGAAAATATATAAATTTGAAAATGTTGAATATATATATATATATATATATATATATATATATATGAAATTTTCATAAATACCGTAGCATGCTAAAAAAAAATTAAAGATATTTTGCAAATATGAATATATAAAAAAATAAAGATATTAAGTAAAAAAGAATAACAATGCAAAATACATTTAATTTATTGCGCAAATGCAGCTTATAAATAAAATGATTCCAATAATAATAATAATAGTTTGAAAATCCAATGATAGAAAATTGAGAAGCTGCAACTCGAAAAACCTAACTTATAACAAATCTACAAAATAAAAGTATAAAACAGCAAATCGTCAACCATATGGGAAAAAATACAAATTTCGAGTCATCAAGTTAAAGATAATCAATAAATATCAATGGAATGGCATCGATAATAGAAAAACATATAAAATCCAAGCATTAATGATATACACGTGGACAAGGGCTAGGCCTAAATAATGGAATTATTCACTTCGTAAAAACTCTTCATCGGGTCTAAGTATTTTGTCGAAGCAAACACAAAATATGTATGTCTCTGAAGAAATAGATAGATTATATCTATAAACTATTTCTACTTGGACAACATACATAAAGAAGGACATGTTGTCCAAGTAGAAATAGTTTATAGATATAATCTATCTATTTCTTCAGAAACATACATTTTTATGTTTGCTTCGACAAAATACTTGAACCCGATGAAGAGTTTGGCGAAGTGAACAACTCCAGTATTTAGGCCTAGCCCTTGTCCACGTATATAGCATTAATGCTTGGATTTTATATATTATTCTATTATCAATTTCATTCCATTGATATTTAGTGATTATCTTTAACTTGATGACTCGAAATTTGCATCTTTTTCATATGGCTGAAGATTTGTTGTCTAATACTTTTATCTTGTAGGTTTGCTATAAAGTTAGGTTTTTCAAGTTGCAGCTTCTCACTTTCCTATCATTAGATTTTCAAACTATTATTATATATATAATAATGTGTATATATATATATATATATATATATATACATTATTATATTTATATATATATATATATATATATACAGGACGTCCCAAAAATATTGAATTCGGCTTTTACTCCTTAAATATCAATCTTAGACATATATAAGAAATTACAAAATTGCGTAAAAGGGAACAGAATTTTATGAAATCGATAAAAATTTTCAGGATATTAAATTTGAAGAAATACAAAATTTAAATTTTTATACAGCTCCTGTACAAAAACATTTCCAATGAGTGAAATGTGCCCCATACACTAATAAGGTGATGTACAAAATTTCAGCATTTTATCATAAAAAGTCCCAGAGATATGTTTAAACAAAGCTGGTGAGGGATTAATCACAAATAAATTTAAATGTAAATGTTTACTGCAAGAATGCAATTGACGCAACGCAGAAATGCATCATAGGCAAAAAATATCTGCCTCTTATCTTTAATGGATCTTTGGCATGGATGGAAAACATTTTGAACAAGCTCTGTAACCTTTATGTAAAGTTATTATTTTTACACAGTGTAGATACTTTTGTACCAATAAATAGCAAAATTATTTATTTATGTAATCATTGTTTTCTTTCGTAATTTGTGTATGATACCTGAAACGCGATCTGCCGACATGATTTTCCCTCCTTTGAGAACTCATGTCGATGCATAGAAAAGTGGTTTCAGTTAGCATTTTTGTCTTTTCATATCTCTGGGACTTTTTATGATAAAATATTGAAATTTTGTACATCACCTTATTAGTGTATGTGGCACATTTTACTCATTGGAAATGTTTTTGCACGGGAGCCGTATAAAAATTTAAATTTTGTATTTCTTAAAATGCAATTGAATTGAAATTTTTAATCGATTTCATAAAATTCTGTACCTTATTTTACGCAACTTTGTAATGTATTATATATGTCTAAGATCAATATTAAAGGAATAAAAGTCAAGGGGTCAATGGTTGTCAAGGTTGGGACACCCTATATATATATATATATATATATATATATATATATATATATATATATATATATATATATATATATATATATATATATAATCTGTAAGCACATATAAACAGTTATCTATCTGTTCTAAAAGCGTTTTTCATATTTTCAGAAAAAAAAAATTATTAATTTTTTTTGTTTTAATGTCTAGTATATCTGGCATGCCCGATATGTGGTGTCAAATACATGTAACATTTTTTTTCAATTTGAGGTCCAGTAACATTTTGGCTTCCTTCTGAAAGGAAATAGAATTATTAAAACAATCTCGTTCTACACCAACTTTAGTCCATGCTCAGTTTAGAAACGTTCTAAGAATGTGCCGGTATTTATAAAAACTAGAAAACACTCTTGATTTTTTTATAAAAGTATTTTTATTTTCAGAGAATCATCTAAAGAATATTTTTCAACAAATGCTAAACAAATAAGAAAGGGCTTTTGTCATATATATATATATATATGTGAATGAAATAAAATAATTATCCCATAAAGTTTATTTATTTTAGCTTCGTTGTTTACTTTTACAATTAAAGAATTTCTTTCTAGACTACGTTTCTGGACTTCTTATTAAAAGCAAAAATATGGAAAGATATTTATTTTATTACCTTTGAGATTAAAAGGTTTATTTTTTACTTCGTTAATTTATAAAGCTTCCATAATTTTAGAGAGATGGACAGAAACAAAAATCGATTCACGTTGTCGGATTTTTAATGGTATTTATTGGAAAAAGGCACTAAAAACTGTTAAGTCACGTTAGTTTGAAGACTCAAGTAACAATTAAATCCGGTTTGTTTGTAAACTTATAACGATTGAGGCACGCGCTATGTGATAAAATAATCAGAAGAAGATGCAGACAGACAGACAGAAGGACAGACGGAAGCCTGCTTTAAGTGGAATTTGTAAATAACATTGTTTCCCCAACTGTGAATCGAACCCTGGAACTCCGAAATGACCAGCCAACGCTCTACCCTTGAGCTACTCGGACGAAATTGCAAACTCTTATCGAAGTGCATGCTGCATTCTCCACCCCCTAATGTCACATGGGCGGGTGACTGACAATCTAATTGACCATCTCTTACAATTTTTACCTCAGGTTACCTTGCTGCTACTGCTAATTTTACCCAGGTTAGTATCCTGCGTGGCCGTTATCCTCTCAATTTGAAATCGGGGCTCAATCTTCTAGAGTTCACAGAATTCGTACTAGTCGTACTAGCGTCACTTTCAGACCTCCGACATTAATCTGGAGTCCTGAGATGACCATGGAGGCAAGTGCTCAGATGTGGGGAAGGGAGGAAAAAGTCACTGGTCCTTTTGCAGAGATTGAATTTTTTTAAGGGCAGAAGCATAAACAGGGCAATATTTTCGGTCAATGGCACAGTGATCTGTTTTAAGATTAGCATCTGGGTGATGAAAATTATAATCACCACAGTTTATACATGATTTAATGGTTGAAGTACATGTTGCTCTAGAGTGCTTTTCCCCACATTTGCCACAGAAAGTCAACCTGTGTGAACAAAAATTTGATGTGTGGCCGAACCCTTGACAGTTGTAACAGATTTTTAAGGATATAAATTTTTTGATTAGAAAACTATTGAAGTGGATATAAATTCTTTTATTCTTCACCATATTATTAGCCAGGAGGTATGGAAGAAGTAAGACCCAGTTCACATTTCCTTTTTTATTTTTAAAGTTCTTCCGTACTTTAATTTCAAAGGATTGGTCAGACGAAGCATTGTAGGATATCAAATCTTTCACATCATTTTCTTGGTAGGTGGAAGGTAAATTGAATAAAATAATAGCCATAGTTCGAGGATTAGGTTTGAGAATTTGAAAGTTTTTGTGAGGTTGGTTTTTTGAAGATTGGTGATAACCTCTTCAGGGTTTTCATTTTTACAAAACAATTTTATATTACCATTAGTTAATGAACGAACAGAATTAATTAAGACTTCTTTAGGGCAAGGAATAGAAGATATATCATTTCTGATCTCAGAAGTGTTCTTAGTTTTGTCATTTATAATATATATACTGATGGTTCAAATATTGACAATAACACTGGTTTTTCAGTCTGTATTTTTAAACATGATGTTCTGGAAAAGGTTCTCTCCTATAAACTTGACAACAGGAATACAGTATTTCAAGCCGAACTTGCTATTGACTGGGCTTCCTCTAATAATACCCCTGTTAATATTTTTTCCGATAGCCTCTCTTCCATTCAAGCTCTTAACTCAATAAAAAATAAATCTAATTATCTTAACTCCATTAAATACAAAGCTCTCCTTGCCAAAAACCTTGTCAATATTTCTTGGGTAAAAGCTCACAATAACATATCTGGAAATGAAATTGCTGATTACCATGCCAAAATTGCTGCTATCTCTGGTTCCCCTCTTACTATTCCCTTTCCCTACTCGCTCCTCTCAAAATTTTGTAAATCTCATATTCTTAATCTTTGGCAAAATTATCTTAATGATTACATTTCCACCAGGACTGGTGATCCGGCTAGAATCCTGTCTTACCTCCCTATCGTGAATCCTAATTTACAAATTTTTAATAAATATCTCATTTACTTTCTTACTGGTCATGGCCCCTTTCTTGATTACTTATACTTTTTCAAAATTAAATCCACCTCTAACTGTATTTGCAATAAATTCGGTGACGTTGACCATTACATTTTCGATTGTCCTTTTTCTAAAAAATTTCATCTCTGCAAACCTTCCCCCTCTAATAAACCAATTTGGTTCTCCAAAGTTCGTTCAAATCCCTCTTCAGTAGATAAAATTAAAAACTGTATTCTTGTTTCCATGTAAATTTCTAATAAAGTGACCTAAGCTTATGAATAGATTCTGCTCTCATTTAATTTTGATCAATGAATCCCTTTATTTCATTCTTATTAACTTATATGAACTTATTGTGTTCCCTCTATTTTTTTCTTTTTGAAAAAAAAAAAAAAAAAAGCTATGCTAACTGTTCTTATTTTTTTTTTATCTTTCTTTTTCTTTTGAAACTTTTTATTTGTATTTTTTCTTATTTTTCTTTTCTAAATTTTATTCTAAATTTCTGTTTTTGTTTTCATACACCAATTTTTTTTTTCCTTTTCATATATTTTCTTTTTATATATTTTCTAAATTTTACTTTTAAAATTTTATTATTTTCTTTCATTTTAATCTATATTTTATTATGTTATTGTACCTTATATGAACTTATATGTTATTAACTTATATGAACTTATTGTGTTCCCTCTATTTTTTTCTTTTTGGAAACAAAAAAAAAAAAAAAGCTATGTTAACTGTTCTTATTTTTTTTTTATCTTTCTTTTTCTTTTGACACTTTTTATTTGTATTTTTTCTTATTTTTCTTTTCTAAATTTTATTCTAAATTTCTGTTTTTGTTTTCATACGCCAAATTTTTTTTTCCTTTTCATATATTTTCTTTTTATATATTTTCTAAATTTTACTTTTAAAATTTTATTATTTTCTTTCATTTTAATCTATATTTTATTATGTTATTGTACCTCACTCTAAATATTATTTTTCAATGATCTTTTCATCTATATTCGCAATAACCATTTTCCCATTTTTGTAAAATGGACGTACTTGTCAAGTTCAAATATAATGTAAAACTGCCTGTTTAATCACAATATTTATTATAAATTGTAATATTTTTAGACCTAAATAAAAGTTTGTTTGGTGGGATGGTAGACCTCGGGTGCCTCCTGAATGCAAGAGGACTCCAACGGAAGTGAAATCATTTTATATGTTCGTAACAATATATAATTTTAATGCTCTGTATAATGAGCGAAATTAATTTTCTCGCATTTGCTTATAAATAATCAAATGCGAAACCAAATCGCAGAATAAAAGATTACATATATTTACATTACAATTTATTTGTAAACTAAATTTTTCATACAATTCGAACTGAAATGTTTTATACATTGAATGTAACACGTGGCATATTTGAAATTGAATTTTAAATTGCAATTCCTCAATCTGGTTCGAGTTTCAATGCAAGATATTGACTTCCGAATTGCATTTCGAGTGAAACTCGTTTAACATTTACATGCGTGCCAGAGATTAGAACTTTTCATAATACTTGTTGAAATCAGCTGTAAAGAAGCATAACGCCAAATCATCTGGAAGTCATTCAAGCTGAAAATTGATTCTGCGAAATGCAGACGTTCGCCATTTAAAATATTTTTGGAATAAAACTGCAATATCTCTCATATGAGAAACAGAATATATCAGGCATATTAAATTCGTTTTATAAAGCAGTTCTCTAGATTGAGTAAGCAGACCATACATAACTGCAAAGCATTTAAACTATATGTATGTATTAATATGCATTCTGAATTAGTTGAATAACTTTAGGAATAAAATGAAGTTAATTAAGTTGGGAATGTGAATGATTTGTTCATGTTATTTGCGGACTTTATATAGTTTTAGATGGGAAAAAATTTGATATGAGCAGCACATGACTTTCCCTGCAGACTTATAACCACGTTCTCTTTATTTTAATTAAATTTAGTTCACTTTTAATTCAACTTTCGTGCTCATTTGGTAACTGGACTTATTTTCAAAGGCGGCGTAGAGAAAATACGAAACAACTAAAATATCTCGAGAACGGCTAGTCCTAGTGTAATAGGGTTGGTCTTATTTTTTTCTTCGTTAAAAATTACTTAGCATTTAATGGATATATTTAAACATAAGTAGTTTTTATTTCAGATTTTGACGATTTTGGGGGGCCATTTCGCAGAAAAAGGCAGACTATTTTTTTCCGAATCGTACCAAAATCTATTCAGCACCAAGGTGACAAACAAGCGACTTATCTACCGAATAATTTTGTGAAATTCGGTCCATTAATTGTTCAGCTAGTGTGGATACAGGCAATTTTTGCGGACCATTTCGCAAAAAAGGCGGGTTCCTTTATCCCGAATCGTACCTAAAGTAAATCAGCACCAGATTGGTCCACAAGTGACTAACCTACCAAGTTTTAAGAAATTCGGTCAATTAGTGTTTTAGTTAGAGTGGATACAAAATCTGCACAGACAGACAGACAGACAGACACACAGACAGACGTCACACTAAAAGCGGTTTTATCATATTCCAGAGGTCCCGAAACGTGTAGATTCGTCGAAAACTCGAGTTGCTATTTTCGGTATGATTCCAATACTTTCTCTATACATTACCATGTATTGCAGAGAGAAAGTAAAAATCTGATGTAGGCAGCACATGACTTTCCCTGAAGACTTATTTCCACGTTCTTTTGTTTTTAATTAAATTTAATTCACTTTTAATTCAATTGTCGTTCTCATTTGGTAACTGGACTAATTTTCAAAGGGGTTGTAGAGAAAATACGAAAAAACTAAATTATCTCGAGAACGGCTAGTCCTAGTGTAATGGGGTTGGTCTTATTATTTTCTTCGTTAAAAATTACGTATAAAACAAGCATTTAGTGGATATATTTGAGCATATCTAGTTTTTATTTTAGATTTTGACGATTTTTACTAGCCATTTTGAAAAAAAAAGCAGGTTGTTTTTTTACGATTTGTACCAAAATCTAATCAGCACTATGGTAACCCACAAGCGGCTTATCTATCGAATTTTGTGAAATTCGGTTCATTAGTTTTCAGCTAGAGTGGATATAGGTCATTTTGCAAAAGGAAGCGGATGCCTTTATCCCAAATCGTACCAAAAACTAATCAGCACCAGGGTCACACCCAAGTGACTTACCTACCAAATTTTATGAAAGTCTATCCATTAGTTTTTGAGTTAGAGTAGATACACACATTGCACAGACAGACAGAAGACAGACACACAGACACATACCCAGACGTCACGCTAAAAATAATTTTTTCGTTTTCTAGAGGTCACGAAACGTGTAGATCCGTCAAAAACTCGAGTTGCAATTTTCGAACTGATTCCAATACCTTCCCTATACATTACCATGTATAGCAGGGAAAGTAAAAATCTGAAGCGGGTAGCACATGACTTTCCCTGCAAACTGAAATTCATATTTTCTTTATTTCTTTAATAATTCATTAGATTGAGTTTAATTGCACCAAATAACACACAATTTGCATTTTTAATTCAATTTTTGTTTTTATTTCGTGATTGGACATTTTTTCGAAAGCGACGTAACAAAAACGAAAGAAATCTCAAATATCTTGAGAACGGTTTGTCCTAAAGTATAATGGAGTGTGTTATATTCTTTTCCTCGTCAAAAATTGCGTAAAAAACAAGAATTTAATTGATACATTTGAGCATGCGTAGTCTTTTGTTTTTTTAGATTTTGGCGATTTTTGCGGGCTATTTCGTAAAAAAGGCAGATTGTTCATTTCCGATTCGTACCAAAATCTATAAGTAACTTATCATAAGTAACTTATCTGCCAGATTTGTGAAATTTGATGGGAATTTTAGCTAGCGTGGATACATGAAATTTTTGCGGGCCATTTTGCCAAGAAAATGCCCGTTCTGTTTTTACGAATCCTATAAAAAACTAATCAGCACCAGGGTCTCACCCAAGTGACTTACCTACCAAATTTTATGAAATTCGTTCCATTAGTTCCTTAGTTAGAGCGGATACATACACAGACAGACAGATGCACAGACAGACCACAGACAGACACACAGACACACACGCACAGACGTCACGCTAAAAATAATTTTTTCGTATTCTATAGGTCTCGAAACGTGTCTCGAATCTGCTGAAAACTCGAGTTGCAATTTTCGGCATGATTCCAATACTTTCCCGATACATTACCAAGTATTGTAGGGAAAGTAAAAAATCTGATGTGGGCAGCACATGACTTTCCCTTCAGACTTATATCCACGTTCTCTTTATTTTAATTAAATTCAATTCACTTTTAATTCAATTTTCGTTCTCATTTGTTAACTGGGCTTATTTTAAAATGTGGCGTAGAGAAAATACGAAAAATCTAAAATATCTCAAGAACAGCTAGTCCTAGTTTAATGAGGTTGGCCTTATTCTTTTCATCATTAAGAATTCCGTATAAAACAAGCATTTAATGCATATATTTAAGCATAAGTAGTTTTTATTTTGATCTTGATGATTTTTGCGGGGCATTTCGCAAAAGGAAAGGCAGGTCATTTTTTTCCGAATCATACCAAAATCTAATCAGCGCCAAGATGACCCACAAGCGACTTATCTACCGAATTTTATTTATTTATTTTGAAAAATGCATGCTACAGGAAGCAAATTCCATTGACACCGGGCAAAACAATACACTGAAGAAATCTGCAGAGAGCAGATACAAACAAGAACCATACGTATAGAAACAGAATAAAAAACACCGACAGCAAATAAGCATTTGTAAGTTAATACAAAAACAGTAAACCACACAAGAATTGCAATAAATGATCTTTAAAACTTGTTAAGGAAGAAAAAAGATATCGAAATCATCAGGCAGGCTATTGTATAATTTACAGAAATTGTTTACTGCACACTGATCTCCAATACCAATTCTAAAAATTCTCTCAACAAACAAACTCCTATTCCTAGAATTAAAACTGAGAACACGAAACCCGATAGCACTCAGAAGAGACGAACAGTCAACTCTGCCACCGAAAAGACAAAATAGCGAGCAAAATAAAATTCCTTCGAATAAGTAAGCTTTTTAAAACAAACATCTCACGAAGCAAAGTAGCATAAAAGGAGTAACAGAACACACCAGTTTTCTTATAATGGAGATATCTTAAAAATTTATTCTGTACATGTTTATTTTGTGAAATTCGGTCCATTAGTTTTTCAACTAGAGTGGATGCAGGCTTTTGCTGGCCAAAAATTCATTTTGCAAAAAAAAGCTAGTTCTTTTATCCCGAATTTTACTGAAAACTTATCAGCGCCAGATTCGCCCACAAGTAACTTACCTACCAAATTTTATGTAATTCGGTCAGTTAGTTTTTTAGTTTGAGTGGATACAAAATCTGCACAGACAGACACACACACAGACGTCACGCTAAAAATGGTTTTATCGTATTCTACAGGTCCCAAAACGTGTAGATCCGTCGAAAACTCGAGTTGTGATTTTCGGCATGATTCCAATACTTTCCCTATATATTACCATGTATTGCAGGGAAAGTAAAATGAGCACAAAATGTAATTGAGGTTTAGTATAACATTCACACGCATTAGAGGTATTAGAACTTTTGATAACAATTGTTGGAATCAGCTTTAAAGAAGCGCGACTCCAAATCGTCTGCGAATCATTCAAAATGAAAATTGAGACGTTCGCCATTTGAAATAATTTTGGAACAAAACTGCAATATCTCTTATATGAGAAAGGAATAGTTAAGACGTATTAAATTCATTTAATAAAGTAATTCTCTGGATTGAATCAGCAGACCATACATAACTTCAAATCATTTAAACTGCGTCTGTATTAATTTGCATATTCGTTTAGTTTCATAACTGTATTCATGAAATTAAGTGAATTAAATTGCGAATGAGAAGGATTTATTCGTGCTATTTGCGTGAAAGAGAGGCTGTATACTTGAAGCGTGTTCTTCTGTCGAAAACTCGAGTTCGAATTTTTGACCCCGTTATACAACACTTTTTCTAATCATTATGCCATGTATGTAAGGAAAGTAATATGAACCCAGCTACCCTGTAGGATATAGAAATCCAGATGTCCTGAGTACGCAATAACTTTTCTAGTAAAATAAATCATTTAATAAGAAAACTTTCATATATCGTTTCTCGCATCTCACGCATGGAGAATTATAGATTTTAATGCTTTGTACTTTTTATCGAAGAACGTTTACCGGACTTTATAGTTTTATGCGATTCCGAACAATTTTGAGCATATATTCATACTCAGTGCTATCTCCACAATCGGAATTCAAACCCAGCTTCATAGATGAAGAACAAATCAAACGTAAAATGCAACGTAAATAAAGTAAAGTAATCAGCCGCACGTTTCCGAAATCGTTGGACTTCCTTTCTCAGTGCGAACAAATCTGGAACTAAGCGCCCAAATGAACACTAGACTATGCTAGCCAAATAGAAAATGGCTAAACGCTAAGCCTAACATAGTAGCGCCAACTAGTGTAACGAAAGGGGGAAAAACGAGAAAAAATAGAAAATGAAGAAAATATAAACGTAGTGGGCAAACAAGAAAAGTAATATGCAGAGTATATGATCGCAGTGAGACGAACAGAAAAAATAAAATAAAGGAACTAAAATTAGAAATGGTAATGCCAAACCTTGTAGATAAACATAATGGGAATGCCAAAAATAAATTGAACACTCAGATCCAGGATTTTTGCTACTGAGAAAAGAAATCCAAAGATTTTCGAAACGTACTTCAGATGACTTTACTGTATTTGCTCTGCATTTTACGTTGTAATTAGTTCTTTATTGATCGTTCTCTAAATCGAATTCCACACTGATTCCCATTCCTTCCTTCCGAGAGGTTGGTGGTAGGGGAAGGAGGGTACGGTCCCTGTGGATGCCTCCCCCCACTGGGTTCCGGTCTAAATTGGGTGGCACTTCCCGACCGTCCAAACAGTTACCTTACACCTTTCTGGTAGGTCGGACGGTCTGGGTTACGGCATCAACAACACTGATTCCCATGGCTCTGGAGAGAGACAGAGAAAGTGAACCATTAGTACGCAGGTCAACCTTGCAGTTTGCATAAAAATTTTTAGAGTAGAATTTCTATGTTTTTGATTCTAGTAAATCTTATATTAAGGGGTTTCTTGATCGGATAGACATGTGTGTCTAAAAAGAACTAAATTTTCCTAACTTGTTTTTCTTTCAGTAAAGAGATACCCATAGCATTTTTACATCCCCATTCACATTAAAGCGCGTCGTTTAAATGTCACGCGTCGTTTAACGCGGCGTTTAATGAAAGCGGCGTTTAAATATCATAAAATAACTATTTAATGAATTTCATAATTTGTGTTATATTATATATCAAAATACCGAAACTTTGATAATTTTGAAAATATAAGAATCCTAAAACCGCTTAACAATCAATATCACAATCAACTTCAAAAGGAAGTTATTCATTTATCATTTTGGAGAAAACCCATTTTACACTTACATATGAACGGTCTTAAGAGCCTTTGATAAACCACTGAGATGTTGAATCGTCTGCGACTCATTGAAAAGGAATGAAATGCTTCGCATGCACCACTTGAAACTATTTTTGGAACAAGCCTGCAATATTTCCATTTGGTAAACGGAATTCTGCAGTTCTAGCACATAAACTCAATGCAGTACTTATGAAGAATGTTTAATATCGCAATTCATTTAATATACTGCAATTACTACGTATAGTGCAATTTTGTATATACTGCATTTCATTTAATATTTCGTGACAGATCAACTGCAATTTCGGGTAATGCAAAATTTTCAATAAAATTTTACAAATGTATTATACAGGGTGTTCTAAAAAAGCTGATAAGGCTTATAACTTTCTAGCCGTTAGCGCTAGACACATACAACCAATTGAAAAAAGTATTTTGAATCGCAAGAAAAGTTTTCTAAAATATTATTAAAATTGAGGATATATTTGTATAAAAATACGAGCTCTACCTATTCATGCTGTCGCTTTAGAGTGAAATGTGTAAATACTCGAAAACTGTTTATAGACTTGAATGTAATAATTAGGTAATTTGGCACCTATACATATAAAACGAAAACTTGGGAAATAAAATAAAATTTCTGATATGCATCATATTCCACGCTCCGAATTTTCGAAGACATTTGGAGACCATCCACAAAATAAGACGTTAGCGTACATTGTGTACTGCAAACCATTACATTATTCAATAGATATACAGTCTACAAAAATTTCCTCCAGGAATATCACCACAAGTTTTCTAATCAAAACCTTCCATATTTTTATTGGACTCATATTTATTGGCTCCACATTGTATGTAAATTATTTTTTAAATCGAGCTTTCTTCTTTAAGGGGCTGTATAAAAAGTTATTTTCTGTATTTTTATGCTAATATATTTCACAAAGTTTAAAAGTGTTTTAATATAACTCTTTTTATGATGCCAAACATTTTTCCAACTGGAAAGCATGTTTCTAACACTAACGGTTCAAAAGTTATAAGCCTGAGCAGATTTTAAACACCCTGTATGCAATGAGTAAATTGAAATTATAACAACAAAAAGCGAGATTTTCCTGAAACTTATAGACAAGCCTGGTTATATTACAAATATAAATAAAACATGATAAAAGTTCCAGGGCAAAAAATATTATTTACTGCGGAAAAACTGACACAATAATACTAGTGCAAAATGGCCTTTCATTCGTTAGCAATGAATTTCGCTCTCTAGATTCCTAGGATATAATGATCGCGATGTCAACTTGTGGGCAACTCAACTTGTGGGCAAATTTTTTCCGTTGTCTCAGATATTCAAGTCGAAATTTGTAGAGTAGATGGCGTCCAATACTGTTCCAAATATTTTCTATTAGAACTAAGCCCCTGGTATCTGCCATGCCATGGTAGCATTTTGATACCTTGGTCCCGTGGGATAGTCCCATGGGATATTTCCCGTAGTTGGAAGATCGTTATAGTGCAGAATTATAGATTTAACGATACTACCTATGCCAGGGACTACTAGGACTATAGATTAAATATTTATAGATTTAACGTTATGTTGATGAAATTTTACTTTTCTTCAACATGGCGTCGAGCTGTTAAGTTGAAGGGCTTTTTGTTTCTTCTACAGAGACTTCGGCCTCAACAGTGTTAGGTATCTGTTTAATTGTCGAGCTACATGAACTACCCATATACACTACCCAAGCTGTCTCCGATAGCTTAGAGTAGAAATTAGACAGCTCGGAGAGAACATTTATTGGAAACTTAGAAGTTTACATCTGGAAAATATATTCCTTATACAGTCTATAAGATAATATACAGAAATATAACAATTTAGAATATTATATGATTAGCACAAACAAGCAAAAGAAAGGACACATAAGCCATGATAATCATACAATAAGCTAAAACCCAACCCACCTGTTGATCAAGATATGAATGAAAAAATTCCTAGCAATGCCTATCATAAACAAAGAATAAAGTAATTATGATGTGCAATTTTTTGAGCTTTTAAAATAAATTGTTTAATTTAAAAAAATGATTTTTAATTATTCTTGACCTTATAAAACCAATGGGGCAAATTATCTATAAACAGTTTAATTAGATACTTTTTTTTTTTGTGTGTGTGTGTGTGTACTTAACATTTGTACTTAACATAATGAACCACGTCACCTATTTCATTACAAATACAATTAAGAGCTGGTAAATAACGCAAAAAATGGGCCTTGACCAAGTGAAAAATAAGTTAGATATTTATTAAAGATAAGCAAAGAAGTGTCAACATAGGGATACAAACAGATATATTATAAGAAATAGAAATACTTAAAAACTATTGCCAGTCGAAGGATAACGAACTCGGTAGAAAAAAAGCAAGATAGACGAAAAAGACACTTACAAAGTTGCAGAGAATCGCCTAGAGGTCAGAATGGCCCAGTGGTTAAGGCACTGGGGTTGCAGTCGGAGGACCAGAGTTCGACTCCCGGCCCTTGACAAACTATATCTGTGCTCACGCTGAGTACGATCACGTTAAATCTGTGGGTCCGAAAGTCCTTTCGAGAAATTGGTAACAGGGCGCCTCCACTGTGTTTCGATCTAAATTAAGTGGTACTATCCCAAACGTCCGTACTTTACAGCTTCAGGTAGGTCATGCGGTCTGGGTGGAAAGAAAAAAAGATAATTGCCTTCTTAGTGCAAATCGTCACCAGCAACGAACGAAACGCGGATATGGAAGGCAATAAATATATCTCAAAAAGTCGTATCATCGGGGCTTGTAACACGGTGACACCTGAAATGTTGGTCAAAGTACGCGGTCATATTCTTTTTGCCGGAGGAGGGCATTTTGACCACGCTTTACATTAGATCCCTGTTCATTCATGTCTTGTTTATTTTAGCATTCCTAAATAGGACAACAATTAATACCATACCTACACCAATAACCATATTCTGTCAAACGAAATTGACTACTGCAAAAGTTTTTTCATCTATTTCTACTCAAAAGACATTTCTCTACATCGTTTTGAAATCTTTTAATGCATTTGTCATGGCCGATGGTCGTCTTTTTCTCCATTTCAACTTATTTGATGGCATTTTTAAATACTTTCCTACCTCCTGAAGATCTGAAATTATATATATATATATATATATATATATATATATATATATATAGGGTGATATATATATATAGGGTGGTATATATATATATATATATATATATTTATATTTATATTTATATATATATATATTATATATATATATATATATATATAGGGTGATTAAAAAAAGATGAGACAAATTTTACAAGATAGTAGTATCCACCAAACCAAGCATTTTTCGTCAGAGTTTACCTGATCGGAAATGAAACGTAAAGGCGTCAGTGGGCGCTTAATGGTGAAACCGATTAAGTGAGGTGAAAACACAAGAATGACTTAGACGTTATAAAATGATATTTAATAAACAGTAATTACAGTAATGGCTCAAAAGAGCGACCCCCAACCTGAATGCACGTCTCACCGCGGAAATGAAGGGATTGGCGAACTCTCTTAAACAGACCTGGCATGTCGCGCACTTCCGCAGCAGCGGCCGAAATTTTGGCGACAAGTTCCTCTTCAGATTCAAGGGGAGTGTCATAGGCGAGACTTTTAAAATCACCCCACAAAAAGAAGGCAAGACACGACATATCGGGCGGTTGTGGGGGCCAAACTATAGGATCACCTCACCCAATCCATCGGAATAACTGCTGCAGGATAAGGATAATAATAATAACTGATAAGGCCATACATTCGGTGTTACAAAAATTTGCATAAGGGTTCTTCTTCCCCAGATGAAATTTGCCTACGTAGTTTTCTTCTTCAATCAGAAAATAACAACCAGAATGATGCTTTTAAGTTTGCGGAGCGGCCGCTTCCTAACAAGTAAGCGCCCTGTAACGCCTTTACTTTTCATTTCCGACCTTGTAAACTATGATGAAAAATGCTTTGTTTGGTGTGTACTACCACCTTTTAAAGTTTGGGCCATCTTTTGTGAATCACCCTGCATATATATATACAGGGTGTCGTCAACTGCTTTGACAAAATAAGAGGGGTGATAGCAGGGCCGATCCTAGTAGGTGTGCAGCGAGTGCACCGCACGCGGGCGGCCAAAACAAGGGGCGGCCGCAGGCCGCATATAGTTCTATCAATCAAGCAAATTTTTTTAAAACTTATAATAAGTCGAATAAATATGCTGAATTTTAAATAGTTATTGAAAAATCAAAATAAATCCCATAGTTTAAGAAAAATAGAATGTTAGTGCACAGTGTGTTGGTCCATTGTCCATTAATGTCTATTCTTTATACACATCCTTCATTTGATAGCAAAATCCGTGGCAGAGCCGGTAATACGGCATAGAAAAGGATACCAAATTTTAAATTTCTATCTAAAAAAATAACCAAGGGGCATATTTTCGAGACGCCTAAGGATGTTTCGTTCGACTGTGCGGCGGCTTATTTATGTATACCACGGTCGGCACGAGGCTCGCAGATCAATGGTCAAAAGAAACTTTATTTTGGCGGTGTCCTTTGTAAATTAGAACTGAATTATTTCGGCAAAGTTAACCCTTTCGCGACGGCGGCATTCCGGAAATACGGCGGCCCAAAGGACGGAGCGCTTCTTTTTCGAACTGTTCCCAGGAGACGGCAATTTTATTGCGCTAAGCCTAACTCACGAAAAAAATTCTCTAAAAATCACCCGTTCAACATAGCATTCTACTATTTTCAGGAATAAAGGAAATTCTTATTTTCTATTTGATGTATATTTCTCTTTCAAATTTTCTTTTATCAAAATATTAAAAATTTTAGCGTATTAAAAATAACTTACCTTGAATAAAATAGTTATCAGTTAATCAGGAGTGTATATAGATTTAAATCAGTTATCAGGAGTGTATACAGATTTAAATTTTGAAGCTAATGCATCTAAAACGGGTTTCAATTTATCTAGTTTTTGGGCATTACTATCAAGAGTAAAATGAAGGTAACGTAATATTCTTGGCCTAACATTTTAACGAAAAAAATATTGATTTATTGGTAGAACATGGTTCCAAACAAGTAGCAAATTTTAAATTTCCGGTCGATGAGAGTGGCAGAAAATTTAGCTGTTCATATTATAACAAAACTTTAGTGAACGGGGAGAAAATAAAACGCGCGTAGCTCTGATATTCATAAAACTAAATCGTATTTTTTGTTTTGCATGTAAATTGTTTGGTAAAGATAGTTCAACACAACTTTTAAGTACTGGCTTTTCTGATTGGCGTCATTGTTCGGATTACCTTAATAAGCATGAAAACACTCTAAAACACGTAAATTCTATAAGATCGTGGTGCGAAATAAAAACGAGGCTGGGAAAAAATTGTACTATAGACGCGGAACAACAAAATGTTTACAATCGAGAGAAAAGGCGATGGCTGGCCATCATTGAAAGAATGATTGCTGTAGTACAATTTTTAGCCAGTCAAAATTTGGCATTCAGAGGAACTAGTACGAAGTTGTATCATAGAGATAATGGTAATTTTTTAAAGGCAGTGGAGATGTTGGCCAAATTTGATCCAGTTATTTCAGAACACCTTAATAATGTCAGTAAATACAAAGATAACAAAACACGTATTCCACACTACTTAGGGCAGCATTTTCAAAATGAAATAATTAATATTTTAGCCGAATCTATTCGTAATGAGATAACACGCATTGTCAAAAAAGCCAAATATTACACTATAATTCTTGACTCTACACCAGATGTTAGCCACACAGAACAAATAATGTTTGTAATTAGATGTGTGAACACTACTGATGGTAAGGTAGATATTTTATAATTTTTTCTAGGATTTTTTCCAGTAACTAATACCACTGGAGAAGGTCTGTGCAATTTTCTATTAGAGAAGCTATTACCTAGTCTGCAGCTCAAAGTTAAAGATATACGGGGTCAGGGCTACGACAATGGATCGAACATGAAGGGGAAAAATAGAGGGCTTCAGAAACGGATTCTCGATATCAATCCTAGAGCATTATAAGTGCCGTGTGCGGCTCATACATTAAATCTCGTCGTTAATGACGCTGCCAGCTCCAGTGGTGAAATTTCTGGTTTTTTTGATATGGTACAAGAGGTATATAATTACTTTTCTGCGTCCTCATATCGATGGGATTTACTAAAAAAACACGTGAAAAGTCTAACTTTAAAACCATTAAGTGAAACAAGGAGGGAAAGTCATATCAATGCCTCTAAAACAAGACCTAAAAAACATTATTCCCGCATTAAATGCCTTAACTGAAGATACCACCAGAGACCTGAAAACAAAAATGGGTGCTGAATCAATAATTAAAAGTCTTGAAACATTTAAATTTTTGTGTGCAATTTTAATTTGGGATGATTTATTATCAAGAATTGATGTATTGAGTAAAATGCTTCAAAATCCTAAATTAAACAATTCGGAATGCATTGAAGGCTTAGATAATCTTAAAAAATATTTAGTTTCCCAAAGATCTGACGATAATTTTAAAATATTTGTCGATTCAGCAACAACACTTACTAGAGATTTAGGTATTGATCCCGAATTTCCCATGTCGAAGCTCAGGAAAAAGGTCCGTTTATTTGATTACGAGGGCAGTGATGAACCAGTTTCAAATCCCTTCCAGCAATTCAAGACTGCTTTCTATTTTGCAATTCTTGATCACGCATTCTCTTCGGTAAATGAAAGATTTACCTTATTATCTGAGTGCCATTCAATATTCTGCTTTCTGTATGAGTTTCACAACATTTCTAATGATGATCTCATGAAAGCCTGCATGGACTTAGATATTAAGTTACAGGTACAGGAGGAAGGAAGTATTGTGAAAGATATAGACGGTATACAACTCTTTAATGAAATAACTTCATTCAAAGATGTTTTTCCAGGTAAAAAACAGCCAATTGAGATATCAGAAATTATAGTCAAAAATGAACTCATTCCCTGTTTTCCAAATTTTGCTCTAGCAATAAGAACTTTTTTAACCTTACCTGTTTCTGTGGCTTCAGGTGAAAGAAGTTTCAGTAAATTAAAAATCCTTAAAAATTACTAAGTATAAATTACTAATTAAAATAATATGACAGAAGAAAGGCTTTCAGATTTGGGCATCATCTCTATTGAATCCGAAATCTCTGAAAAAATTGATTTCACCGAAATTATTGACAAATTTGCTTCTCAGAAAGCCAGAAAAGTTATTTTATAGTTAATTATTAGGTAGTCTTTGTAGAAGGGCTGATTTATATACTTTTCGTTTCACGAGATTTATGCTTTAGTACTTTTTTTATTAGATTATATTTTCTGAGTAAATACTGTTGTTTTGCATTTCTAATTATAGAATGTCTATTTTTATTTCAAAGGTAACATTTTTGTTTGTTTATTATTTTGTTAAAGTATTTTGTCGCTATTATAACCTATTAGCTGGCCAAAAAATAAAGTTTTGCATTTCAAATTTTATTTGCATTTTTATTAATGTTTTACTTTTTACTCTTATACAGGTAGATGAATTTATAAAGTCAACGTTAAGTATTAGTCAAAATATGAAAAATTCTCTAGAGGGGCGGCACATTAGGTCTTTGCACGCGGGCGGCCGACACCCTAGGATCGGCCCTGGGTGATAGTATCCATTAAGACGAACAATATTAACTATGGAACCTAGAGTCGCATTCCACTCTGAGTGTCAGAAAAGCGTAAAGTTAAAGTTTAACTTTCAACACTGAAAATAAAGAGAATTAACATGATCATAAGTTTCACAATCCCATTTATTTACACCAGAAAAAGACTCAAAACAGATGCTAAAAGTGACGGCCAAGGGTGCCCTTGCACAATTCAGACCGGCGAATGTACGACTGGCGCACCCTCTCGAACACACCTGGTGTCGTGTTTATCCTGTCCGCTGAAACAACGATTCTCGCGACGAAATTTTCTACCGAGTTCACAGGCGTTTCTTACACCAATGATTTTATGTGTCCCCAGAAGAAGTCCAGCGGGTTGAGGTCCGGTGAGTGTGGAGGCCAAGCCACAGGTCCATTACTTCCAATCCACCGTCCGGCATCTTTGGCATTCAAGAAGTGTCGGGCCGCACTGGAAAAGTATGCTAGGACTCCATCATGCAACAATCACATGGCTCTCTTGGTGGTGAGCTTAAAGGACAACTTTAAAGAACAATGTTTGCTTTGACTGGCTATCTACTGAACTTTAATCAGCCAATCAGCTGCAACTGTCACTCCTGCTTCTTGTCACTGTAAATTTGCATACAAAAGATGCTTGATGATGATGTTCTGGAGTTGTCATACTTCTCCGGCACGACAGCTATGTCGTCCGAAGTGGCGACTTGTGCTTGTTGGGCGTGTTTCGAGGTTACTATTTTCTGACACTCAGAGTGGAATGCAACCCTAGATTCCATAGTAAATATTATTCGTCTTGATGGGTATTATCACCCTCTCTTATTTCGTCAAAACAGTTTACGAACACCCTGTATATACAGGGTGTCCCAAAAACATTGACCTCGGCTTTTATTCCTTAAATATTGATCTTGGACATATATAATAAATTACAAAATTGCGTACAAAAAGGCACAGAATTTTATGAAATCGATAAAATCTTCAAGGAAATTACTTTTTAAGAAATACAAAATTTAAATTTTTATACGGCCCCCGTTCAAAAACATTTCCAATGAGTAAAATGTACCCCACACACTAATATTCAAAAAGCATTTCAAAAAGTTCTTCGTTGCTGTATTGCGATAAACTGTCGGTGCAGGATAACTACACTCTCAAAATGTAGCAGAAATATGAAATACTTAAGGGTAGCTCAGACTGCCGGGCTGCTCGCGCTACGGTTGCGTAAGCGAGCCGACTGATCAATGGCAGAACAAAAACAACTTTCTCATATGATGATGCGTCTGTTGCGATTGTGTGACGCACCGATCAGAAGCAGGTATTTGCATATGCATACATTTATAAGCTGTTTTAATGTTCATTTTGATTGTGCCATTTCCAAGTTTTATTCAGTAAATAATCATGTAAAATTTTAAGGTATTTTTCAGGAAACATATTTTTGAAAAATTGTAAATAAATCTAAAGATAAGAATCAGATATTTTTTGCCTATGATGCATTTCTGCATTGCGTCATTCGCACTCTTGCTGTAAGCATTTACGTTTAAATTTGTGAATAATCCCTCACCTATTTTGTTTAAACATATCTCTGGGACTTTTTTTGATAAAATGCTGAAATTTTTGCATCACCTTATTAGTGTATGGGGCATATTTTACTCTTTGGAAATGTTTTTGTACGGAGACTGTATAAAACTTTAAATTTTCTATTTCTTCAAATTTAATCCCCTGAAAATTTTTATCGATTTCATAAAATTCTGTACCTTTATTTATGCAACTTTGTAATTTATTATATATGTCTAAGATGAATATTTAATGAATAAAAACCGAGGTCAATGTTTTTGAAACACCCTGTATATATATATATATATATATATACATACATATATATATATATATATATATACTAAAATTTTTAATACGTGATATTACTCATGGCGAGTTACAAGTAAAATATCAGAGATCTCAGGGCGTACGACTACTCACCCAAGGGTTTATAGTAATTAAATGTACGTCAGAGAAATCCAAAAAGGAAAAGTAAATATATATTAACTTGTTAATGTTTGTTTTGCTCTTCGTCTATATCGGTTTGCTGCTGACTTGTGATCCTAACTTTGATATTGTACACTAAGAGCGCTGAAAAATCACTTTATTAAGTCGAGCATGATCACTTTAAGACAGATAGACAACTTTTATACTTATGGACCTTTCTAAGGAACTCTGTATATCCCCTCTGAGAACCAAACCAAACTACTTCTTTCCTTTCATACATAAAAAAGATCAATATTTGGATTTTTCATTCATTGTCACTTGGGAGAATATTTTATTCTCACAAGCCGCTTCTGCCTCCGATATATTCGTCGCAAAGCTGAGTAAATTATAAAAGCCTGACAATGCAATTTTCGGAAATGATTTTAGCTGAAAACATAAGACATATATTTTCCAGGCCTTTTAAACTCTTAAAAGCTGACATAACTCAGAAAATGCTTTCGGTAGACGGCGTCGAAAGTTAAGTAATTGGAGTTAAATGCAAAAATTTCTCCATGTATTGTTTATGCAAATAATATTATGACAATGATAACCATGAAGATAGAAAGAAGGAAATCAAACTCTTATGGATGAAACGCTTGAAAATGCCACAATGCTTTGAAAATTATATCTAGGTGTCGCTGGTGTTAGTAAAGTAGCTGCTATTGTTAGTTGACACAACAGAAAGGCGTAGTATTTAGTATATGTATTTTTAGTTATTTTTAAATTAAGGCCCTTATTATGAGTATAATTAACCAGTATTTTGTAGGACAAGAGGTACAAGAATATATGGAGATATAAATTAATTGAAAGATAAAATAATTTTGAATACGTAGGAATATTCTTTATTGTTTCAGATCTTCTTTGCATTGCGCTAATAATTTACTTTTACAGAATTGATAGTTTAAATAAATATTTTAGACCTTTCGTCATAGAAATGCAATTACTGCGTAGCTTATCCCAGCACCACCTGAATTATTGTTTCAAACGATATTGCCGTTTTCTGAATATGACGTTTTAATTCCTTACTTTTACCTCCATGATGATAACATTCGACAATTATGACGGTACTTACAGTCAATAACGTGAAAAAAGGATTGATTAATTTTTGCAATGACTGAAAATGTTAAATATAATAACATGCATTACAGCACAGCAAGCAAATGTACAATATTCATTAGCTTGCAAAAACTGTTGTTAAATGGAAAAGAAAAATCTCATACGGGCAGCACATGACATTCCCTACAGACTCCAATTCATTTTTTTCACTTCTTTCATGATCCATTGAATTTAGTTTAATTGCGCAAAATGACACGTAGATCTATTTGAAATTATATGCATTATACATACAGTTCTAAAAAAGTTTCTTTCATTTGGCGATTTTTTGCATTATAAAAATTCTCCAGTTTGCAAAAATTACCAAACAAATTAAATATCTCGAGACCGGTTATTAATCCTAAAGTAATAAAGTTGATATTATTTATTTTGACGTTAAAATTTACGTAACCATTTAATCAATACAATTAAGCATATTTAGTTTTATATCACATATTTTACGGTTCATTTCACAAAAATAGGCAGGTTATTATTCCCCTAATCTTACCAAAATCTAATCAGCACTAGGGCAATGTGTATGTGACTTACATACAAAATTTTGTGAAATGTCGTCAAATATTTTCAAACTAAAGCAGATACATACATTACACAAATAGACAGATAGCTCACAAATGACCTACATATAAAATTTTCTGAAATTTGGGCAATTGCCTTTTGAGTTAGAGTGGATACATACATTGCATAGACAGACACACAGGCATCACACAGACATACATACAGAGATACACACAGGCGCCACTCTGAAAAGGGGTTTTTTTTTTAGTTCTAGATGACTCGGAACGTGTAGATCCGTCGAAAACTCGCGTTCCGATTTTCGACACGATTCCAATACCTCCCCTATACATTATCAAGTATTGCAGGGAAAGTAAACATTTAAGAAATATTTCAAAAAATTTGAAAAGAATAACGCGAATAAATGCCTATAAATAAATGCTTTTTTTTAATAATTATTACAATACAAATTTAGTTTAGAGAATATGGAATTAGAATGAGAGCGGGCACTCCCGCCCCTTTTGGTATCATGCAGGTGTTGAACTTACTGTTCAGTATGGCACTATACATGAAATACAACACAACTGTCATTAATTGTTCCATTTAAAGAAATAAGTAAAACAGTCTCAAACGTTCAGAATTGTGAACAAAAGAATGATGATTACTGTTAGGAATTTTCTAGTTGAAGACCCTGACCGTCCGACTCATCCAGAGGACATGAGTAACCAATTGGACGGCCGGGGAATTTCCTATTTATAAAAATCTTTGATTTTTATAACTAGAAAATTCCCCGGCCGTTTCTAATTATAAAATCTTTTCGTTTTCTGCCCGGAATTTTCTAGTTATAAAATTTTTGATTTTCAACTCGCACTCAAAAAGTATATATTAAGTAAGAGTGGCGGTCTGTCATTCAATTGTCACACTTTAATTCCGCTTATTCCACTTACACAGAAGCTAAAGGTTAGAACACAACCTTTTGATACAAATCCCGTGAAAAATCGAATTTTCTAAAAATAAGTGCTTTCCAGGGGATGCTTTACTCCAAAATGTTTAAAATAAGGACTGGTTACTTAACTCACATCCCGAGGGGAAAGAATGTTTAGAGTTTTTCATAATGTTTAGAGTTCTCAAATTTTGGAACAATGATTCTCAACCAGGATTCCGAGGAAACCTGAGGCTCTGTGCCCCTGTGCCAGGGGGCTCGGCGAGAATTTGCAAAAGCTGGTAAACAAAAGTACAACTTGACTTTTTTTGTAATTGAGAAAAAACATCTAAAATTATTAAGCTGTTAACGTGATCTATTAGTAAAACAGTAAAAAATCATGAAAGTTTAACTTGATAAAGTATTTGTTGTTGTTGAGACCCAGACCGTCCGATCTACCAGAAAAGATGAAAGGTAACTGTTTCGACGGTCGGGGAGAGCCATCCAATTTAGACCGGAACTCAGTGGGGGGATAAAGTATTTGTTGTTGTTGTTGAAACCCAGACCGTCCGACCTACCAGAAAGGTGTAAGGTAACTGTTTGGACGGTCGGGAAGTGCCACCCAATTTAGACCGGAACCCAGTGGGGGAGGCATCCACAGGGACCGTACCCTCCTTCCCCTACCACCAACCTCTCGGATGGACTTTCGGACCCACATGTTTAACGTGATCGTACTCCACATGAACACGGCGGCAGTTTTGGCAGTGGCTGGAATCGAACCCGGGCCTACCGAGTGCAACTCCAGCGCGCTAACCAATGGACTACCGCGTCCTGGATAAAGTATTTGTTGTTGTTGTTGAAACCCAGACCGTCCGACCTACCAGAAAGGTGTAAGGTAACTGTGTGGACGGTCGGGAAGTGCCACCCAATTTAAACCGGAACCCAGTGGGGGAGGCATCCACAGGGACCGTACCCTCCTTCCCCTACCACCAACCTCTCGGAAGGACTGGATAAAGTATTTGTGTAATAGTTATACAAACAGCGTCAGTTTCACTTAGGAAGAAACATTTTGTTAAAGCGGGGAATTCTGTAACAGATATGAATTCAATTAGCAGTAACGAACATTACTAATGTTCTCGCCAACTACTAACAGGACGGCTTAAAAAGGAGCCAAATAACACTAAAAAATGCCAAACCAGTTAATTGCATTCTTATTAATCACGTCACATTAGAAGCTCCAGATCTTGGTTGTCAATGCCACGAGTGGCACCTCTAAGCAATGAAATGAGTGGCACCTACGGCTTAAACTTTGTTTGAGGAAAAGTATTTTATCAATTTGTGTAATTATAAATAATCAGTCAAATATTTTGAAAGTTCGGATTTCAGCTTTAGCCAGAACTGGCGGATTTATGCATATACGTATTTATGTGCATTATTGCAGGGCGCTTTATACGTAATACTTATGTGATATTTTTACAGAACATAACGCAAAAATTGCCATAAAATTGGAAAATTATTAACATTTTCAAAAGCATGGAAATGTTATATACACTACGTGACAGTGAAAATGAGACACCAAGAAGGAATGGGCAGAAAAATATGTAAATTGCAGGGTAGAAACAGCTTACCAGTAATGTAAATGATGCGAAATGCGCAGCTGTCCCTCGCACATTGAGTGAGATATAAGAGAAGGAACCTGCAGAATCGGCAATAGTCGAACCGCTCTGTCTGTCAGGGAAATCATTTTGCAATTTTTTTGTGTCTCAGAGGAAACATGTAGTACCAGAAAATGCCAGACCGTGGCCAACCTAGACAGTTCCAACAGACAGGCGATTTCACGAGGGGTATGGTGATCGGACTCAGAAGGGCAGATTGGTCCATACATCAAATATCGACGGGCAACCACCTACACGCATATGAACCGACTGTGGCGAAGATGGTTGGAACAAGGGGGTGTGGTACGTTTGAGAGGTGCCTGTACGGCCAAAGCAGCGTCGACACGCGTGGATCGACTCATCCGCTGGCAAGCGTCGGGGGCCACGCAGGCCACTTCCGTCACCCTTTATGCAGCATGTGCAGGACACCCTTTATGCTCCCATATCGACCAGGACCATTGTCCGACGATTGGTCGCGGGTGACCTGCACTCATGGAGCCCATTAAGAAGACTGCTATTGACCCAACAGCACAGATTCCTCCGTTTGCAATGGTGTCGAGATAGAGCCACATGGACGAAGGAATGGCACAAGGTTATGTTCTCAGGCGATTCAGACTTCTGTTTCAGCAATAACAGTCGCCGTGTATGAGTCTGGGGCCGAAGTGATGACAGATCCAATCCGGACGCATCTGTGGAAAGCCACACCACGCGACAACGCGGTATCATGGTTTGGGGCGCCATCGCCTAAGATAGCAGGTCACCTCTGGTCCGTATTGAAAGCATTATGTCGGCACAATGATATATGGATGACGTGCTGCAGCCGATGACACTACCCTTCCTTCAAGAGATACCCAATGTCATTTATCAGCAAGATAACGCCCGATCACACATGACACGCATCAGCCAATATGCCCTGCAAGTTATCCAAATGCATCCCTGGCCTCTATTCTTCGAATCATCCCCAAATCTAACGAATACCAGGGTAGCCTACTAGCGATTCACCTACAAAATTTTGTAAAATTTCGTGGTTTCTGAACTAGAGTGGATATATGCAGTGGAAAGACAGCCGCCTAGACAGTTATGTAGATAAACAAACAAACACACACGCAAATTCCACAATAATAGTAGATTCGTGATCTAAAGCGCATGAAACTTGTAGATCCGTCGAAAACTGGCTTTCCAATTTTGCATCCTATTTCAATTATTTCCCTATATATTGCCATATATTTTAAGGAGCCACATATAACATGTGAGAAATATTACAGAAGAAATATGCCTACCTTGCACACCAAACTAAGATATTTCTTTCCATTATTTAATATAAGAAATATCTATACGGTCACACATTCCTTCTTTGCAGAATATTTTACTTCCTATTTCAAAAGCACTGTAGCGTAAGGAACTTCGTCCAAAAGAACGAGAACTTTGCGTGCGCAGAAAGCGATGCGCGGAGGGCAGTCAGTGTCGGGGAAGAATTGTCCTTTTTGTCAAGAAGAAAGATCATTTAAGGGATAAAAGCCAAGAAAAGAGGTGAAAACAGTTCCATTGTTATGAATGTGGATCTGTTGATCACTTCAAAGCTCTATAAAATTAGGGTAAATGGAAACTATTAACAGAATTATCGAGAAGTCGGAAGACAATTTATTAGCCCCTTACAAATCTATAGGGACGATACACGAGTTTGAGATGCCATTTCTCAGGGATACAGGAGCGACAATGGATTTCGTGTGTAATGAATTTGTCACTTCTCAGATGATGAGTGGAGAACACGTATGGGTGAAACTCCTTTTGGATGATCAGATCGTTTGCTTACCATTGGCAGGGGTGGAGATAGATTGCGAAATGGGACATATTACCACAAAAGCAGCAGTGATATCAAATCATTTGGATCAATAAAGATACATTTTAGGGAACCAAACTGCGGCGATCTTGAGAAGTGCGAAGTATACAAATCGAAAGTATTCTGAAGTAGTAAATGTCGTCATGACTAGATCTCAACAAAAACATAAAAAAACAGATGAAAAAATCTGGTAGATGAACCGCTTATAAGGGAAACTGAATCAGAGGAAAATTTAGAATCTGAAAAAGAACGTTTACCCATATTAGAGACTATAGATCAACCTATTTTAGAATTGATAAAAGTAGACTCTGAGAAATCTATAGCAGCTCAGAAACAAAGTCCAGAATTAGCACCACTATACAAAGATTCGGAAAAATGCAAAGAGGCGAATGGTTACACCTTAGCCAGAAACAATATCCTGGTATATCCTGGTAAAGGAAAAGGTTGATAAAAAGGGAGAAGAATGAAATTTACTTGTTAAACCTGAAGAATTTAGGGAGTAGATCAAGACTTTGTGTCATGAAGGAACTTCTGGTCACCTTGGGGTTTCTAAAACAAAAGACTGGATTTCGAAATATTTCTTTTTGTCTTAAAGAAGTGTTTTAAAGAAATAGAATAACACGCAAGGGCCTGTTATCCTTGCGAAAGGGCTGGAAAAGCTCATGATAGAAGAAAAGCACCTTTGGCATTAGTACCAAGAAGTTTCATGAAGTTTTTTCGAAGATCAATATTGATTCATGTGACCATCTACTGACCTCCCCTATAGAAAAGAAATATCTAATTTCAGCTATGTGTCTTGCATCAAAGTACCCAGACGCAGTTTCAGTGGAGGATATTGGATATGAATCAGTGATACCTGTCTTACTTGAGATTTTTAGTCGCACGGGATTTCCTAAAGAAATTCAAACTGATCAAGGAACTTCATTTATGAATGCATTGACTGTAGAATTCGTTGAAAGATTTGGAATTGTAAAACGAAGTTCGGTTTACCATCCACAAAGCAATCTAGTGGAGCATTTTCATAGAACTTTGAAGAGAATCTTGAGAGTATTGTGTATTGAAGCCACTTCTGATTGAGAACTTAAGTTGCCAGCTGCACTTTTTGCCCTCAAACAGTGACTCATGAAAGCACAGGGTTTAGCCCGTCTGAGTTAGTATTCGGAAGATATTTGAGGACTTCTGTTATACTCTTGTATGAGAAATGGATAGACCCACCTGACGACGGAAATCCAGTAGTAGAATATGTGTGTGAGCTTATAAACAGATTAAAACGTTGCCAAGATTTAGCAATTGAGAAAATGGGAGAAACGCAATTAGAAAGAAAAACATGGTAAGGTATGATAGGAAGGCAATTAAGAGAGAATTTCACGGAGATTAAGTTTTGATTCTGTCAAGCTGCAGACCGAATAAATTAGCAGTAAAATGGAAAGGACCTGGAACTGTTGAGACAAAGATATCTGAAACGAATTACGTTGTCAGTTTGTAAGGAAATATCTAGAAAAACCAAGTTTATCACACCAACATGTTAAAACCCTATTATACTAGACCAAGAATTAAAAATAGTAATTTATACCTAGAATCTAATGGAATAAAGGAACTAGAGGAACACTTTCCAGAAATCGAAGCAAATCCTAATATTTTTGATTTGTATAAGATCGTCCAAAATGGGTAGATTAGAAGAATGGTTAGATGAGAAACAAATGGATCAACTACTAGAAATATTATGGAGGTTTTCTAAAATTTTCACAAATGAACCAGGCAGAACACATCTGGAGAGCATGCTCTACCAGAACACATCTGGTAAAGCATGATATGGAGTTGACAAGTAATACACTAGTAAGGTTAAAACCATATAGACAGTCGTCAAGGCAAAATGACATTTTAAAATTAGAAACACAGAAAATGCAGTTTAAAGTAATTGAAATTGGTGAGTCAGATTACACTTCACCCATGATTCTTGCCAAAGCTCCTGGAAGAGAACCTAGAGCATGTATCAACTACCGAAGATTAAATGAAGTTACGAGAACAGAATTTCCCCCTTTGCTTAACATTGAAGAACGGGTTGAAACTGTAGCAGCTGCGGGATATATTATAGTGTTGGATCTGACCAAAGTATATTGGCAGATTCCGCTTACTGCGAAAACTTCTAGGTTGGCATCCTTCTGTACTAGTTTTTGTGTATATAGTCCACTCCGCGTGCCATTTGGGCTTAAAAATGCACCCTATTATCTTAGTAAAGTGATGTCTGGTCTATTACAGGGATATAATAAATTTGCTGTACCTTATCTGGATGGTGCTGCCATCCTCTCAGTTACCTGGAAGAACACCTTAAATACTTAGAGTATGTCTTGTAGCAAATACAGAAAGCAAATTTGCATATAAAACCATCTAAATGTCGATTTAGCCAGGATCATGTACTGTACCTAGGTCATGAAGTTGGACAAAGGTATAGAAAACCTGCCGAACTAAAGGTCCAATCAGTCCTTGATTTCCCAATTCCTAAAACTAAAACAGACATAAGAGCGTTTCTGGGTCTGGCTGGGTACTATAGTACTATAGTCATTATATACCCACGTTTTCTGTGACAGCTGCGCCATTAACTGATGCTCTGAAGGGAAAAGTCAAGAAGGGAGAGATCAATTGGACTCGGGAATGCAGTCAAGCGTTCGAGAAGTTAAAAAAAAATTGACTCATCAGCCAATTCTGTATGCTCGGGATTTTACTCAAGATTTTATAGTACAAACTGATTCATTGGACCTTGGTATGGGAGTTGTGCTATCTCAACTTCATGAGCAAGAAAAGCACCCTATTGTACATCTTAGCAAAAATTTTACAGAGGTAGAACGCCGTTATGGCACTACTGAAAAAGAGTGTGCCTGCATCATCTTTGCAATCAAAAGATTGCATTACTATTTAGACGGAAACAAATTTGTAATACAAACGAATCACAACGATTTGACTTGGCTGAAAACTATCGCAAGTGCCAACCAAAGACTGTTGCGTTGAGCCTTAGCGCTTCATCAATATACTTTTGAAGTGATCCATCGTTCGGGAAAAAAACATAGAAATGCAGATGGTTTGAGTCGAAATTTACCTGACTAAGTGATTGAATGAACTCTTGGAACGTTTTCTATATCAAAACCGCATTAGTTTATAAACTGATTTACAAAATTTATTCATATTATAATTTTGCAGTTTGTTTATGTTGTTGGTATAAATGTTATGTTGATATTTGTATTTAACTTTTCATTTAGTTTAAGTGCATTTCAAATTTTTCCTATTAGTTTAGCTTTGCTGTTGCTTTAAAGATCTTTGCCCTTGGGAAAACATTTCTCATGTGTAGTGAATTTAATTATATGTGTAGTGACTTTAATTATGTGTATTTAAAATATGACTATTTTGCCAAAAACTTTTCCCATCGGAAAAAGTTCCTCCGAAGAAGGGAGGAGACCGTAGTAGCGTAAGGGACTTCGTCCAAAAGAACGAGTACTTTGCGTGCGCAGAAGGCGATGCGCAGAGGGCAGTCCGTGTCGGGGAAGAAGCGAGACGAGTGCGGATGGAAAGCACTTCCGCCAAAATGAATAAAAATATGTATTTTAAAAGTGCAAATATGTGTACATACTCGTATTACTGGTTTTGTGTTGTGCATCGGTGTTTGTCTTCTGAATACGGCACAGCACCTTCTGTTTCCAAAATTTTCTGTGTAACGTTGAATAATTTATTATTGACGTATAATAATAATAATTATTTCCGTATTATTAACATGTAATAATAATTATTTCCCTATAAATTGCCATTTATTATAGGGGAAGTGTAATATGTGGAACATATATTGATTTCCAGACCAAACTAAACTATTTCTTTCCATTATTTAATAAAAGAAAAGATATCTATACGGTCACACATTTCCTCTTTGGAGAATATTTTATTCCTTTTTTCAAGCGCCTTCTGCTTCCGAAATATTCAGTGTAACGTTGAATAATTTATACAGCCCACAGAAGGCCCTTTTCGTAAATCGGTTTACCTGAAGACATAAGATTCATATTTATCAGAAACTTTTGAACTTCAAAATGCCGAAATTAACTCTAAGAATACTTTTCCCTGAACGGTGGTAAAGTTAAAGAAGGAATTTAGGAAGGAACCTTCATATGGTGACAAATAGTGTGCACACTTCATGTTTGACGCAACTATTAAAATTTATTATACATTATTATTCCCTTTTGCATTCTTAATTCGTACAGTCATACGATTTTTTGGAAAAACCAGAAGTGATATCTCTAGAATCGTAAATGAAAATACTTAGTGACCCCCCCCCCCCTTCCACTGGAATTCGGTGCTGAATCTAAGTCATAATCTAAACTTTATTTATAGTCATAGTAGAGAAATGGGCTTTTCGAGATATTTTTATTTGTTCTGCAATACATGGTAATGTATGGAAAAATACTGGAATCATGCCGAAAATCGCAACTCGAGTTTTCGACGGATCTACACGTTTTGGGACCTCTAGAACATGAAAAAACTGTATTAGCGTGATGTCTGTGTGTCTGTCTGTCTGTGCAGATTTTGCATCCACTCTAACTAAAAAACTAATTGACCGAATTTCAAATAATTTGGTATATAAGTCACTTATGGACTAATCTGGTGCTGATTAGGTTTGGGTACAATTCGAGATAAAAGAACCCGTCTTCTCTTGCGAAATGGCCCGCAAAATTTGACTGTGTCCACTCTAGCTGAAAAACTAATGGACCAAATTTCACAAAATGTCTGTGTATCTGTGTGTCTATGTGTGTGTGTCTGTGTATCTGTGTGTCTATGTGTGTGTGTCTGTGTATCTGTGTGTCTATGTGTGCTTGTGCCTATGTATGTGTCTGCCTTTGCAATGTATGTATCCACTCCAACTCAGAAACTAATTGACTGAATTTCATAAAATTTGGTATGTAAGTCCCTTCTGAGAGACCCTGATGTTGATTAGATTTTGGTACGATTCAAGATAAAAAAAACTGCCTTTTTTGCGAAATGGTCGGCAAAAATTGTCTGTATTCACTCTAGCTGAAAAACAAATAGACCAAACTTCACTTGCTGTTTTATACGTAATTTTTGGGGATGTAACGAATGGATCCAACCCTCAATACAATAGAACTCTCCGTTCTCCAGATATTTTAGATTTTTCGCATTTTTGCTACACCACCTTTGAAAATATGTCCATTTACCAAATGAAAACGAAAATAGAATTAAAAGAGCAAATTCAGTGTAATTTAAAATAATTATGAGTGTTATGTTGTGCAGTTAAACTCAATTTAACGAATTTTGAAGATATAAAGAGAACGAGAATATTAGTCTGCAGGGAAAGTTATGAGCTTCCCACACAAGATATTTGGACTGGAAGTGCAAAAAGAACTGGAAATGGAAATCCTTAGTAGACCCCCTTTGAATCCTATAGAATTTGATACTGAATCCATATTAGCCATGTTCTAGACCATATCTATAGCATATTCTAAGAAATAGATGTTTTAATAAAAATGAAAATTTTGAATCAGATGTGATATCACCAGAAATGGAAGTGAAAATTCTTAGTTGGTTCCTTTACTTCCTCCAGATTTAAATGCTGAATTAACATCATAAATTATTGAAGCTCTATCCATAACAAATCCATAGAAATAGTGTTTCGAAGAAAATTTTTTCGCCGGAAGTGGAATAGAAACCAGAAATAAATACTCTTAGTGAACCAACCTATCTATATCCTATCCATCTATATCCAATTTTAAGAAATAGATGTTTCATATCAAATGAAAATTTTAACCGGATATTAAAAAAGAACCAGAAGTGAAAATCTTTACTAAATCCCCTAATCACCTCCAGAATTTGATTCTAAATCCATATCAGTCATTATCCAAGCTCTATATATATTAGATCTTGACAAAAAATATTTCAAGGAAAAAAATTCCGTAAAACAAAAGTATGGAAATATTATTGCCTTCAATAATAATTAATAAAACAAAAACAGTTTTCTGTGTATTGTCTGTGCCAGTAATTATTCTTTAAAAATATATATCTATTGGGATAAAATTATGTTTAACTTTGTTATACCACTGAATATTTTATCAGTCTCAATTTATAATAGCGATAAATACCACTGAAAAATTTATAAACATCCCAAAAATCACTTTAAAAAAATTAGGTGATCCTGAAGACATTTTCAAATACATCTTGAAATTTAAATGAATAATGGCTATCACTAATGTATTGATATATTTCTTTTGTGCAAAGCGTCAAAATGAATTACTAACAAGTTTAAAACGTTTAATATGCATTAGATATTTGAATGATAATGAAGACAAAATGAGTTGCTTCGGATGAACTTTTATTTAAATACCGATTTGAGAGATAATGTTTTATTCTTATGTTTACGGTTTTAAAAAGCATTAAAACATAAATAGTTTTAGTATTTAACTTTTGGAGGCTACCAAAATGTCAAAGCACTTAATTTTTCGACACATGTCAAAGTACAAAATTCTAGATGATACATTAAGTTTGGCACGAGATTTGATGAATAAATCAAAATAATGGAAACAATTTTTAAACAATTTTTAAAATGCAAATAATCGAAATTCCTTGTATTTTCTCGTACTACTCTACAGAAAAAGCATTGTTTTCCCGAAATTTTTGGAATTAAAGATTGTAATGGATAGCTACGTTTCATTTCGAAAACTTTTAGCTATATATTAGTCTGCGTGTGTGTGCATGCGTCTGCGTATGTGTTTGTGTGTATGCGTGTGTGTTTGTGTGTGCATGTCTGTCTGTGAAATGGATTTATCCAATCTAACTCAAGAACTATTTGACCAACCATCATAGAATTTTACAGGTAAGTCAATCGTGGGATAACCTAATGCTGATTAAACTTTGATACCATTCGGTATAAAAGAACCTGCCCTTTTTTGCGAAATGGCCCACAAAAATTGTCTGTATCAACTCTAGATAAAAAACGAATTAGTCAAATTTCACAAAATTTGGTAGATAAGTTACTTGTGACTTACCCTGATGCTGATTAGATTTTGGTACGATTCGGGAAAAAAGGAACCTACAATTATTATGAAATGGGCCACAAAAATCGCAAAATTTAAAATAAAAGACTAGGTATACATGTAATATATCGGTTAAACACATATTTTATACGCAACGAAAGGAATAAGACCAACCCCACTGATCTAAGACTCGCCGTTCTCGAGATACATTTATGGTCATTTTTCATTTTTGCTACGCTGCCGTTGAAAATACGTCCAATTATCAAATGAAAGCGAAAATTGAATTAAAAGTGAAAATTTGGACTAATAGCAAATAATTATGGGTATCATTGTGCGTCATTAAACACAATTTAATATTAAAGAAATAAAGAGAAAATGACATTGAGTCTGCAGGGAAAATCTTGTGCTTCCCACACATTTTTAATACAAATTTTCTTATTGACTGTGTCCGTTATATTAAATAAAAAGGTAAGGTCCTAAACTTTTCTTAAAAATTAAATTTTTCAAGTTCATTTTTTTTTCAACAACTAATGGATGCCCCTTAAAATCATCATAAGTAATGAAAATCAAAATTGACCGAAAAAACTGAAGCTAGGACATAGATGTAGGTTAGTCAGTTTAACAAATGTAGTCATATAAAAAGTATGTTTGAATCGATTTCCATCCAAATATATCAAGGGCGCTATTCAACTTTTTTTCGAATATTCATTTCATTACTCGCATTTTATACAAAAATTATTTTAAAAACAAACTAAATTAGGCTGATCTTGTTTGGGTCCTCTTATAGTAACGTAATAAAAAAAATCAGCGTGATAAGAAGATTATTTCGGAAAATATGGATAAATGCATGGAAAACTCATTTAGCATTAGAAGCATGAAATTTTACATTCTCATAATCCAAAAACGGCTAGACACAATGACTTGTAATGGTATTCCCAGTTAAATTTTGATGTAGTTTCGAACTTTATCATCAAAATTGGTGTTGTCATTGGAAATTTTTTAGATAGGATTTAGATAGGATAGCGATCCCTCGTGCAAATTTTAAGCATATGAATTTGTAGGAATGCTATTTCCCATCGAATGGTATATTTAAATTTGATCCACTGCAGAATGCTGCACGAATAATGCAGGCTGGTTCATTTTTCTTTTCCCGCAGATATACTCTTTCTTTTCTGATTATAAATTTTGCTTCGAAGCATACGATTCTCAGGTCAAGAAAGAAAGAAACAATTAGTAAAAATTCAATATTATAATTTAATTAAATGCTTTCAAAAATATGTTTAATATAAGTTCTATGCTTATCTACTTTGAGTAACATTGCATTAAATATAGACGTAACACTCTTTCAACAGAACATAAACACCTCGTTAAGGAAATAACATGTTTTAAAGTGTTCTGTAAATGGATTGTATCTGTATATTGATAAACGTACTTTAGATCTATTATACCTTTTTATCGATTCATACTTTATCAAAGAATTTTGTGTAATTGATATTTTCTAAAAGTATCTAGTATATTGTATCTAGATACTGTTTCATAAAGTATCTTGTATCAGTGGTAAACTTAAGTATCTTCTCCTGTCCTGCCTTGGAGCAATTGAATGAACTGGTTTTTTTTATCAGATGATTGGTCCATATACCAAATATCAAGCCTCTATCACATTTTAAAGAAAGCATTTCTCATCTATTTGTAAATTTGATCATTTTAGTGTGCGACACCTCCTATAAAGAAGAAAATATTGGAATACTGAAATTGCACATTTTTTTCCGTTTGAATGATTTAACCAAACACCAAATTTGAAATCTCTATCTCAAAGCATGTTTCACTTTTCGAATGTTTTGGTGTAGAGTACCCCTCTACAGAACATTTTCGAAAAATTCGATTTTTCCCGGGGGGGGGGGGTTATCAAACGATCGATGCACCCTATTTTTTTTTATATTTTTATTCTTTTACACCCCTGTTTCCCAGATTTTATTACAGCCTTTTTCCTTTACTACCATACATAGTATATTTTAAAAGAAATATATTATGAAATAGGTTTTTGTTGAATTGAGGGGTTGTTTTCATTCGATTAAGTGTACAGCAGGTTAGAATATCGATTGAAGGTCAATACGGGAGAAAGTCTTTCTTCACTCCCGCGTCAAAAAGTGCCTTTTCCTACTTAGTAAGTAAACCCATCCGTCAGTTGTCAAGCCACGGCGAAAAAGCTAGTCGGTTGAGGGGACGGTTCAATTTGTTTAAATTTTTGTTTTTTTAAAGGGATGCGATTTCGGGGCATGGCGTTTAATGCAATACTACAGAAATTTTTAAAGTAGTTTAAAGATGTCTGATGTTTAAAAAAAAAATAATAGGTATGTACTGTGATGTTAAATGATAATCAAATATGACGTATTTTATGAAAATGTCAAGGTTTAAATGAATGAATAGTGAATTATGTAAAAAAAAACTAACATTGAAACAAGAATGTTAATAATGTTGCTTAATTTGTTAAAACGTTGTTTATTATGTAAGAAGAGTCAATAAATGTACATAAATGTATAAATATTAAGCGAGTGAATGTGCTTATATAAAATATAGTAAATTAGTCAAAATTTAAATTTTGCTTTGTTTTAAAGCTCAGACAAATATAATGTTTGATTAGTACATATTACTGATAAATGGTGTAAAAAAAACTTTTGTGTTTACAACAAGACTTTGTTTTATATTTGTATCAGCTATCCATGACAAACTTTCAGTGTTGGAAAATGACAATTATGGAGTTCCCAAGGACTCAGATTTTATGATGTTTCTTTTTTGTTTACTTATGCAAGAGGGAGAAAATGTGAGACCGAGAGATATTTTGTCAGTGTTAATGTACGTAGAATTATGATATCTACCAAGCCAGACAAAAGCGCAGACTTATAGGCACCAGTTTACGACAGTCATGGCCCGGGAGGTCATCAAAGCAATAAATAAATGCACTTTAATTACAGGTGTGGTATGGTCAGAAAAATCTACTGGCAGTCAAAGCCTAAACCGTGAAGATTTATTATCGAATTAGCCAAATTAGAAGTGCTGCTGCAATGTTCTGAGGACAACCAATGAGATACGGAGGGCGTATCTGGACCTCAGGCGAGAAAATGTGGCAACAGGCAGAAAAGATTCGATATGCAGTCTCTTTTGAGAGACATTCATTTATGAGTCGATATTAAGAAATGGTGTGATGAGTCCACTTTAAGATTTGAGAGACGATTCAGGTCAAAAAGGTGATTTAAGAATCATTATTCAGATTCACACATGGAATAAGAAATTCATTCAGATATACAAGTATAGCGTATTAGTCAATATATTCAGTCTATAGTCAATATTGAGAGATGGTGTAACGATGAATGGCCCACATTGGGTTCAACGTCTAAAGACAACAACAGAGGTACATACCAAACTTCTGTTGTAAAAGATCGAAAAGATAATTTTGGGCAAAGGTAGAAGTCTGGTCTCACACACCCAGTTTCTCCTCCTTGAATATATATATATATATATATATATATATATATATATATATATATATATATATATATGTGTGTGTGTATATATATATATATATATGTATATATATATGTATCTCTCTATGTATAATATATATATATATATAATTATATATAGATAGATACATATATATATATATATATATATAGATAGATAGATAGATATATAAGATACATATATATATATATATATATATAATATACATGTAAGTGAATCTTAATTGTATATGTATAATAAATATTTATTTTAAAGTTTAAAATGGGTGATGTCAAATGTGTAGTATAATTTAATAATTACATTTTAGGAACTCCCACAAAAAATTATGGTGGGTTATAATGCGGCAGCAATGCAATGTACGACTATACGATTTACTGGCAATTTAAGAATAGGATAGAAGAAGGTAATAGAAGGTAATTTAAGTCAACCCAAAAATTTAATTATTATGTATAAAGGAGTAAACTCCAATCATAATTGGCTATGTTTCTTAAATGTTAATTTTAACTTTACTAGTCAATTATTTTAAAACACAAGATTCAATTTCGAATTTGCTACATATTTACACTTCTAAGCATTCCTGATCTTGAAAATAACGGTTTTTTGAGAGGATGTATGAGTTTATGAATGTTTTTGTATGTGTCTTTTGCCATGTGAGGCTGAGTTCATAAGTTTATGAACGAATTTTCACGAACGGATAGAGTGTCAAAAGAAATTTCAAACGATTATCAAAATCTGTTAATACTGGATCCTTGTTGATAATAAACGCGAGCAAACGTTCAAAAGTCCCACCCATAATTTATTTTTTGAATTCTCATTTTAACTATCGAAAACTATTCGAACATAAAAACAGAAAAAATTTAGAACATTCAAACATATTACAAAATGATTTTATATGTATTTTATCATTAGAAAACGAATGACAATTTCTGAACCCTTCTCATGATATTGCGTCTTTTTTCAATAAATGCTTTAAAAAGTTATGTAAATTTACTAAAAAGTACTAAATATAAATAGAAAGCAAAGTCTATATAAATAAAATTGAAAATCTGTCTGTCTGTCTGTCTGTCTGTCTGTTTGTCCCATCATCACGGGAGAACGGCTGAACCGAATTTGATGAAATTTTGTGGGTAGCCTGGAAATAGCCCCACTTAAAATTTAGTCTGTAGTTTGAGTTTCTACGACCAGTGGTTCTCGAAATATTAGTAAAAAACGAAATTTTCGTTTGTCTCATCATCACGGGAAAACGACTGAACGGAATTTAATGAAATTTTGTGGATAACCTTGAAATAGCCCTCCATAAATTTTGTCCAAGTTTCGGGTTTCTAAGACCAGGGGTTGTTGAAATATTAATGAAAAACGGAACTTCTTATTAGGAGATCTACTCTCCAACTCCGTGGTTTATCCAAACGGAAAGGATGAAAATCGTTTGTTTAAAACGCTAAAATGAAATAAAACTTTATTTCCGAGTTTGGTGCAGGATTTTTCCATTAATTAGTCACTGTAGGAAAGCATAAATTGTTTGAAACATGAATTTAAATGGAAAAATCTACCTCCATGTTTCATCTTTCACAAGCTTTTACTCAACGATGTAAAGTATAAAGAAATCAAAATGGCTATTTAATTTCGCATTTTATAAGGAAGATTCTATCTTATATCATGTTGCTCGGCAACTGAATGAAATTAAATGTGTTGTTAATATCTATTATTATTTTTTCTATTTGTATAATAAATAAATGGATGTAAAAATATATTTTATAAATGAACGGTTTGATTGTTCTTTTAATTATATATATTGCGGACTGCGTACATCACTTTCATTTATTTTAGCAAAGAGGTTTCAAGCTCATATATTGTGTTTAGCTAATAAACTCATACATTGTGTTTACCCAATAAATTCATTTAGCCGATTGTTGAAGCAGAAAAAGAGTAGAACGGGTGTATGTATCTTCTAATACAATTTTACTGTTTTCATTTAGTATATACACACGGGATCAGGATATTTTATTCTTCAGATCTGCAAATTCAGAGCTACGAATTTAGAGGAATATCTCTAAATAACTTGGTAACTTTTCTTAAACTTTACCAAATTAGTGGAAATGTCTCCAAATTGATAAGAATGACCCAAATCAATGAAATTAAATTTGTTTTTTAAGAATAAAGTACTGAAATGATGTTTCTGTAGCATTTGTCGGTCAGTCCATCCATCCTACTTAGTAACACATTTAACGAATTTTTTTAATATCACCAAATTTATAAAAATATTTGTAAATCCATAAACATATCATGAAATTGATAAAATCGCGCTTAATGAATGAAATCAATTATGTTTTGTTAGGGGATAGTATTGTGATGATGTTTTGTCAGTTTGTCGCAAAATGGGACTATCAGTTCTACAGTACCACTTGGCGATTAATTTGGCGATAAAGTTATCGCTAAATCGACGAAAATGTCGCCTAACCTTCCATCGAGATTGCATTATTCAGATGATATGATTTCCATCAATTTATTTAAAGCAATTGAAATCATGTCGCTTAGCAACGGATCCAATATGTTATGCGGCATACGATTTTTATTAAATCTTTTCCGATTTGAATAATAAAAATATGTATATAAAATAAATTTCATTGACATTGAATTTTTGACTGGATAATATCAATTACGGTCTTCAGTTTTAAACAGCATTATTATTGATATTTTCGGGGACTGTTGATTCAGGGATTACTGATATTTTCAAATTATTATGGAATTGTTTTATTATGACGAAAATTGTTGAAACTCATATATAGTACGTTGTACGAGTAATCTTCTACAAATGCATGGGTATATCTTTAATCTACGAGAATATAAGTAGTGCAGGTATATTGGCATATATTTTGATATATATTGGCATATATTGGTATCAATTACGTCCTTCTGGTATTAAGATTACGGGGATTTTTGATACTTTCAATATTTTACGTCATCTCTTTTATTTTGGCAAATATTTTTGAGACTCATATTGCAATACGGGTAAGCTTCTACTAACACACTGGCATATTTTCTAATCTGCGACAATATAAGTAGTACGGGGTTGCATATATTGATTCAATTCCTTTTTTTTTTAAATTTGCTTACTAAAGGGGCCAGGATGTTTTATTCTTCAGATCTGTCCGTGAAGATAATTTTGCATAGTGAGAACAGATATTCTTAAACTCCTCTTTAGGAGCAATAAATTTAATATTTTAACAGAATTCGCACATGATTGCGAAATATAAATTTCTTTATATTATATACTCCGTACGAAGAACGGGTATGCTGCTAGTTACTAATAAAATTAAAATTTAATGATTTGAATTTTTGTGATAGTTTTTTATTTTAACGCCACGAAAATCGCTCAATTAAATTTATTTCACATGATATTAGTCAAAAAGCTGTTGCATTTCGAACTGGATCTTGTTTGAGAGCAGAATGACTTATTTATATGTCATTTTGTCTCGGACATTAATGTTGAAAAAGTGTGAAAATGTTAAAATGACATTAAAATGAACACAATGAAATAAATGTATCTTTAATTAGCTAAAAAATTGCTTATATTTATATACGGCAAGATTTACTTTTAAATTTTAATATTGCATATCCTTCATTTGAAATATATGTGAGACAGACACAATTTGGGAATATTAATATAAATACAAATAAATTTAATAAATATGACATGTGTACCGTAAGGACAAAAGTCATTGACCATGTCTAATTTTTACAAAAACGTTGATTTACAACCGGATTTAAATGTGCAATAAAAGAAAATTTTCATTCGTGTTTAAAAATAATGGTTTTCATTGATTAAAACTGCATTTTTATATATTAAAAAAAAATTTTAAGAGGTTTTCCATATAGTAATTTTCCAAAGTCATTGATTCTTGATATACGGAGAACATAAGGGGCACATGGATTATAGTCCATTACTTTAGAACCGGCGGCTCAAAATCACACGTTCCCTAGGAAGGGCAGAATTCCCGCGACCTTGAGACATCAATTCTAAAGTGATGGACTATATCATTAGGTAATCTATTTTTGTAGATAATTCCTCGACAACATCACATATCTTTGATTCTATTTCGTATCTCCTGCTCATCAATCTCTAACTATTTATACAAAATAATTAAGATCTGCCGAACCGTTTTTTGAAGAACTTCAAAAAATTTCGTACAAGCGTCTGCTATAAAACAGCTAAGCTCAATTCGGATGACAAAACTTGTTTACAAAATTTTATCCATTATGGGTATGATAAAATCTATAAATATCGATGTTTAATCTCACAATCTGCTTAAAGTTTTTGTAATAGACATTGATGTTTGTTTTGCAATCTGACAAAAAATCCTTTTAAATTTACATTCGACAACTATTTTGAAACTACTTATGCATTAAAATATGCTTTACAAGAAGCTTAACAAAAAATATTCTGCGACTTCCAAAAGGAAATATTAGATTCTTCAAAATTTAAACATTCGCCATTTCAGCTATTTCTGGAATACATCTGCAGTATTTTCTATCCAACGAGTGGAATATTTGAGGAATATTATATTCACTGAATACGGGACTAATTCTTTGGAACCTTTAAGTATAGGGTTTATGTATAATACCGTCCATTTAAACTCAGGCAAATGCTCGCAGTATGATTATAGGGTTATTTAAATAAGTTCCGACTATTATGAATAAAACTGATTAATTATAAATGAAGAAGAATTTCTGGTGATGTATTCGTATTATCTTATGTGTCAATTTAAAGACATAAAGTACAGTATGAATGTGATCTATGTTGATCGTATAATGATGAGATTTATTGAAGAAAGGGTGGTACTTGGAAGTCATTAAAAAAAAACAGAAATGCAAAAACTTTTATAGTATTTTGCAATTCGAAATTTTATCCAAAATAATTAATATAGGTAGTAATTCTGAGACCAGGAGGCATTTATGCAATTTTGAAATTTACGATATGTACAACAAAACAAAGCGCAGGCTGATAGACGCCATTTTATGCCAGTCTTGGCCCTGGAGGTCATGACCCCAATAAATTCAGTTCACATAAATCGCAGGTGCAGTTGGGACAAAAATCTCCTTGAGGCCAAGGTTTAAACCAAACAGCATTAGATAATAAAGTAGCCAATGAGGTAATGTGCCGACGCGGTGGTCGAACGGACAAGACGAGCTTTTCCAAGCGATCGTTCGGCACTCGAGTTGTGGGTTCGAGTCCTACGTAAGGCATGGATGTTTTATTGTTAGGCGCAGTGTGTTCCGCCCCCTCTGGTGCGCTTGGGGCAACGTCCCAGGACGGCTAAATGGTTCACGTTTCTGGTCAATGTATAGGCGAATGATGAAAGTCAAGTGCCTGTCCATTTGATAAAACAATGAGGTAATGTTGCTACATCGCACTGAGTAGTAACCAATAGAGATACAATAGGCATATCTGGATCTCAGGCGAAATGATGTAACAACAAGGATATAATTTAATATATATTCAGCCAATCGGAGGCTAGGAATGTCCAATAGTGTGGTGTTTTATACAATTGGAGTCCAGCATGTTCAAGAAGATGGTCGTGTTTTCCAGTAAATTAGAGTCCAGACGATCCAAAATGCTTCTCATAAGCAATGATGGTGCAGAAGCGTTGAGGTATAAGAATGTGTAAGGAAAGAAAAATCTGACCTCATAATGTCAGAAAAAGAGACCGGCCAATATTCCAAGCATGATGAACAACAGATGGACAAACAGAGATATCTGCAAATCTGCATTTATATTAAGTGAAATATATGATTTTAGTAATAATAAAGTCCTGGTCTCAAACTTGCATTTTCTCCTCCTTAAGAGTGTATATAAAATTAATGTACATTTAATCGTAACAATAATGTGTATTAATAAATAATGTTTATTTTAAAAGTTAAAATTGTGGAATTTAATAATTAGTGTTTTAAATAGTGATATATTTTAGGAACTCCTGTAAAGAAAAAAGGGTGGATTATTGCGGCTAAGATATGCAATGTACGAATATTCGATTCGCAATCACTATTAATTAAGAATAATAATTCAATCTAAAAAAAGCTTTATTATATTAAAAAAGTACTCCATCTTAATGTTATTTTACATGTGCACCACAGTATTAATAGAAAATATTTTCGTATTACGATATTTTATTTGATCACTATTTCAATGCATCGTATGGCATTCACATTCAAGGCGAATCCTATACCAATTTAAAATTAATAAGTCACTGTAGAGTTCAGCATATCACTGAATTAGCTGACCAGCTGCAACATTTGTGGCAGAATCATCCACAGAGGGACATACGCAACTTAATGGACTCTACTTACGCTACTTAATTGACTCGCACTGAATATCGGATTGCATAGCTGCCAGGGGAGAATTTATCAATTACTAAAATGCTGTTTTATTTCCTTAATAAAACGGATTTGCTTCCAAACTCTAATCATCTGCATATGTCCTCAAACGATACATGCATGCCAAGTTTACCGGCTTTAGCTCAATTTCTTATGAGTGCATATACTTATATACAGAGTGTATATAAACTAATGGTAGGAACTGTAAGGGATTATAGAACTCACCAAAACAAACAACTTTTACAATACAATGTGGAGCCGAAAAGCAACCGGCGAGGCGCGAGAGGTAGCTTTCTCTGGAGTGAATAACGTCACATCAAAGTGGAGAACACAGTAAATCCGCATGCTACACGTTCCAGATGCCACCAGCAAAGGTTCTCGGTGAATGTGTGGGCAAAGATTATATTCACGACCAATTAATTGTCCCGTATCTGTTACCAGACCTCCTAGACGAACAGAATTACCTCAACTTCCTCCAGAAGTTGCTGCCAGATTTACTGCGTGTTGTACGAGCAAATCATCGTGTGGTTATGTGGTTCCAGCACGGCGGATCGGCTGCACATTACGCCAGAATTGTGCAGAACTACCTGGACATTGCCTTTCCGAACAGATGAATTGGACGTGGTGATTCCGTCGCGTGGCTTCCTAGATCTCCCAATCTATCCTGCCTGGAATTTTTCCTCTGGGTGCAGCTAGAAACCGCCGTTTACGAGATGCCCATCGAGTCACCAGAGGACTTTGTCGCCCGAATTAGCGTCGCAGCTGCAGGCGTTCGTGAAATGCTAGGAATCTTCCAAAGTGTACGCGATTCACTCCGTCGCAGCTGTGACGCCAGTCTCGCATTTGGTGGACGTTCATTTGAGCATTTGTTCTAAACATTTTGTCAATAAATTTTCATTATTCGTCTTCACAGTATTTGTCTTCACTTCACTCCATTTTGACGCGAAGTTTCGTCCACTCCCAGAGAAAGCGCCCTCTATCGCGGCTCGCCGGTTGCTTTCCGACCCCACATTTTATTGTGAAAGTTGTTTGTTTTGGTGAGTTCTATAACCCCTTATATATATATATATATATATATTGCAAAATCATAGAGATTGGACTCCGTAACAACTGATCAGTAACAACAGTAAACTCAGCAAGTAATACACTTGAGTCCCGAGTATCCGATCTGATATGGACAGAGTATTGCTCGGATAAGCTCAAACTTAGTTAACACAAAAAATGTTCCGTGTACTGCACTGTACAATTTAACACTTACCTTGCAACAACGTTCATCTCTCCTCAAGGATGTCTCTCATTTCTACCATTAAAGAAATATATATACTGTTAAAAAAAGAATGTGTAAAATAAACAATTATATGTTTATTTGTTTAATATGTACTGTACATACTCGGGTGTCTGCCATCCTGTTGTTCAATCTCAATCATATTTAAATACTTCGTTTGTAAAATTCTTAAGCCTTCTCCTGAACATACATCATCCTCATCTTCACTTTCTTGATAAATTTATAATTATGTCATCGATCATCTATGCTGTTGCTCATCCCAATTAATCCAATCTTGAATGCCGGAATCTTGAATGTGGACGTTCATTTGAGCATTTGTTCTAAACATTTTGTCAATAAATTTTCATTATTCGTCTTCACAGTATTTGTCTTCACTTCACTCCATTTTGACGCGAAGTTTCGTCCACTCCCAGAGAAAGCGCCCTCTATCGCGGCTCGCCGGTTACTTTCCGACCCCACATTTTATTGTGAAAGTTGTTTGTTTTGGTGAGTTCTATAACCCCTTATATATATATATATATATATATATATATATATATTGCAAAATCATAGAGATTGGACTCCGTAACAACTGATCAGTAACAACAGTAAACTCAGCAACTAATGCACTTGAGTCCCGAGTATCCGATCTGATGTGGACCGAGTACTGCTCGAATAAGCTCAAACTTAGTTAACACAAAAAATGTTCCGTATACTGCACAATTTAACACTGTACAATTTAGCACTGTACAATACACTGTACAATTTAACACTGACCTAGCAACAACGTTCATCTCTCCTCAAGGATGTCTCTCATTTCTACCATTAAAGAAATATATATACTGTTAAAAAAATAATGTGTAAAATAAACAATTATATGTTTATTTGTTTAATACGTACTGTACATACTCGGGTGTCTGCCATCCTGCTGTTCAATCTCAATCATATTTAAATACTTCGTTTGTAAAATTCTTAAGCCTTCTCCTGAACATACATCATCCTCATCTTCACTTTCTTGATAAATTTATAATTATGTCATCGATCATCTATGCTGTTGCTCATCCCAATTGATCCAATCTTGAATGTCGTCATGCTGTAAGTGCTCATGAAACTGAAATATTCTTTCTTAGCTCTATGATCTTAAAATTATCTTCATCATCTTAACCTCGGTTTAACTGATAAAATGTTCCATGACTTTACGAGAATTTGTGTTTTAACTTCTTAAGGAAAAGTGACAGTTCTGTGCAAAGAGAGCTAGCTCGAATAATACGGAACCTCTGATAGTTGGAAAACTACATTACTTCGCTGTATACGAAATTGTTATAAGTAGGCTTCGCTTTATATTATAAATTGCAGAGAAACGTAAATGAATGTGCTTGCGATAAAGCAAATTTGGCTTCTACACAATTCGAGCTAGTTATTATATTGTGTATGATAAACAAACTTCTTATATTGCATTGTATAAAATGACCATTGCAAAATACATTTAATCTAAGGCAATCATTCTGCCGTACGAGAAAATAAATCTTGCCTCATTCTTCGTCTCAAGTCATCTGACATCAATCCTTTGTTGTTGCCAAGGAATTTTGTACTTTCTCTTTGCTGGCCTATTTTCAAAATTGAAATCGCCCTGAGCCTTTTCTGTTTTATTGTGGAAAATACTATATCCCATATTATTTTCCTTTTCTTCCTGATAAGTTCGAAAAATTACATTCGTGAAAACATTGAAATACGCCTGATCCTATTAAACTCAATATACTATGTTTTATATTATAGTTCCATAAAATATTATTGAAACTTCAATATTGTTACATATATAGTTAATCACGGCAAACTCTTTTTTTTTAATTTTGCTTGTTATAATATATTTGTTATATTACATTGTTACAATTATTCTGCACCATGAAAATAATTATTGGTGACAAAAGTTTTGCCATACTTTTTTACTAAAAATGTTCTTTGAAGCATCTATTTCTCCAGATCTATAATAGATAGAGATTAGATGATGACTTGTTTAAATTTAGCATCAAATTCTTGAGGAGGTAGAAGTTCACTAAGGATTTCTACTTGTTCTTTTTGCATTTCTGGTTCAGACATTTTCCATTAAACATACATTTTTCAATATTTACTATACATAGAGCTTGGATGATGACTGATATAGTTTCAACATTGAATTCTAAAGGTGATAAGATAATCACTGAGGATTTCTTTTTACCATCCTTTATCCCCCCTTCTTCCGATTTAAAAATTTTCCTCCAAACATATATTTCCCATGTTTGGCTGTAGATCAGCTTAGATTATGACTGATATGGATTCAACATTGAAGTTTAAAGGAGAATGTTTATAGGAGTTTTAGGGTTGGAGTTATAAAGGGTGTCCACTTCCGGTTTCCAAAATTTGCCTTATTTGTTGACAAAATGCACAAAATTCGTACCTAACCCAATTTTGTCTGCATTTTCACTTTACGCGAATATTCTACAAGGTTTGGTTGAGTATCGGTAGCTATACATGACTGCAGAAAAATTATCGGAATAAAGATCAGGCAAGTCGCAAAGAGATGGCGACCATTTTTTTGATTTCATAATTTTTTTATATTATTAACTCTTATGCAAATATTTTTATTTTTTATAGTCACGAAACTAAATGCAAAAAACCCTTCATTTAATGCAGTATAAATGAGTAGTATATTTAAACAAAATAATAATATTCTTTTTGTCATCTATCCCAAATGATGCGGGAGATATAATCAATGCCCTCTCTGGGAGAGATGGTCATCATTACAAAATCAAAATTATTATTAATAATTTTTTTTTTTTTACTTTTAGATTTTATTTTTTCATCTTATCAACTATTTCAAGTATAGTACATTTTCCAAGCATCGAATGCAGACAATTAAATATACTGTAACCAATTGTTTTTCTTTTTTTGTCAAGCTACAGTCTTTACTACAATCTGCACATTCATTACTATAAATTTCATTCACCCCACTACTTCAACTTTTCTTCCAAATCTTAGCTCCAACTCCGAACTTGTGGAAAATAATTTTTTTTTTCTTTTTTTAGTAAGTTTTTTATCTTTTGACACGCTCCTTTTTCTTTTCAAATTGATTTTTGTACACGTAATCTTAGAATTTTTCTTAGCATCTTTTTATTTCACAGTTGTTATGTACTCAGATAAAAGAAAAACAATGCAAACGTTCAAAGCTTTAAAACCATGCGCTTAGAATGTTTTCTGGTTTTTTTTCTATATATATTTTTTTAAATCTCTTATAGTTTTCGAGTGATTGCCTTGTCACGTTAAAAAACAATTGAGGCCTTTAAAAACCCTACAAGGATATATATAATGGGATTTTGAATCAAGTTCTTTTTTAAATATAACTTGCATCAAATCCTGCAAAATGTACTATGTAGTCAAACTTGCATAGTCTTTCCATTCGTTCGTAATTTACTGTAACTTTGAAACCAGGCATAAAACTCACTTGATAATTGTGCCTTCATAATTATGCGATTCCCAAATCTCTTATCAAACTTAATAAAAAAATCATCATAAAAAATCATCATCAGAACAGACTCAATTTTCTGATCATCAGCATTGACTCAACTTTTTTATCATCAGCACTGACTCAACTTTTTTATCATCAGCACTGACTCAACTTTTTTATCATCAGCACTGACTCAACTTTTTTATCATCAGCACTGACTCAGTTTTACATTTCGTTTACAAGTTCTTGAAGTAAGTGATGATTCTGAAAAAGTTCTCTGACTCATGTTGTGGGATTACACACTGTAGCCCCTTGCCACTGGTTGGTTAAGTTGCTTGATGCCGATTGGTTTGCCTCAAACACGATTTTCAGTACGTTCTTGCTGGCCGCCGCCTTTGTCAATTGTGGTAAAAAGTAGGGAGAGTTTCCCGGGCATCAGAGAATCTGGAGTTGTTCTAAATTCGATAATAAAAGTATTTTGTCGCAAAAGTTTTTTATTGTATCTTTTACAGACTAGCTGGCGCCACATTTCATGCCTTGTTAATTCCCTCTAAAAAATATATCTCTTATCACTCTCTCTCATTCATGACCCGATCAACTCCAGATAATTAGTTCTAGTATATTCTAAATCTATTCCTACGAATAATCTAGCAGCTAGCTAACAACTCACGTGCACTGATATCTAATAATTAAAAAACCCTTGAAATTTGTTCTACATTTTACCTTATCAGTAAATTTTACAAAAACATATGCGTAAAAATCTGTTTTAAGCATCAGACAAAGCAAAAATAATGAATATCCAAAATATCCCTTCTCAAAGCATCTAGTCACTTTATTTCTAAATATTTTGAAAGAGTGACTGAAATTCTTTAAGATGCTTCTACAAGAAAATAATGTACACTGGAATTGAAAATATATGTATATATCAGTGGCGAATCCTAGTCTAGAAGCAGGCCATGCTGAAATGCATACTATATCCTACACCCAGGTTATTACAAAAAAGTTCCCCCACAATACTCAAAAAGGTTTAATTGTGATAATAATAGTGATAAGTAATAATGTTACTTCTACTGTGTGTATATATTGTAACTAATATAGGTTTTTCGTGAAGGAATTTGATATAGCGATGCCATACCAAATCCTATGGCAGCATAGGGATGTTTTGCCATTTAAAGAACTACATTTGGTATAAAACATTCAAATTAAATATATTTTTTGGGAGTAAAATTACTAATTTAGATAAAGATGTTTTTTAAATTTGATTTTCTGATGAAAAGATCATAAAAACGAGAGATAATTTTATTTCATATAAACAACATAAAAAATATATATAATTTCGATTTAATTAAATAAAGTAGAATAAAAGCTAAATAACTATTTGATGTTATAAAACAAATTTTAAGCATATTATGGACTATTATTGACTTAACTCAAATACCCACAGGACATTTACTTTATTAAACAGTCCAATATATTTAAAATAGTTACTTTAATAATTTATTTATGTATCAATCTTAAATTATTTCATCTAAAAATGAATTATTTTGAAATCTATCCACTCATCACATAATGCAGTAAATATCGAAAGATTATTCATATTTGATTGCATTTTTTGAAAGTAAAAAATAAATAATATATAGAAATTTTCTTCCTTTATCGTTTAATATTCTCGTGGTTTATGGTTATAAATTAAATTATCTCTGAAAAAGAAAGAGAATTTAAAATGCAAGGCTATTTGCATTTTAACATTAGTTAATGCCTGATATCGTTGGCTTGGATGCTTCCGTTTTACGAAACATTTTTAACCTGTTTGTTAAAAAATGTCATGGATGGTGCATTGAATTATTCATTCAAATTGAAATTGAATTTCGATAACGACATTTGAAATAAAATGAGGGAAAATACTTTAAAATAACGGTAGTAAAATATTGTTAATTCAAGAAAAGATCTTAAATAATTCGTTTAATCTCTTTTATAAGAGCTGTAAAATATTTAAACGGATTTATGTTGCGATATTTTTTGCTTTTATGAAACAGAATACTATATACAATATATGCAAATATAATTATTTCACTTAATTTATGCAAATATTTATTCTATTGTTTTGTTACGACATATCCTCTAAAATCCTGGCTGTACTCTCAGGATACCAAAATACGCTGAATTTCTGGCTAACTAACTGGCTTTTATTTCAAAATACCAATAAAAGCGTACTCAAGAACAATATACAACTGATAACTCTATAGCTATATGATAAGATCACAAAACAACTATCACAATAAAACAGCAAATAAATGTTCAGCACTAGTTTACAAAACTGACGATTATTTTCTCAAAACACTGATGTATTTCATAATTCTCTTTTATTTGTATTACATCAATTTCGTCCAGATGAACAATAACTCGCTTAAATATACTAAATAGAAATTTCTAGAGGGGGCGTAACTTCGAAAGTTATTGAGATATAGAGAAAATTTGAGTGTCTTCCGAAACACGTTAAAGTTCGCCAAGTTTGCGATATTGTGCCGAATTTGGCGCCAAAGTCAAGCAAGCCGTTCCTTTAAATAAAACGTTGCTTACCCGTAAATAAGTTTTCTCCTTGTTGACAAACAGCATTTTACGCATTCGTAACAGTATTTGTGCTGCTCTTGAAAATATGAAAACTTGTTCTACTACATATGACAACATGAGATTTAAAATGAAATTTTTTAAAAACTTTTTCAAAATTTTGCTTTGAAATTCAGCTTTCTTGAAGGAATGAAATTGATATGGTATGATAAGAGATAATATTTTAAAACTAGGAAGCTTTAACTCCCTATTTAAAAGTTATGCTTTAAATTTCTAATAATTCTTATAAATATTTATCGAAAAATAAATGGCATTTTTGTAACAATTCAAAGAAATGTAAAATATAAGGATTTACAATTTTCTTTTACTTTCAAATTTTCAATTTTTACTACTACTTTATATTATGTAATGCTATATATATATATATATATATATATATATATATATATATATATATATATATATATATATATATATATATATATATATATATATATATATATATATATAAGACAACTAAAACATATTATGTATACAAATTTACTTCATTCTGTGAGATTTTTCTATTTCTTCAGTGCATTTTAATTTTTATGATTATGTAAAGTCTTTGGATATGAATTTTAATTGGAAAATGTAAATGCAATATAAAATGACACAAAGATGTTGTCAATTGATTCATTATTTTACAGGATTAATTCTTTACAAAGCAGCACGAATGTATATCCTTTATTCTATGTTTCGTTTACCATTTAATATCCACTGTTAAAACTACGTTCTTACAGGGTGGGTATGCCAGCAAGATCACTGGACAAAAAGGGATACGCTGATAAAGCAATTACGTAAAAAGGGTACGATGATAAAACAGTTATTTAGCGGGGTACCATGATAAAACAATTGCTTAAAAGTGGTATGCGTTAGATTAAAGTGTTTGAGAAACATTGATATCGAATCCAATATTTTCATACATATATACATCTATCTTTATGTGGTATACATACATATATCACATTAAGATCAGTCTTAAAGTGCGGGAAGACAAGTATTTTAAATAGCATTTTGCTATTTGCGTGCACTGAAATCATATATTTTGATTCTACAGGGTGTCTGAAAAAAATTGAAACGCGCTTTAATTATTAACCTGTTGGAGATAAGTGGGCAATGTAAATTGCAAAAATGTTGAAAGTAACGTAGGAAATAATAATACGTTAATGAAATAGTCCTCCCATTCATTTTCGAAAAGTTGCACTTTTTAAACTTTTATACGACACCCCTTAAGCAAATTTGGTCAATCAGAAAATTTTCATTTTTAATGCAACAAGATCATTAAAACAAGAAAGATCAATCACGCTTAAAGCATTGATTATGAAACACTTTCCAACTTTAATGCAATTTTATTTAAACATCTTTAAAATGCAATACATTCCTCGGTAATATTTTAAAACTTATCACAATACAACATTAATTTATTATATTTGAAAACTTAAACCTTCATCGAAAAAAATGCACTTCATTCAAATCGCGGCATTGAAATATAAATTGCCTGGTTTAAACATCTCTAAAATGCGATACGTTCCTCAGTAATAGTTTTAAAATTATAATACTACTATAATTTATTATATTTGAAAACTTCATCGAAAACAACTGAAATTCATTCAAATGACGTCATAGAAAAAATAACACGCCTGGCTCTCTCTATAAAAGCAGCATTTCATTCATAACATTTTCCCATTCATTTCATTCATCACAATACTATAATAATTTATTTTATTTAAAAATTAAGACCACGGTGCTACACGTAATTAAACTCTGTGCTTAAAACTTAATCGAAAAAAAATCATCCTTCTCTCTGTAAAATCAATGAATATTTCATTCATATCAGCTATGCAGACTCCATGAGCTAAATAATTTTGCGTTAAAGAAATACATCAATTCTTATACAACTTATTCTACGTATTTTGCTGTTTACATTTTACATAAGTGAAAAATAGGCTTCGTTGAAGAAATAATCAAATTTGGATGATCATTTAAACTCAAATATATTGTAATTGCGTTGTTTCCGTATGTAGATGCACAGAATTTAGGCAAAAATAAATTGGTTTTAGGACGAATACAACACTCAATATGAATTAAAAAGAACTTTAAAAATCACGATTTTGAGACAAGATGGATGCCATATATCATTTTGAAGTGGATCATGTGATCTTTTCATATCATGGTCACGTGATCGCTTCATATAAGAGGTGTAATTATATTAATTCTTATTTTAAAAACTACTGAATATATTTCGCTGAATTTTTTTTTTATATATTTTTTTTGGAACAATTTGAATATTACCTAAAATTTTCGAAGCAATTTGTGAATTTTAAATCCATTTAAAAAATGTTTGAAAAATTAGGTCCCATAGGGTTCAATGTATTTCATTTTTTCAACCCGGGTTCAATCCAAAACTAATTGGGTGATATTATTCATTTATATTCCCATAGGTCCTACAGACGGTCTGAATAACATACTAAAATTTCATTTTGATTAAGTCATTTTTACGGCAGTTATCGTGCTAACGGACAGACAGACAGACAGAATGAACAAAGTCATAAACACTCTTCAACTTTGTTGTAAAGTGTTAAAAACCGCATATCTGTATCTTTAAAATCAACTGAATTATGATAAAACAAAAAAATCTGACTTATGCCACTTTTCCGTACCATGTGAAAGGCTGTTCATGAGTGAAAATAGGGATCATAAATTGACGATGGAAATTGTTTACATAAAAAAGTACTTAAAAGAACTTGATTATTGAAAAAGTACTTAGTTATTGAAAAGTACTCAAGAATCCTTGATTGCATCGTGATCTTACACCTAATTCGCAAAAATATCTCGTACATATTATCATCTCGTTTAATCTTTTTTGTGATATGTCACAAATTTACACTTCTAATTTGATATATGGTCCCCATTCACAATATTCAATTTTCAATTAAATATAACTCAATTTTAAAGATACAGATATGCGGTTTTCTTTTTAATGATCTTGTTGCACTAAAAATAAAATTTTCTGATTGACCCAATTTGTCTAAGGGGGTCGTATAAAAATTAAAAAGTGTATCCTTTTGAAGATTAATGGGAGGACTATTTCACTAACGTAGTCTTATTTCCTACCTTACTTTCAACATTTTTACTATTTACATTGCACACTTATCTCCAACAGGTAAAGAATTAAAGCGCGTTTCAATTTTTTTGGGACACCCTGTATAATATTCATACCCATACATGTATTTTTAATGTCACTCTCTAAACAAGAATACATCCATACTATTAAATTTAACAGGAGTACGCTTATAAGACAAATGCCGAAAAGAGGTATGTAAACAATGAAAGTTTGGAAAACACTAATTTAGAATCCATTATTTTCATACCTATATATCTTCTATTTCTAACCTTATATACTTGCTTGGGCAGGTGTTCATTACCAAACCACTCTAGCGGAATTGGCCCATTCATAAGTCAGTTTTTCTTACGTTGCTACAAATATTATTTTATCTATCTCCGGCATAAATATTGGCTTCTGATGAAAAAAAAATTGCAGTAAGAGATAATTTGTGCCATTTGGAAATGGATTTCTCTTTAGGGATGTTGACAGATAAAACAGTATTATTATTATTATTACTATTATTATTATTATTATTATCATTATTATTATCATCATTATTTTTATTATTATTATTATTATTTATTATTAATTATTATTATTATTTACTATTATTATTATTATTATTATTTAAATTAAATGACGCTATTGAGACATCCCTTTCTTTGAGCTGAGCGCAGTGGCGCTCTTTAGGATCCGCTCAAGTGATTTAGAAAATGAACTGCAAAATGAAGATTTAGGAAATATTTTAAATTATTAATATAAAAATTTGCGGCTAAAGATGAACCTAATGTGTACACTCTTTGACCTTTCCTTACAAAGCTACTGGGGCGCTTATGAACTTTCGTTTTTAATCCTGTATATTATGGCATCAATAGCACCAATTAATTCTTTTATATATAATAGAATTAATATACCCTCGTATCAATATTATTAATATTTTTAAAAATCATATAAAATATACCAGATTAAGTAGTTAAAGATCCTGAAATTTGACGGACGACTGCTTACTTCAGCATATAAGGTGACTATGCCATATCTCCAAAACTCAATTGGGGGGACAAAACTGTCATTTTTGGAATCATCGTCCCCTCCCCCAAATATTTCCAAAAGTAAGTCTAACTTTTAAGGCACCAAAATTTGTATTTGCCAACAATTAGAATTATAATTTGCCAACAATTAGAATTATAATTTGCCAACAATTAGACATAATTAGACCTACAAGTAAACGAGTTTAGAATATTTCTAGTAAGAGGTCTAAAATATTATATTTGCGTCCCATGAACACACAAAAATTTGTCTTGTTCGGACAATTTGCATCCTAATATAATTCACTTCAATACCGTGTCGTTGAGTACTTTCTACTGATGAAGGACGAACACGGCAAAACTATTTTAAGAATGATGGAGCAATCGCCAAGGAAGCACTTTCTTCAGATTACGCTTCCATTGTGATTAACAGCATCCATGGACCTCTGTAGCACATATCATGTGCTTATCAGTATGAAATTGTCAACACCTGCAAAGGCAACTTACAGTGCTGCTGTATTCAACTTACAGTGCTGTTGTTGTTGAGACCCAGACCGTCCAACGTACCAAAAAGGTGTAAGGTAACTGTTTAGACGGCCGGGAAGTCAACTTACAGTGTTGTTGCTGTTGTTGAGACCCAAGCCGTGCGACCTACCAGAAAGGTGTAAGGTAGCTGTTTGAACGGCCGGTAAGTCAACTTATAATGTTGTTGTTGAAACCCAGACCGTCCGACCTACCAGAAAGATGTAAGGTAACTTATAGTGTTGAAGACCCAGACCACACGATCAACCCAAGGGTTTACGGTAGCAAGATGTGTGGCCGGGGTAACTTATAGTGTTGAAGACTCAGACCGTCCGGCTCGTCCTGAGGACTTGAGCATCTATTTGGACGGCCGGGGGGTAACTTATAGTGTTGTTGTTGTTGAAACCCAGACCGTCCGACCTACCAGAAAGGTGTAAGGTAACAGTTTGGACGGTCGGGAAGTGCCACCCAATTTAGACCGGAACCCAGTGGGGGAGGCATCCACAGGGACCGTATCCTCCTTCCCCTACCACCAACATCTCGGAAGGACTTTCGGACCCACATGTTTAACGTGATCGTACTCCGCATGAACACGGCGGCAGTTTTGGCAGTGGCTGGAATCGAACCTGGGCCTACCGAGTGCAACTCCAGCGCGCTAACCAATGGGCTACCGCGCCCCGGGGGTAACTTATAGTGTTGAAGACCCAGACCGTCCGACTCGTCCGAGGACTTAGAGCATCTATTTGGACGGCCGTGGTGTTTTTGGAACCTCTATACAGACTCAGGATTAAGCAACTAGCCACGACAACCTGTTGGTTTATGCCGATGTACTGGCTTGATACGTAGTAACGATCTCTCATCCAGCAAAGCCACAGCCAGGGCAATGTACTCGGCAGAATCATTCACCGAGCAAGGTCCAAAGAATTACCTTCCAAGCCCGACCCTAGTCGCCGGCCAGATCTAGGCTCAGGTCATGAATAGACACAGTCCATGCGATCACAACCACCTGGAAGAGTCCGAGGCCTAACTGCCTCGCCGATAGGCGGCCGGTTACAGGATTTATTTGCCCCCCCCCCCAGGTTGGAGGATCAGAGCTACAGCGCTAGGATCCGTTCACAACTCAAAGAGTGGGCCGTCCGGGGGGAATGTCTATGCAGACTCAGTCCAACCACAAAGCCATCTTCAAAATTCTTGAGCTCATGCAGCACGATGCTGCAACAGGAAATAGAATTTGGCAAAATTGTGGCATATGTAAAGTTCCAGTTGCCATTGTGAGTATCGGTTACTCCATACCGGTAAAAGCATGAGTCTTGCTATCTGAAATGGGTACGCGTTCCTAACTTTGTAAATGCCCTCTATAACCAGGGCCTTCGATTATGAGACATTCTTGTTCAATTGTGTTTCTTTTTGCCGGTTATTGATCACTTACCAGTTGTTAGTCGGAAGTTGACGGCAGTTGTAGCTGACTTAGTCCAACCACAAAGTCTTCTTCAAAATTCTTGAGCTCATGTAGCACGACGCTGCAACAGGAAATAGAATTTGGCAAAATTGTGGCATATGTAAAGTTTTCCAGTTGCCATTGTGAGTACCGGCTACTCCATACCGGCAAAAGCATGAGTCTTGCTATCTGAAATGGTTACGCGTTCCTAACTTGGTAAATGCCCCTTATAACCAGGACCTTCAATTATGAGCTATTTTTGTTCAATTACGTTTCTTATTGCCGGTTATTGATCACTTACCAGTTGTTAGTCGAAAGTTGCTTCACTGTTGTATCACAAAATTGTGTCCGTTGTCACAAAATTGTGTCCGATGTCACAAAATTGTGTCCGTTTGAAATCGTTATTACATATGGCATAATTTCATTAAGATACTCTTCTTAACATACTATGAGAACTTTGTTAGTGAAATAAAATTATAGGATTGAATAATTAGGAAATATATTATATATAAGAGACTCTTCTTGTCGATTGATCGATTATTATTATTATTATTTCGATTAATCGTTATTACAATCAGGTGGTTCGAAACTATTATAAATATTAAATGATAACTATTATATTAAATTAATTAATTAATAATTATATCAAAATAAAAAAGTGGCCAAAATAAATAATCAGTATAACCTTCTTATTAATAGTGGATTTCAAGAATAGTTTCATTAATCTAAGTTCATCGAGAACAAAAATGCTTGATAATGCAATATATTTCCTTTCTGAAGACTACATCTGTAAGTAATATCATATTCCCACCACACTGAGTACAACTAAATCCTTCATCAGGCGGAAGAACTCCTGAGAGAGATGTTACCAGAAAAGAAATCCATAATAACTTGTGTTATTACTTCATGGAGATTGCCTTGTGACCCTGCTTGATAAAACAAAAAAAACCTGATGTCGGCCGTACATGACTTTCCCTACATAATCCCTTTTCTTCTTTCAATACGAAAAATCTGATGTTGGCAGCACATGACTTTCCCTGCAGACTTATATCGACGTTCTCTTAATTTTAATTAAATTTAATTCACTTTTAATTCAATTTTCGTTCTCATTTGATAACTGGACTTATTTTCAAAGGTGGCGTAGAGAAAACACGAAAAAACTAAAATATCTCGAGAACGGCTAGTCCTAGTATAATGGGTTGATCTTATTATTTTCTTCGTTAAACATTACGTATTAAACAAGCATTTAATGGATATATTTGATTATACGCAGTTCTTTATTTTACATTTTGTCGATTTTTGCGGGCCATTTTGCAAAAAAGGCAGATTATTTTTTTCTGAATCCTACCCAAATCTAATCAGCACCAGGGTAACCCACAAGTGACTTATCTACCAAAATTTTGTGAAATTCGGTCCATTAGTTTTACAGCTAGAGTGGATACAAGCTTTTGAACCCCATTTCGCAAAAAAAAAGGCGGGTTCTTTTATCCCGAATCGTATCCAAAACTAATCAGCTCCAGACTCGCCCACAAGTGACTTACCTACCAAATTTTATGAAATTCGGTCAATTACAGACACACACACACAGACGCCACGCTAAAAATGGTTTTTTCGTTTTCTAGAGGTCTTGAAACGTGTAGATCCGTCGAAAACTCGAGTTGCGATTTTCGACATGATTCCAATACTTTCCCTATACATTACCATGTATTGCAGGGAAAGTAAAAATGATGCACAAAATCCTCGTCACAATGCTTTCGACGTTGAAAAGTATACCGACATTTGACTCTTTCTGGATGAAAAAATGTTAAATTATTTTGAAGTGCCAAATTAACTTATATTTCGAGCATATATATAACTTAACAATTGTAAATATTACTCACATCTGATAAGCAATATACTCCTTTACATTATATTAAAATGAGGTAATTCATCAATTTGACGTCCTTATCGTAACTTTAGCGCAATTTGGCGACAGTTTCGTAAATTTAGCAGTACATTAAAATGTCGCCGAGTTGGCAATATTTCGCCATATTGCTTTTTAAATATTAGATATTTGATGATACTACTGTTCAATTTTATGTAATTTTTTAGATACACTACGGGTTTCCATTCCCTACTCGCTACGGTTCATCAACCACCTTAACTCGCTTCGCCTCTTACTCGCAGGCGCTCGTAGAATTCACTTCAAGAACTATTTCAAGCCAAACTAAAGTTTAAATTAAACAAGAAAGACCAATCATGCATAAAGCATTGATTATCAAACACTTTCCAACTGAAATGCTATTTGTTTTTTAAACATCTCTAAATTGCGATACATTCAGCGTTGATATATTTTAAATTATCACATTACAAAAATAATTTATTATAGTATTTGAAAACTTAAAAATTCATCGAAAAAACTTTATTCACATGACGTCATCGAAATATAAATCGTTTGGTTCTCTATGTGAAAGCAGTGAATATTTTATTCATACACTTTTATTCCAGACTCCAGAGTTAAATAATTTTGCGTAAAAAAATTTAGCATTTCTTATTTAACTCATCTTCACAGTCACTTGCTTACATTCTGCATCCATTAAAATTAGGCTTCTTTGTAAAAATATTCAAAGTTTGATGATCATTTAAACTCAAAAATATTGTAATTGAGTTGGCGCAAAACATAGACGCACAAAAATAAGCAAAAATAAAGCGGTTTTAGGACAGATGCAACACAAAATATAAATTTAAAAGAACTTTAAAAATCACGATTTTAACTCAGGGAAAAAAGATGGATGCCATACTTTATTTTGAAGTGGGTCACGTGATCTCTTCATACTATATGGGCGTAATTATTATTTTAATTTTTATTTAAAAAACTACCAAACATATTTTGCTGAAAATTTTTTTTATATATTTTATGGGATAATTTAAATATTTCTTAAAACTTTTGAAGCAATTTGTGAATTTTAAATTCGTTTAAAAAATGTTTAAAAAATTAAGTCCTATAGGGTTCAATGTATTTCATGCTTTCAACCCGGGTTCAATCCAAAACTAATTGGGTGATATTATTCATTTGCATTCCCATATGTTCCACAGACCGTCTCAATAACATACTAAAATTTCATTTTGATAAAGTCATTTTCACGGCAGTTATCGTGTGAACGGACGGACAGACAGAATGAACAACGTCATAAACATTTTTCAACTATGTTGTAAAGTGCTAAAAAGGACTCTGTCCTGCAAAAATTCAACTATGTAGGTTCATGCCTGCAAAGATTCGTGGTCTATTGTTAGTCTGTCCGGGACGCGAACTCTCAGCTCATATATTTTGTCTTTGGCTTCAAATATTTTTTGAACTAAAGTTTAATTCGAAAAACGGTTTATTTCTGCGTGTTCCTCAAACAGAATATTTATATTTCTCTACAAGTGTATAAAGTTTATATTTTTATATGCTATAGTTTTTGCGCGTCAGAGAAACTTGAGAAACGAGAAATATGTCAAACAGCGACGGCTGCATTTTATTAATTTAGAGAGATTTATTTGAAAAATGTACATTATCTCGAAAAGAGTTCAAACTAGCATTCTTATGTAATTCGTTTTAGAATATATAATTACGTATAAATTGATTACTTACGGAACATTATCCAGATCTTTTTATAATATTTTTCAAAATTTCATCCAAAAATTTGAGGATCTTCTGAAATTTCGATTGCGTTTACAATCAATATGTTTCCAGTGTTCATGGATTGTAATAGTCGTACCAAATTACGTTTGAATCGCTCCATTTGTTCGTGAGATATCTCTCTCTCTCTCTCTCACACACACACACACAGAGAGAGAGAGAGAGAGAGAGAGAGAGAGAGAGAGAGAGAGAGAGAGAGTGACATCACCTCTAAAACGCTCGATTCGAGTTCAAAGATGCTAAATATATGCTCTCCGTCACTAAACGTCACAATGCTTTTTCTATACATTACACTATTGTAAAGAAGGTAGAAATAAAAAATCTGATGTGGGCAGCACATGACTATCACTGCAGATTCAAACTCATATTTTCTTTATTTCTTAAATAATTCATTAGATTGAGTTTTATTGCACCAAATCACACTAAATTTGCATTTTTAATTCAATATTTGTTTTTATTTGGTAATTGGACATTTTCGCGAAATCGGCGTAACAAAAATGGAAGAAATCTGAAATATCTTGAGAACGATTAGTCCTAAAGTATAATGGAGTGTGTTATATTATTTTCCTCTTCAAAAATTGAGTATAAAACAAGAATTTATTTGATACATTTGAGTATACACTACTTAGTCTTTTTTTTTAGATTTTAGCGAGCCATATCGTAAAAAAGGCAGGTTCTTCTTTTCCGAATCGTGCCAAATCCTAATCAGCACCAGTGTATCCAACAAGTAACTTATCTACCAAATTTTGTGAAATTTGATCAATTAGTATTTTAGCTAGAACGGATAAATGAAATTTTTACGGGCGATTTCGCAAAAAAAGGCGGGTTCGGTTTTTACGAATCGTACCAAAAATTAATCAGCACCAAGGTCACATCCAAGGTCACATCCTTACCTTACAAATTTTATAAAATTCGGTCCATTAGTTTTTGAGTTAGAGTGGATACATACATTGCACAGACACACAGACAGACACATACACAGACGTCACGCTAAAAATAGTTTTTTCGTATTCTAGAGGTCTCGAAACGTGTAGATCCGTCGAAACCTCGAGTTGCGATTTTCGACATGATTCCAATACTTTCCCTATACATTACCATGTATTGCAGGGAAAGTAACAAAATTACTGCTATAATAAGAAAATGAAGGTATATTAGGATTATTTTCTTACTTTGTTTTCAAATCATTCAATAAAGGTTAATGAAAGATTTATCCAAATGAAATGCTATTAATAGATACTGTTACTAATACCGTCAAAAAGACCTAGGATTACGTTACTAATGATATTTATAGATTAAAGTGTGCGGGGGAGAGAAGGGGTAAAATGCAATACTAAGTTATTAACCTGGGTGGTTCCGCCCGCAATTTTGAAGGGGCGTTATAAACTTCTAAAGGACAACTTTGAGTTCGTGCAATTCAACTTTTCAAATATAAGATACTTGAAATTTGACACAAAGGTAAATATTTCGACACATAACTTTTTGACTCGACCTTAGGCAAAACAAAACCACCAGTCGAAACCGCTACTTTATGCGTGAAAAAAATAATAATAATAAATAACATCGTTGTAATCGCTGGTATACTTATGCTTATAATAAAAATTAACTGAAGTGTGGCTTATCTCGACTCTCTCATACCAGAATCCTTTTTAATAGTTTTTTGTTGTTGTTGTTGTTTTTGTTGTTTTTGTTTTTGAATTTTACAAGAAAAATTTTGAAAAATCGGTATCATGAGTCCAAAGGATCACAGTTATAGCGTCTTACCTTTTACTTTAAAGGGCTGAAAAAAATCTTCCGATTGATACTATACTTGACATTGTACCCCGGAAGGTGGGAGTAACTTTCCCTCGAGGGGGCAAATGACGTCACAAGTAGAAGACATTATATTGCACCTATTTTTCACAACAATGATTGAAACTATTAAGTCTCACGATCATTGATATACATTGATATACATTGATATGACCATAAATAAACCCTTTTATGCATGATTATATCATATTTTTTCCTATGCTGCCATGTTAAAAAAATACTAAATTTCGAATAAATTTCGAAGTTTTCGCCCAAATTAAAAAAAAAATTCTATCTAGTTCGAGATTTTTTTATAAAAAAGCCGGGCATAAAGTTTCGTGAAAAGCCATTAATATTTTTGGCCGCTATTAGGTACACAAGATATTGACCTCAGACATCAGATAAACGGATATCACTCCAAAAGAAGTCAAAATGTATTCCGTTAGGTCTTGAAACATATTGGCATTAAAATGTTAAATTCGAAAATTTTCATGAAAACAATACTTTCTCTATACTATATTTCTCTATACTATAGTATAAGAAAGCAAAAATTGAAATAATAAAAAAAATTGAGCAAATTCCTTAGATGAATAAATTTAAGGAAGAACTTGAATGAAAAGTTAATCGCTTTTGTCTAAATGCAACACTTAAGAAAAATATTTATAGAATACAGTGCGTTATAAAATACAAGTAAAAATGTAATCCGAAAAAACAAACCCCGCATTATTTGTTAAACAAGTTAGTCTTAAACTTTTAATTGGAATCTAAAATTTAAATCATTTGGAATGACTAAAAACATGAAGACTGTATTTTTTTTCTTTTCCGAAAAAACACTTGTCTCTAATCTTGTCTAGAAAGAATCTAATTACATCATTAAATCGGGGATTTTGTTCGTTATAAGAGGATTTTCTTTTTAATCCATTTAAAGAAAAACTTTGATGCGACCATCACAATATTTTCTCTATAAGCTGATTAATTCCTTTTAAATTTTTAGACTAGCTTAACTAATAATGTGTAGCAGTACATTTAGCTTATTACACCCCCAATTCACCACCTCAAATAATCATTCAATATAAATTCCAAATCCATTACCATTGCTTTTACTAATAACTATTTATAAAATGAAATTGTACACTTTCTTCTTTTCGAACAATTTACTATTACACCTAATTTAAAGGCTCTATCTCATCACTATGTGTGCTTTCCTATCGTTTCTCATTTCTGACGTTTTGATATGAAGCACCCCCTCTACAGAACATTTTTGAAAAATTAGAACTTTCCAGAGTATTTTATTGGACAATTGACCCGTGTATCAAATTGCAAGACTCTGTCTCACTTAAAAAGGCGTTCTTCATTTATTCGGTAAATCAAACATTTTAGCGTGTAGCACACCTAAAGTATGAAATTATGGGCAACTAAAATTGTATACTTTTTACTTTTTCAATTAATTACCTTTACATCAAATTTAAAATGTTTATTTCATTGCGAAGAATGTTTTTCTATTATTTCACTTTTTGAACGCTTTTGTGTGGAGTACCCATCTCTTTAAATAAAATTTTTGGAAAACTATATTCTTGACATTTTATCAAATAATTGACCCATGTACCAAATTGCAAGCCTCTGTCACATTTTAAAGGAGCTGTTTCTCATTTATATGGCAAATCGAACATTATGAGGTGCGGACCTCCTAGAGTTGCGAACATTGGGAAATCCCAATTGCACACTTTCTTCTTTCGAACTAGCTACCCATACACTAAATTTGAAGTCCCTAATCCATCACGAAGCATGCTTTTCTATCATTTTACGTTTCGAGTGTTTTTATATATCGTACCCACCCCCCTTGTATGAACATTTTTGAAAAACTCTATTCTTCTTGGGGGTTTTATCAGATGATTAGTTCATGTACCAAATATCGAAGCTCTATTACATTTTACGGGAAGCGTTTTTAATTTATTCGGAAATCGAATATATTGGTGTCCGGTACCCCTTAAAATAAAAAAATATTGGAAAACTGAAATTACACACTTTCATCCTTGCCCATACACCAAATTTGAAGTCACTATCTCATCCCAAATCAAGCATTTTTACCATTTCACCTTTCGAATATTTTTCTGTGGAGCATCCCCTTCAATGAACATTGTTGAAAAACTCTATTCGTCTTGGGTTATTTATCAATTGATAAGACCATTTACCAAATTTCAAGCCTTTATGAAATTTTAAACGAGACGTTTCGCACTCATTCGACAAATCGAACATTTTAGTGTGCGGCACCCCTAAAGGAACAAATATTGGGAATCTGAAATTGCACACTTTCTTCCTTTTGAACGATTTACCTATACACCAAATTTGAAGCCTCACCTTCAAACATGCTTTTCTATCATTTCACTTTTCGAACGTTTTGATATAGAGCACACCTCCCTACAGAAAAATTTCCAAAAATTTGATTTTTCCAGGGGATTTTATCGAACGATCGACTCGGGTACCAGATTACAAGTCTTTATCTATTCGATAACTGCCTAAAAAAGCGTGACAGGCAGTATATACATAGAGAGAGATAGATTAAGACTTGTAAATTTTGAAGTACTATCTGTGGATGTGTACAGTACATGTATTTATTAATGCAAATGATTAGTTAGTTTTCAAACAAACTACCAAAATTCCCAGCTTGCAGATTGCCAAGACGAGTCAATTCATGCTGAAGGGCAGAAAGGAATAAGGGGGATGTACGATTTAATTATTTGACTTCTTGTACTCTATTAAGCGAATGAATTCGCCTTTTTGCGTCATGCGCAGAAGTATCAATGGCTCTTATGATATATTACCTTCAAATGACATTTAAATAATGAGATAAAGCTCAATAATCCGAAAATGAGCTTAAAATTAAATTAGAGGTCAAAAAAATTAATTTTTCCCTAATAAAGTGACCTCTAAATGACATTGAGAATGATTATAAAGGAAACCCTTTCAGTGTTTTGATAATTATCGTGGCAAACTACTATACCACCGTCATATAACCTTCAAATGACCTTCAAATGTCCTTCAAATAAAATTGAAATACTTAGATCAAGTCAAACAGTCCGGTTAATGACCTTGGACTTGAGTAGTCAGAGGTCAAAACATGTTTTTCTCTTACAATTTACCTTTTAGATGACATTGAAAATGATTATGAAAAATATGCTCACATAATTTTGCATAAAATTATTGTTAACTGCTATATCATCCTTATCGTATAAAAATATCACCTACAAATGACATTGGATTAAACTTCATTAAAACGCATTCAAAAATGCATCTTACTGATTATTTTTCAAAAGTGCGCCATTAAAGATTGTAGATCTCCTTCAGGACTAAATATCCATAGGTCTTCAAATGGTTTTATGGTCTTATTCCAAGATTTTCTCTTCATTGACAGTTGTATAAGTGACCTTAAGATTCCATAGTTTCAGAGAAATGGTGGAATTTTGAAAAATGACACAATTATTCGGAAGGATTGATCAGTGTTCGAAGGATTTAAGCTGTTGTAAAGGCTAGGAATTTAATTCACATGTCAGAAAAAAATTTACTGGATATATACATTTCACGAAAATATAAAAAAATTAATTTTAGGAGTTGCTGATACAGACAAAAATGTTGGAATTGTCCAGTGAACAAGAGTCTTCAGGTTTACTGAGCTAGAAATTTGAAATTTGGTACACAGACAAATTCAACAATAAGATCAACATGGATAAATGCAATTTTCGAATATTTATTATTTTAAGGGGTGTTATTAAACTCCAGGTTTATTGAACTAAAGACTTAGTACAACGGTGAACTAAAGATTTAATATTCAATAATAATTTTAGAACTGAAGACATTGAATTAAAGATTTAGTACAATGGTAGATCACATTGTAAAATCAACTTGAATATTTGCTGTTTTCAAATATTTAATTATTCTAAGGGGGCATCAAAGGCAAACATGTTCGAATTGCCGAACGAGCTTGAATTCAATTGTTGTGGTAGAAACTCGAAATTCAGTACAAACCATAAAGGTAGAACACATGATAAAATCCCCTGTGGTAGCCCTGTGGTTAGCTCGCGGAAATTGCACTCGGTAGTAAATGTCGCCAAATTGGAAATAAATTACTAAATCTGGAAGCCCTTCTTCGAACTTTCGCATATGGCAGCACGTCATAGATATGGCAGCACGTTAGATTCACGTCATAGGAAAGGATGCATGTACGGGGGTTTTCTCTGTCTGGTTTTCAAAAGATGCTTCAGTGAGAGGGGTAAATAGGGACTCCAAAGCATTTTACACGTTCGTAGCAGTAATTTCATACCAAGACGATTTTAACAGTAATTTCAACCAAGTGTTTATTTCTACTTTTTAAATAATGTATCGTGCATAATAAAAGAAGATGTCTGTGTATCTTTCTGTATGTGCATATCGTCTGTAGTGGAAAATTGAAATTTCGTACAGCAGTGAAACTTGCTACAGAGGTAATTTAACTCCTCATATGGTGCATCTCGGCAATATTTTCTTTTTAAATTCACATTTGATTAAAAGTTATTTACTTACAATGCCGAAAATCGCCATTTTCAGTCATTTCGTCAAATTCATGTATCCATAGCAGCTTTACTCGCATTTGAGACGTAAGTTGACTCAAAACGGTATCTTAGATTTTTGATTAGATGACTTTGAGTGCTATTTTATTTTCTAAATTCAGTGAATTATTTCAAAATTCATCAATTTAAAAAATAAATTTTCATCTTTTAGAATATTTGATTATTTCAATATAAGTGTTTTCAAAAAAGTGAACTTCAATCGGATCAAAACCCGCTTAGATAGTAATTTTTTTTTATTTTCCTTATGTAGTAAAAGTGTTCTTTTCATTTTTGCAACTTCAAGCATTTTCATTTATTTGTGTTTATTTTAAGAAATCCAGAAGTCTAACCTCTTAAATATCGATTTTCTAGCTTAGCGAATTTAATGAACATATATATTGATATGTCGTTCTATCAACAATCGACGATCCAGATCTCTGTGCACACATGTGGCGAATCGTAGCATGCTTATTTAGAACATACCAAAGAAGCTTACTTAACGCGTGCTAAAAGTGCTTATTTAGATCGTATTACACTTGAGTTGTATAATTGTCATGGTTGAGCATGGAAAAATCGAAGGGCGGGAATAATTTTGGGTCAAAACAGGAGATTCGAAAATTGAGTAGTGTTATCTGTATCTATATTATTGAATTAACCTGCGATTATTTAGGACCAGAACAACGCCGCGTAATTCGTTCTAATTTACACATTGTTACGAACATTTAAAATGCTTTTTGACATGCCATCTTTCAACAAGGAGAAAACACATTTACAGACAACCATTATTATTGTGTTGTTGTTGTTGTTGTTGAGACCCAGACCGTCCGACCTACCAGAAAGGTGTAATGTAACTGTTTGGACGGCCGGGAAGTGCCACCCAATTTAAACCGGAACCCAGTGGAGGAGGCATCCACAGGGACCGTATCCTCCTTCTCCTACCACCAACCTCTCGGAAGGGCATTCGGACCCACATGTTTAACGTAATCGTACTCCGCATGAACACTGCGGCAGTTGTGGCAGCATGCAAATCCAGCGCGCAAACCACCGGACTACCGTGCCCGAAATGTGTCAACAGCACGCGGTGTTCCCAGGTGGTCACCCACCCAAGTACTAACCGCGCCCGATGCTGCTTGACTTCGGTGATCTAACGAGAACCGATGTTTTCAGCACGGTACGCCGTTGGCCCTCCATTGCTATTTTGTGAAGGAACAAGTTAAGTGACCTTATCGATATTGTTTATGACCTTGGCGCCAAGTTTGGCGAAAGTTGTCGATTTTGGGGGAGTTTTGGAAGGCAATAGAATTTTCTCGATGTTATCATTATTTTCGAAGATCGTCCACTTTCTAGAGATTTCCATGAGAATATATAAGGAAGTCCTGGCTCATTTGACCAGAGTTGATGTAATACGAGTAAAATTGAATTGTGAGATACATCAGTGTTTATAGAACAAAATCAGATAGTTCGTGAATTAGTTAAGCATTTAATTGCTATTTACTGTACATGACAGCTGTTTTCTGATCTTTTAAGATAGCTTATTAGCTGTATATTATTCCTGTTTACACTTATTGGTGCTTTTAAATAAAATCTTTAGTTGTTCAGAAATTCGGACTCATTTTTGTATCCTAAGAATAGCCCATGGTTTGAGGAGATACGTCTTAACAATATGTAATTAATACTCTAAAGATCTTTAAAGAAATGTAACAAAAAGCATTAAAAATTAGAAAATAGCGTCTAAAAGTATTGCGATATGAAATATCCTAGCTTTTACATTTTTAATAAGTTTTTACATTTTTAATTCTGGTACTTGATTAACATTTCGTAATAATTAATTTTTCATATATGTAAGTAAATTGTATAACACGTTAATTATAACCCTTCTCCCTATGGATAAATTATAATATGTTTCTGAAAATATACATTCTCCCCTGAAGAAAACACTTTGAGCAAACTTTTTATTTAATTTTTAAAGCTGTACTGTCTTCCGATTCTCCCTATAAGTTTGATCTGCCGTAAATAACAGGTTTCATATCCAATTTCGAAAGCAGCCTGAGGATTTTGATTACAAAACTTGAAATGTTGAAATTGGAAAACGAAAATTCCATTCTGCGACATTTTCCTTTGGGGCAATTATTATGAGAGAGAAATGTTACTCTGGAACTCAACAATTTTTCAATATTCTACACCAATCTTAAATTCTTTATTTCATTCAACTCTGTCCAATAATTCTGTGAAAGTAGCAACTGATAAAGAATAATATTAATAAAGCAGTATAAAGCATAAAGTAGAAATAAGCAGTATCTACTAGAGTAAGTAGCAGAACACGGGTTTTCCCAATAAATAAAACTGCTGCTTGTGAGAATATAACTTTCTAATTTTTCCTTATATAACGCGTCATAGGTGCAATTAGGTGACTACAATTGTTTCGTAAGCAATTTGATCCCTCTTCCTCGAGTAAAAAAAAACAGAACATCTAAGAACAAACTGCTTAGCAGTTCGTTCTTAGCAGTTGCTAAGAGTACACACTGTTTTTTATCACTTTACAACAAAGTTGAAAAGTGTTTATGACTTTGTTCATTCTGTCTGTCTGCCTGTCTGTCCATTAGCACGATAACTGCCGTAAAAATGACTTAATCAAAATGAAATTTTAGTATGTTGTTCAGACGGTCTGTAGGACCTATGGGTATATAAATGAATAATATCACCCAATTAGTTTTGGATGGAACCTGGATTGAAGAAATGAAAAGCATTGAACCCTATGGGACCTGATTTTTCAAACATTTTTTAAGCAAATTTAAAATTCACAAATTGCTTCGAAACTTTTAGGTAATATTTAAACTGTTCGATAAAATATATAAAAAAAATTCAGCGAAATATATTCAGTAGCTTTTTAAATAAAAATTAAAATAATAATTACACCTCTTATATGAAGCGATCACGTGACCATGATATGAAAAGATCACGTGACCCACTTCAAAATGATATATGGCATCCATCTTGTCTCAAAATCGTGATTTTTAAAGTCCTTTTTAATTCATATTGCGTGTTGTATCCGTCCTAAAACCACATTATTTTTGCTTAAATTCTGTGCATCTACATACTGAAACAACGCAATTACAATATATTTGAGTTTAAATGATCATCCAAATTTGATTATTTCTACAACGAAGCCTATTTTTCACTTATATAAAATGTAAACAGCAAAATATGTAGAATGAGTTGTATTAGAATTGCTGTATTTCTTTAACACAAAATTATTTTGCCCATGGAGTCTGCATAGCTGCTATGAATGAAATATTCATTGATTTTATAAAGAGAAGGACGATTTTTTTCGATGAAGTTTTAAGCATAGAATTTAATTACTTGTAGCTCCATGGTCTTCATTTTTAAATAAAATAAATTATTATAGTATTGTGATGTAAGAAATGAATGGGAAAATGTTATGAATGAAATGCTGCTTTTATAGAGAGAGCCAGGCGTGTTATTTTTTCTATGACGTCATTTGAATGAATTTCAATTGTTTTTGATGAAGTTTTCAAATATAATAAATTATCGTGGTATTATGATAGTTTTAAAAATATTACCGAGGAATGTATCGCATTTTAGAGATGTTTAAACCGGGCAATTTATATTTCAATGCCGTCATTTGAAGGAAGTTCATTTTTTTCGATGAAGGTTTAAGTTTTCAAATATAATAAATCAATGTAGTATTGTGATAAGTTTTAAAATATTACCGAAGAATGTATTGCATTTTAGATTTGTTTAAATAAAATTGCATTGAAGTTGGAAAGTGTTTCATAATCAATGCTTTAAGCATGATTGATCGTCCTTGTTTTACTTTAAGAAGATGCCTCAAAACGTCCTCGAAAGAATTGTGGTCACCTAATTCTGTGCTTCCCAACCGATGTACCGCGGCACACTGGTGTGCCGCGAAAGGACTGGAAGTGTGCAGCGAGAAATTGAACCGCAAAGAATGACCTGATTATGGGAGACGGAACCGGAGAGCTAGGCTGTTGCTTAAGAACTGTTCCTTAACCGTTGCTTAAGAACTGTTCCTTAACCGTTGCTTAAGAACTGTTCCTTAACCGTTGCTTAAGAACTGTTCCTTAACCGTTGCGTAAGAACTGTTCCTTAATCGTTGCTTAAGAACTGTTCCTTAACCGTTGCTTAAGAACTGTTCCTTAACCGTTGCTTAAGAACTGTTCCTTAACCGTTGCTTAAGAACTGTTCCTTAACCGTTGCTTAAGAACTGTTCCTTAACCGTTGCTTAAGAACTGTTCCTTAATCGTTGCTTAAAAATTTTGTCATATTATTATTAGCTATATATTTTATTTTGTCATATTATTATTAGCATATTTATAAATAGTCAGTAATTCTTTTGTGTATAATTAATTTTAGTTTTGTATTTTTACATCAAAATTTTATAAAATAAGTGTTCTAAAAATTTAATCCCAGTTTCACTCAGTCAAATCTGACAATTTAGTTTATAGATGCGATATAAAACGATGTCAAATATCAATCACTGAGGATGCATGGATTAGGTATTTTCATTCCATTTGTTTCGTTTATTTCTTGCTTCTGACTGCATAAGACGACTTATCTAAAACGAATGTCTAGCGGGAATGTTTATGTATTATAATGCAAAAATATTTAAAAAAAAAAGATCTTATTAATTGATCCCTGGTATGAAATAGGGGAAATGAATCAAGTTAATAGAAACATGTTCCTTCATAGTATGTCGTGAAATTATTTATGCTTGTGAGGTGTGCCGTGAGGTGAAAAAGGTTGGGAAGCACTGATCTAATTGACCTACTATGTCGAATGCACACTCACATAGTACAACTTTATGCACACGCAGAGTCGACTTGCAAATGAGCCTAACAATCTCCTAAATTCACAGTCACTTTATTTTTGGAGCATCTTTTTTTGTTCGAGTTTCATCTCGGATTCTACGGTTCTCAACATTCATGTGCATCAGCTCTTCTTGTCTAACCTTCTTCTGATAATTCATCTCCTTCAAAAATACCATAATAGATTCATATTATTCCACCATCCTTCTTCAAATTAGGAGAAGAGCATAACTACTTATCAAATCTCCAAAAATTCACTTTCTGACAGCAATTTGCTGTCGAAGTATCCTCTGAAATAATGTGTGTACTTTCAAGAAACAAAAATAAGTTGAAATTTCTGGATAAGTCACACTTTTATTTAAAAGCACCAATAAGCGTAAACGGGATCAAGCAGATTCTATCGCAAAACAGTGACATATCTTGCAATTCAATTTGGCTCATATTACGTCAGTTCTTCAACTGAACCATGAATTATTTGTTCATATAGTCACCATAAAAATTTCGAAAATCTGCTCAGATTTCAGAAACCAGTAGATATGTTTAGAAAATTTCAACTGATTCGTAAACTCGGAAAAAGGTTGACGATATCACTTCAAATCTGGTACCCATATCACAAAAATGTCGCAAAGGTCCGGTAACCCTACTTTCACGCAATAACACTGGTTCTTGCGGTAAGAATAGAATATATAAATATAATATATATATATATATATATATAATGAATTCCACCCTTCCAAATCTGTAAATTATCTTGATATCATATCACCATTTATATACAAAGTAACTCATCCAATACTACTCTTTATGATAAAAGACATCAATTTAAATTTAATGTAAAATTCTTCCCTCATTATTCTTCTTGCCTTAATAACCAAGTTCTTAAAAATCTAATCATTAGCTATTTGCTCCGCATCAAAGGCCTGGATAGTAATAACCATTTGCGAACGGCGGCATTCCGGAAATGCCGTGGCCCAAAGGACGGAGCTCTTCGCTTCCGAACTGTTCCCAAAGGAAGGCTAATTTTTTACGCTAAGTCTAACTCTAAAAAAAATTCACCAAAAATCACCTATTCAACACAGAAATCTACTTTTTTCAGAAATAAAAGAAATATTTATTTTCTATTTGATGCATATTTTTCATACAAACCTCAACACAAAATTCTCGTTAGTTGCTTCCATTCTTTTATCCGAAATAAACGAATAATTTCACTGCCGCAAATTCCTCTGAAACCCAAACTTAACAAAAAAATATTCGCTTATATTCCTATGATTCACCAACGAAATCATTAAGTTAAAATCAAAACGAGAACCGGAACACAATTATAAAGTAGCTGATGCTACGAAAAGTGCTCTATTTGTTTATATTGTAATACCATGTTTCACCACTACAAATGGAGAAATGCCAAGGTCAAGTATCTGCAAGATACATTGGAGTTGTTCGCATGGACATTTAACGCCATCTAGTAGACAAATAAAAATGTTCCATATGAAAACGCGCATCCGCGACCGCCGTCTTTTAGGTTAAAGTTTTCTCTGACGCGAATGCGTGACGACCGTCCTTGAATGCAAGTTTGCAGTCGACGTTCGGGCGCGTCCACCGTCCGGAAAAGGATGAGTGTATACTATCACATATTAATCGTCTCAAAAGTATATGCTATATGTACAATTTCCACACCTTATTTGTAGATCGCAGTATATGTACGATACTCAATAGTAGTGGAAACACCATAAAATAAACACCGTCCCGGCGGGCAAAAATAAAAATATGCAAATATTACAAACACAGGAATTTCGGTTTCACAAAAAATGTGCAAAATTAAAAAAAAACCGCCTCGGCGAGTAAAGAAAAAAGTTTAAAACACTAATAAAATCGTTAAGGCGGATATCTAAATATCAAATGAAACAAAAACAGGCTACGGCTCCAAAAAACATTGTTATCCATACTTTAAATGTTTTCGATCGTAGTGATCACTTCTCGGTTAGTTTCTGAACACTTGGGTTTGTCTCACCGAAAATATGTAAAACAACTTCCACTGTCTCTGGTCTGGTCCATTCCATCGCGGTATTTCGCGTAGTAAGCATTCAAGCTGGATTACGTGGCGGACTCCCATGAAGATTATTCACGCTGGCGGCCTTCAGACTTGTGAGTTGCCCTTTTTTTTTGCATGTTTGTGCATTTATGCATTATATTTTTCAAGATTATGTGGTATTTTATATTTTTAAGTTGAATTTTGTCCTCTTTAGTCTTTTTTCTATTAATCTCGTTTATTCTGTTGTTGGGCACAGATTGCATAAAATTTTAACCATATGTTTTTATGCAATCATAGAAACAACGGATTTTAGTATATCTGTCTAGAATGTGCCCCTGACGATTTCTCTGGCAAATATACTATTCATTGATTTGTTTTCCTTGTCCTGACCTTTCCATGCTTTACTTTTTGAACCCTTCCTCGCTACTTTTTACTTTCTGTTATTAAATACACGTTATTATATTGCCCGTGGTTTGATACTGTGTTTACTGATTTGCACTCCTGCTCTTTCGTTTTTATTATTTTAATTCATATATATATATATATAGTGTGTGTATATATTTATACTGCAGATTTTATATTCCCCACTATTCGCACCGAGTGTAATAGTTTTAAATTTGGAAAGTATTCCGAGAATTTCAGTTTAAGAACTTAAAAGCTGGAAATTGGAAAAGAAAATTACATACTGTGCCATTTGCCTTCAAGGCAATGAGTTGGATACAAAAATGTTACCGTGTATGTTATCGACACGAATAATTTGCACCAGAGATAAATTCTATATTTCATGATCTTGTTCTGAAAACCTGATAAGAGCCTTTAAACTGTTAAATGATTATCTACTCTTAAAGGGAGCGTTTAGCATTCTCATAATCTCTCAAGCGTTGGTTTGCTCCATTTTCCGTTATATGGGATGCTTAATTTTAGTGTTGTATATTTGCACTTACATTTTACAGTGTTTTGAGAAAATATTTCGCATTAATCTCCTATATAATTCACAATTTCATATCTTTAATTTTCATTGATTTAAAATTAGTATTACTTTTCTTAGTGAATCACATGAGCATTTATCTATTCATAGAAATTTCTTACTTTTGCTAGAGTAACTTCTTTGTCTCCCTATTCATGCCACTGGAGGTTCTATTTCACCTCCGAAACCATTTCGTACCATCACGTCTTTCATATTAATGCTTGCATTTTTACTTATGAAGGTATTTATGTATAGTTAACTTATCATTAATTAAAGATAGAATTTTGATAGTAGCAAAACCTCATTTAATCTGATACTGTTAGCAAAATATGGCGCTAATTTTTTCAATTTTTCTTTAAGAAAAATGATAAAACAAACAGATTAAAGAATTTAAAATGGTTAATTTTGAATACGTATTTCCTCTAAATCTATAAAATAATTGTCTAACTTTTTTCTACATTCCTTAAACCTCCGGATGATACCCGATGATCCGGACTACTATGCACTACAGTACGGACTACTGTACTACTGTACGGACTACTGTACTATATGCACTACTGTACAGAACAGACTATCATCTACTGTACGGAACAGAATTTTCGATTCCCCATGGAGGTTGAAGAAATGGGTTCTTTCGAAAAATATTCCCACACCCTCCCCCAGGGAAGTTGAAGAAATAGGTTCTTTTGAAAAGTATTCCCACACCATCCCCAGGGAAGTTAAAGAAGTAGGTTCTTTCGAAAAATATTTTCACACCCTCCCACAGGGCAGTTAAAAAAATAGGTTCTTTCGAAAAATATTCCCACACCCTCCCTCAGGGAAGTTAAAAAATAGGTTCTTTTGAAAAATATTTTCACACCCTCCCTCAGGGAGGTTGAAGAAATGGGTTCTTTTGAAAAATCCACCCACATCCTCCCCCAGGGAAGTTGAAGAAATGGGTTATTTTGAAAAATATTTCCGCACTCTCCCTCAAGGAGGTTCAAGGAATGGGTTCTTTCAAAACATTCACCCACACTCTCCCTCAGGGACGTTGAAGAAATGGATTATTTCGAAATATATTTCCACACCCTCCTCCAGGGAAGTTAAAGAAATAAGTTCTTTCGAAAAATTCACCCACACCCTTCCTCAGGGAAGTTGAAGAAATAGGTTCTTTCGAAAAATATTTCCACACCCTCCCACAGGGAGGTTGAAGGAATGGGTTCTTTTAAAAAATCCACCCACACCCTCCCCCAGGGAAGATGAAAAAATGTGTTCTTTCGAAAAATCCATCCACACCCTCCCCTCAGGGAAGTTAAAGAAATAGGTTCTTTCAAAAAATTTACCCACACCCTCTTCCAGGGAAGGTGAAGAAATAGGTTCTTCCGAAAAATATTTCCATACTCTCCCCCAGGGAAGTTGAAGAAATAGTTTCTTTTGAAAAATATTTCCACATCCTCCCCCAGGAAAGTTGAAGACATTTGTTATTTCGAAAAATATTCCCACCCCCTCCCCCAGGGAAGTTAAAAAAATAGGTTATTTCAAAAATATTTCCACACCCTCTCTAAAGCAAGTTTAAGAAATAGATTCTTTCGAAAAGTATTACCCCACACGCTCCCCCAGGCAAGTTGAAGGAATAGGTTCTTTTGAAAAATCCACCCAAACCATCCCCCAGGGAAGTTGAAGAAATGGGTTCTTTCGAAAAAAAATTTCCACACCCTCCCCCAGAGTTACCTTACACCTTTCTGGTAGGTCGGACGGTCTGGGTCTCAACAACAACATCCTCCTCCAGGGAGATTGAAGGAATGGGTTTTTTTGAGAAATCCACCCACACCCTCCCCCCAGGAAGGTTGAAAAAATGGATTATTTTCCAAAATCTTTTCGCATTCTTCCCCAGAAAAGTTGAAGAAATGGGTTCTTTAGAAAAATATTTCTGCACCCTCCCCCAGGGAAGTTGAATGAATGGGTTCTTTTGAAAAATCCTCCCACTCCCTCCTCCGGGGAGGTTGAAGAAATGGGTTCTTTTGAAAAATCTTTCTGCAACCCCCCCTTCGTTAATGTAGAATCTTTGCACACATGTAGCATTAACGATAGTACAAAACCTGAGCCAATTTTGGATTTTGGCGACTGTTATCAATGCAGCATACATAGTTATACAAATAAAAATATTAATAAAAATTGAAACAAAGTATTAGTTTCCCTGACTGGCTTAAATGTTAGTATATAACGTTTTCATATTTAATACTATGCTTCTCTTCTATTGCATACATATTAACTAATTGAGAAAGCAGTTGTATTACTTTAATTTAAATATTACAGCTTTCTTAAAATCAATATTTATCTTCCTTCCTTTTTTGACATAAATAATATTTTTAAAGCATTAGAAAATATCCCAGAGGTGTTAAATAAAGAACTTAAAAATTTCAACTCGCAAACGAACATTACATTCTATGCCACTTTCCTCTGGGCAAATATTTTACGGGGAAAATGTTATTATACATAACACCAATTTATCAATATTTCAGACCTGAATTTAATTATGTATCTGACTGCGATGCAGTGATATGAAACAAAGAGAAAGTTGGTCTTTTTAAATTGAAAATTAATTTTATGCAGAAGTAAAATTTATAACATTGACAAGCATTTTTACTTTCTCTACACATATCAAACATAACACGAGAAGGTGGCCGTCGATCTGTATGTGCCTTCTGTAACAGAAAATCCTGTTACAGAAGGACTGTTGTGAATTTCGGTCCTGAGTTAGCTGAATTTTCGTTTTGATAGACTTGTTCGATATCTTTTTATTCGGTTTAGTTTTTGTATTTTATGAAGCACGAATTTGAGCGATTCTCACACAAATCAGATTTTTAGCGATCGAAAATATCATTACAGAGTTTTTATCTTGACACCATCAAGAAGGTTCTTTCTCATAATCTTTGAACCAAATGCATAGAAAGATTACTTTATATTTATTAATGTATAAGGTAAATATTTTGTATGTAAGATGTATATTTTATATTTATTAATTTTATGCAGCCTTACTGACTGTATAAGGAACATGAACACCCCGAAAAAAATATTACGAAATATGATTTTATTGAATTTAATACATGGTTACATCACCATGTGCCCTGATCACCGCTTGGATCTTACGAGGTATGCTGTCTAAATGGGGCCGGATAGCGTCTGCAGTAATATTGGCCCACTCGTCCATCAATCTGGCCGTCAATTCCGTTAGTGACTGCGGGCATACATCACTCCTCTTTACAGCAATTTCCAAAGCGTCCCACATTTTCTCAATGATGTTAAGGTCAGGCGAATTGATGGGACAAGTGAGGTGTGGAGGATCCACCTCATGTTCTTCGAATCAGTCCTAAACACATCTGACGCGATACACGGTAATTGTCGCCTTGGTAAAGAGGTTCGGTGACAAGGCCCTCTCCACGCAGTAAGTCCACATAAGGGACGACGTGGTCATCCAAGATGGGGATATAATCACCAGTCTTTATCCGATTGTTGACTTTCACCAGTGGTCCAAAGGCAGTCGCCGAAATGCACCCCCCAAAACATCACACTCCCACCCCCGAGCTGCACTGATCTCTGGAGACAGTATGATGATACACCTCTCCGGACCTCCTGGTGATGGACACGGAAACGTGTGTCACAAGCAGAAGCGTGATTCGTCTAACCATACTATATGTCGCCAGTCATCCACAGTCCAGTTGTTGATGTTGAAACCCAGACCGTCCGACCTACCAGAAAGGTGTAAGGTAACTGTTTGGACGGTCGAGATGTGCCACCCAATTTAGACCGGAACCCAGTGGGGGAGGCATCCACAGGAGCCGTACCCTCCTTCCCCTACCACCAACCTCTCGGAAGGACTTTCGGACCCACATGTTTAACGTGATCGTACTCCGCATGAACACGGCGGCAATTTTGGCAGTGGCTGGAATCGAATCCACAGTCCAGTGTCGATGTTCTTGAGCCCATTGGAGTCTCTTCTGCTTTGGGACTGCTGTGATCCGAGGACGTCGCCGGGGTATACGGCTGACTAATTTCATACTTTGCAGCTCCCGGCGCAGGGTGCGCTCGGAAATAGACGAACCCGGTCCAGCATTTACCTGTGCCACCAATTGGTCCCTGGTATGGAAGAGATTAGCGGTAGCCATGCGTCTCATATGCGGACGATCCCTCGTGGTTAATATCGTCTTTCGGCCGGCATTGTATCGCCGGGAACAATTTGCTCCGGACAAACTCCATTGCTTATGCACTATACTTACTGCAGATGCTGCCACACCCAAGAACGCTCCAATCTCTGAAATTTTGTGGCAGTGTTCCTGGTCAAACAATATGACCCCCTTTTGGCAGTCGGTGATGTCTCGTTTGCGGCCCATTTCCAAATTTACGAACGAACGAAGGATACTGATCTCAAAGTTTCGCAACGCAGTCAGCCTTCCTCTACGTCTTCCACCTCTGTTCTGTTCGCATACTCTAGGTGCGCTGCAGACACATGCTCTGACATTGTAGGCTCGCGGTAAATGCTGATTTCATAATATTTTGTCCGAGGTGTTTATTATTCAATTATAAGTACAAAATTTTAATAAATTCCTCCCGCACGTCCGAGAATTGCTACTCTAAACCTTCGGGTGAGTCGGACGAGTAGTGCAAGTGTAATATAAAACGCGTGGGGGCCGACATGATCACACATGGTAGACACAGGTTCGATCCTTGACAAAGACCAAAACCGTTTGTGTGTCTACTGGAATTATGAGCAGTAGGGTGGAGCGAAAATCTTCTTTTATTTACGGCTCATCATTAATTACCAAAACTTATTTATCGAGTAGATCAACGTCACCTACTTTTTAATTAGCTCTTTATCTTCATTTGCTGCGAATGACTTGAAAATTTGCATTTCTACTTTCCTTATATACATAATGTATAAGGAAAGTATTGTGACGGGCTCGAAAATTCGAATGCGAGTTTTCGACGGGAGAGCACGTTTCAAGCATCCCTGAAAACGAATCGAACATTTTTGCAGTGATGTCTGTCTGTGTGTGTGTGTGTCAGTGAGTCTGTGGAGACGATAACTGACGAACGAATGCACCGATTCGAACGAAATTTGGCACAAAAATCACAATCCGTAAACACTGGAAGCCTACTGTTTTTATGCGCAATCGAATGTTCAGAACCCTCCTAAATTTTCGAATTAAATTTTGAAAAAATCGTCAAAAAATCAAAACCGCTAATAAAGTTACGCAAATAGATATTTCTTATGTAATTTTTCATTAGAAAACGATTGGCACAAATTTTAGACCGCTAACATGAACCGTTCTCGAGATATTGCACATTTTTCAAAAAAATTATCAAAAAGTTATATAAAATAAAAAATAAAAATATTTCCTATTGTGAAACAAGTTCACTTTTCCTATGTAATACCATGCGATAAATTGGGTGACATCATTCTCGTGGGTCTACCTCGTTCCATTCATGAAAAAAGATACTTTGAGTAATACTTTTGTATTTAAACGCCAATAGTCATTTATCTGCTGTAAGAATAACTTATTTCTCCGTCCATAACGCTTGGCGAGATTTTGGCGACGAATTTGGCGGAATGTCGCCAACTTGGCGACATTTTTAATTGTTGCCAAATTAACAAAAATCTCGCCAAATGGATAAAAATGACGCTAAATCATTGAAAATGACGACTAACTGAAGAAAATTCAATATCATGGAAAGAATATAAGTATCTACTATAAGAATAACATTTTTTTAAGCTGTAAAAGTAGTAAATTCATTGCATTATATAAGGAAGTCATGTGTTGCCCACACCAGATTTTTTTTCTTGTAAAATTTGCAAAACGAAAATCACAAGCTACTTAAAAATCGATTCTGGTATAAAAAAGTCGAGTAGAGTCACACTCCACCTAATTTGACAATGTTAAATCATTTCTGCTAATTAACTAAATATTTTTTATGCTATAATTTTACTGGTTTATTGCAATCAGTAGCTTTAAACGAAGGGTTCAATATCAAAAATTGGTAAACCTATTTAAAACGACAGCTGTCTGGATTGATATGAAAAAATGCATTTTTTCCAAAAAATATTTTAAATAAAAAACTATAAATTTATTTTTACGACCTTTCATTTAACTTGATCTAATGTGTGTTTGTGTGTCAGCCTGATTCATATCTTTGAGGCCCTAACTACTCGATTCATCACAGCAACATGACATTTGTCCTATCGTTGTCTTTTGTGGTACAGTTTAATTCTTTTGACGTTGAACTTTATCAGGTTAACCCACCTTGGGCCCGCCATAGAATAATACTCGTTTTTGAGAAATTACTCGGAAACGGAAGCGACTAGAATGTCCAGTTTTAGTATATCTTTGTCTTAGGCGTAAATGCATGGTATTTTCTATTCAGTAATGCGTATGTTGAGTACTCTCCCTTCCACGGGAGAGAGTTCCTGCATCCAAATCTACCTCCCTAGATGTAATCACATGTCAAACAAGCTTGAATGAACAAGCATAGTCTACTTATATAAGATGAATGTTTTCACCTCGCCCCTATAGATCGTTTCTTCTAAATGGCATCACTCTGAAAGTTCTAAGAATCACAGACAAGACCTGGGATTCTTAGACTTATGTGGGCATTTTTGCACAACGACAGCTTGATATTGCGAATATCTCTGTTTAACACTAAACATACCATGACCGATCAAATGGCCGGTTGTAAACTTTTGATTGGAAAATTCATATATAATGTTATCGCTTTTTTTCACTTGACATCATGATTTTTTTTATTAAATGTATACAATAACTTTTTCAATAATTATTTTTCTTTTTCTTATATTTATATAATGAAGATACATAGTCTACCGTTATCTGCAAAGACCGGTCGTTTGACTGGGAGAAAAATGTATTGCTTTATAAGGTTATTGGGGTCGGCGTGGTGGCCGAACGGTCAAGGCGAGCGTTTCCAAGCGATCGATTGGCCGCCACGTTGTGGGTTCGAGTCCTGCGTAAGACATGGATGTTGTGTGATGTGGGCGCAGTTTGTTCCGCCCCCCTCTGGTGCGCCTGGGGCAACGTCCTGGGACGGCAAAATGGTTCACGTTTCCGGCCGAATATAGGGCGAATGATGAAGAATCTAGTGCCTGGTCATTTGAAAAAAATAAGATAAGGTTATTGGGTCAGAAAATGCGATGTACATGCACATTCCACATATTTTCATCAGCTTCCTGCACATTTCTGCAAAGACTGCTGCGTAGTAAGTTCAGTTTAAAATAATTGTGTATTAAAATGTCAATAAAGTGCATAAAATTTCAAGTTGCAAGAATAGGTGACAAAAACTAAAAAATATAGCTAGTTAGTTTATATTTTGTTTTTACAGCATCCATTCCTAATCTTCACCCTGAAAAGATGCCAAAACATTCAAGACACACCAAGTTCTTACCTTTCTGGTAGGTCGGACGGTCTGGGTCTCAATAACAACAACTACAACATCAACTTCTTAGAATAACTAAATAACGTAAGCGAAGAGTTTTCGGAAATGGATGAAAGTGAACTTTCTGAAAGTGAAGATATATTATTTGAAAATGATAATGTAATGTAATTAGAAGATAATAGAAACGTAATATAATTAGACACTGGGTGTAAGCCTACAGATACTGACCATGAAGAGGAGAACATTGTGAATATAATACGTAGAGGATGAAAAAGAATGAGATTGCTCTCAAGTTCTGATGATGAGAATGAAAACATCAGCAGTATATTTCTATTGATGGCACTGTTGATATGTTTGAATGAAATGCAAATAAGTGCTACATCTGGAAGAGCAGCAGCACTTCATAACTTTTTCAGGGATGAATCTAGTCCAACGGAATATGCAAAACGTAATATCATAAAGATTAAAGTGAAAACTGCATTTTCGTTGATAATTGACCACTGTATTTATGAAACATATAAGAATATGTACAATAGAAGAACCAAATCAAGTTTTGGGAACCGAATGGAGTCTATTTCCTTAGAGTATGTTTAATATTTCTTTACTAAAATTAATATTACTTGCATTCAATCAGAAAAAAGAAGTTTTTATCTGAAAACCGGTCATTTGACCAGTTACGGTACGAATAAGTATATATCTTGAGTGTCTGTACATTTAGTGTTAATTCCAATGCCTGCTGAAAGTTTCATCCACTTATTTACAACTCTCACACCACGAGGTGGTGTAAAAATTTCTTGAGAGCAATTAGTAAATATTAGTCATTTTTTAATAAAGAACCATACATTAATGATTAAGAATCTAACTCATTTTGTTGTTCTGGAGGACTAATATTCATTTTACATTTTTCCAAACAATAGAAAAATGCGCCATTTTTAGCGAATCAAGATAACTCGATGGTTTTAAAACTAATGAACGGTCCTTTCATAGGATAAAGCAATGACATCACAAATTCAATGCCTTCTGAAACAAATGAACCGTTTTATTTCAGAATGTACTGAAACGCTTAGATAACAGCAGCGAATTGTCATCGATAAATATTTCGAACATTTTCTTTATCACCAGACAATTTGGTAAAAGATAACAAAGCTCTCGATCCACAAATGATTTGATTCTTTGTTTATTTAGTATACGTACTAAAAATAGGAAGTTTCGTTCTCCATCCGTAAAACAAAATGCATTAATTTAGTAGTGTATGGAATTTTATGCCGTTATGCTACGCCATTACATTTTTAAGCTACTTATAATAAAAAGTTTTTTGTAAAATAAAATACCAAATTATGTTATTTAAAAGATGATGCAGATTTAAAATGGGGCTTGTAAATTTAATGTATTAACAAGTTAAAGAATATATCTGAAATATTATCCATTGCTTTATTTTAAGTACTTTATTGAAATCTTTACTAAAATTAACTATTTTAGTAATATCTTCCATTCTCTATAATAAATTGTAATGCATAGTGAATGCATTGGAATAGGGTCGAAAATTAGAACTTCGAGTTTTCAACGAATTTACACGTCTCGAATACTCCAGAACACAAAGAAACTATTTTTGGCGTGACGTCTGTATGTATATATGTATGTCTGTGAGACTGTGTGTCTTTGTGTCTGTCTGTCGGTGCAATGTATGCATCCACTCTAGCTCAACAACTAATTGACCAAATTTCATAGAATTTAGTAAGTAACTCATTTGTGGGATACTGTGATGCTGATTGGATTTTGGTACTATTCGGGAAAGGGAACCTGAAATGTTTTATGAAATATCCCACAAAGGTTGTGAAAATTTGAAATAAATTACTAAAATTGCTGAAATATATTAATTAAATTAATACTTGTGCTTCGCGTAATTTTTGACAGCAAAGCAAGTAAGACGGACTCTCGTGACTCAAGGACGAACCCTTCTCGAGATATGTCAGATTTTTGGAATCTTGAGTAGCTGAAGACTTTAAAGTGCATTAAGTTGCCAAATGACACAGCAGATGTATTGAAAATACAAATTGGATATAATGTCAGAAAAGCATCCATGTTATTGTCTGAAATGAAACTCAATTTGATGCATCATGAAATAAAAAATATGAAAATGTATTTGAGTCTGTTTGGAAAGTCATCTACTGCCTACATCAGATTTTTGCGTTTGTGTAATTATTCCCAATCTCATATGTTAATTCTCTGTTTCAAATTATCTGGGCTGATTTTAATTCCGCTTTCTGATTGGCCCTCTCAGATGGACTGCTGATAAATGACTGGAGATCGTATATCCCTCTGTTTCTGTTTTGCTTGTGTCTATTTCGTCTTTTTACTTTCCTTATATACATAATGCATAAGGAAAATATTGTGTCGGGTTCGAAAATTCATATTCGAGTTTTCGACGGGATAGCAGGTTTCAAGCATCCCTGATCACGAATCGAACATTTTTGAAGTGATATCTGTGTGTGTGTGTGTGTGTGTGTGAAAGTATGTGTGTGTGTGTGAAAGTATGTATGTGTGTGCGTCAGTGAGTCTATGGAGACGATAACTGACGAACGAATGGACCGATTCGAACGAAATTTGGTACAAAATTACAATCCGTAAACACCGGAAGCCTATTGTTTTATACGCAATCGAATGTTCAGAACCCCCTAAATTTTCGAGTGACATTTTGAAAAAATCGTCAAAAAGTAAAAACCTCTAATAAAGTTACGCAAATGGACATTTCTTATATAATTTTTCATTAGAAAACGATTGACGTAAATTTTAGAACGCTAACATGAACCGTTCTCGAGATATTGCGCATTTTTCAAAAAAATTCCTAAAAGTTTTATAAAATAAAAAAAAATATTTCCTATTGAGAAACATGTTCACTTTTCATATGTAATACCATGCGATATATTTGGTGACCTCATTCTCGTGGATCTAGCTCGTTCCATTCATGAAAAATGATACTTTGAGTAATACTTTTGTATTTGAACGCCAATAGTCATTTATCTGCTGTAAGAATAACTTATTTCTCCGTCCATAACGCTTGGCGAGATTTTTGCGATGAATTTTGCAGAATGTCGCCAACTTGGCCATATTTTTAACTGTTGCCAAATTAACAAAAATCTCGCCAAATTTATGAAAATGACGCTAAATCAATGAAAATGACGACTAATTGAAGAAAATTCAATATCTTGGAAAGAATATAAGTATCTACTACAAGAAGAACATTTTTTTAACTGTAAAAGTAGTAAAATCATTGCATTATATAAGGAAAGTCATATGTTGCCCACATCAGATTTTTTACTTTGTGTTTGTTGATCTACCTTGCACTGCAGAAGGAAATCCAACTCATCCTCAACAAAGCTGTATGCTGCTTTGTTTTATTAATTTGTGCATCATTACGTAGTTTTAATTTTTCCATATACATGAATAAGCGATTTGTCACTTCTTTGTCCTATGAAAACTAAGCCTCGAGTTTTGAGTAAAAATCAATGCTTTTCTTCAATCTGAAAAAAAATTCTTTTGAAGTTTCTGCGTAAGCTCTACTTATTGCACAAAAAAATAAATTGAGATCATTCTTATTTACAGAGAAATTTTAAAAACAATTGAAATGCGCGATAACAAGCAAAAGGGGTGTTTAAAAAATTTTTTCATATTATTATAAGGTCAATATTTTTTTATTGTCTGTCTTCATTCTTTTTCACACTCTTTGTCACATACTCCGAGTTTTGAAACTTTGCACACGCAGTGGTTGTGCAAGGAAAAATAAATGATTACATTTTCATCGTACACGGAGTTTTTATTGCAGAGCAGTGAAAACATAAAGGTCACACATTTGTGCATTGTAAATTTTCTTATAGCAGTAATACAAGTCGATAGACAAAGCATGGAGTCAAACAATAATCTAATGTGTTCCTGTAGCAAATTCTGCCATATTTTCTTGGACTAGTGCCATTCTGTAAATACTACAAGGTTCTCAGACATGACGGATTGAAAAACGGTCGGAAAGGCTGACTGACCATGGGCAGGTATGAATCCTACGGCTGCATAGTTAAGTTAGTTTGGCGGTGTAATGTCTGGCTGTATGAGGTCTGGCTATATTCTACTACTAAATATCTCCTAAAGGCGTGGCCAGCATAGGTAATACAGTTGTTTCCAGGATGTTGTCAACGAACAGACATACTGTTAAAGTGCTGCCCTGCATTACTATAGGAAACTGATGTTCATAGGAGATGGTCCCCCAGTCTAACACATTAGGTGGGATGGACGCCTGCCGTTCAAAAACTGAAGCCAGATTGAAACAGTAAACAATCCTCCACTATACACAAATTCACTGCTCATCAGATAGAAATGGTATTGATTGCTAAACATTACACGACGCCATTTGTATACTATCCAAAATTCCTGGGCTCAAAATCACCGTAAACAGCGTTGCTAATGTTGGATTGTCAGCGGAAAGCATCTTCAGACTCCAAGAAAGGAGGCCTTCTGCAGTTGTCTCCCAATGCTACATCTTGATACTGCGTTATGCACAGAGGAATCTAAGTGTCTTTAGATTATTTACAGACTAGCCTTAGGTATCTTTCAAGCTGCACTCACTGATCAACATGCCCATTTGGTTGCCTAGGGCGTCCATATCATTTTTAACCGCTAAGCCTTCCATCTTGAGCCACTGCTACTAGCATCAACTTACTGTCGCATATTTGCGACCTAGTAATAGCTGACACGTCTGGCTAACCAGCCGACTTCTCATAAACCTGTGATACTTCCTTTCTACATCTTAATCAGTTGCTTGTGCAATTGAGTGTCGTGCCAATCTATTTACATCGACTATAAAGGCATTGAAATCACAAAAGCTGTAAGATTTGTTCCAGCTGATGAAAAAGTTCCTTAAATACGCACCATAATGCATTTATAGCTCTATACATTTTCTTTATTTTACGGACTCATTTATTGTATTTAAACTAATTAATTAATTATCTTTACTATTTAAGGAAGCAGTAAGTTTACTATTTAAGCACTAATTATATCGCATCATGGATTGCAATCAAAATTCTGCGCCACAAAAAACCCATTTGTCTCTAGCGCTGTCAGCATAAATTGTAAATTTGTGTAATGCGTGGTTATTGACGTGTTTTTGTTGATAACATATTAACTACATTGGTAAATAGATCAATCGACATGTACGTTTTCGATTTTGTCTGTAGCAATCAATAATTGGATATTATAATAAACAGATGCACTGAAATATTGACGCATAAACAAAAGCTGATCTGAACAGAAGTTTGGTAATTGACTTCAGTGGAAATCAATATACATATATTGCAAAAACAATTACTATTCAGTAAAATGATATGCATTTCTATTCGTGCAGACGATACTAATGGTGATGCTTATAGTTTTTTTTTATATATATACTGCTTGCTAACTGTTCGAGGTATAATGCCGGCATTTATATTCGGGAATTCCTCTGAAATCTGATCAGCGCAGTAGTGTGCTACTGACTCAAAATATATTTTGTGCAAGCAGTGTAAAACACAAAATAATGAGCTTACCAATGTTTAAGTTATAATTTTTCGAATTATACGACTTTACAACAATGCCAGGTATTATTCCAGAATCTATCTGCAAAAGTTTCTAGAAAAGCTGATTAACGCATAAGCTCATGGAACTCGTAATAAGCTTATTACTCATTATTTTCGAGAAAAATGTCATCAGAATAATGAAGCATTTGTTTGTTTTGACGTCTTTTAGAAGCAGATACATTTTGTACATATTACTTGAAACAGAATTATTTCGTACGTTGAAAGAACTAATTTGTTGTGTTATAAAATTGGATTAAAGTGCTCTTTTAATTCGTAACGTAGTATTATAATCAGATTTATAAAATCAGGGTTTTTTCTGGTGGATATGCCTTAAAAGTATTAGTGAATTACATTATTTTAGCGTTTTCCAAATTCTGTACTACGAGTACTGATGTGAGTAAGATGCTTATAAATTTCCCGCTGTAAAATTAAAAGCATAAATACAGTTAATATTAAATATATCGCTTTATATTTTAAAATTGCGTCTTACAAGGTAAACTGTATTTAAAAAATCTGATGTGGGCAACACATCACTTTCCTTATATAATGTAATGAATTTATTACTTTTACAATAAAAAAATAGGTTTTTTTTATAGCAGTTACTTACATTCTTTCCAAGATATTGAATTTTCGACAATTAGTCGTCATTTTCATTGATTTAGCGTCATTTTGATCCATTTGGGAGATTTTCGTTAATTTGGTAACATTTCAAAACGTCGCCAAGTTGGCGAAATTCCGCCAAAACCGTCGCCAAAATCTCGCCAAGCGTTATGGACGAATAAATAAGTTATTCTTACAGCAGATAAATGACTATTGGCGATCAAATACAAAAGTATTACTCTAAGTATCTTTTTTCATGACTGGAACGAGCTAGATCCACAAGAATGATGTCACCCAATTTATCGCATGGTATTCCATATGAAAAGTAAACATGTTTCTCAATAGGAAATATATATTTTTTATTTTATATGACTTTTTGATAATTTTTTTGAAAAATGTGCAATATCTCGAGAACGGTTCGTGTTAGCGTTGTAAAATGTATATCAATCGTTTTCTAATGAGAAATTACATAAGACATGTCTATTTGAGTAACTTTATTAGCGGTTTTGATTTTTGACGATTTCTTCAAAATTTCACTCGAAAATTTAGGGGGTTCTGAACATTCGATTGCGTATAAGAACAATAGACTTCCAGTGTTTACGGATTGTGATTTTTGTACCAAATTTCGTTCGAATCGGTCCATTCGTTCGTCGGTTATCGTCTCCACAGACTCACTGACACACACACACACATACTTTCACACACACACACACACACACACACACACAGACATCACTTCAAAAATGCTTGATTCGTGATCAGGGATGCTTGAAACGTGCCCTCCCGTCGAAAACTCGAATGCGAATTTCCGAGCCCGTCACAATACTTTCCTTATACATTATGTATATAAGGAAAGTAGTAATATTCGAATTTTCGAGCCCGTCACAATACTTTCCTTATACATTATGTATATAAGGAAAGTAAAAATATTCGAATTTTCGAGCCCGTCACAATACTTCCTTATACATTATGTATATAAGGAAAGTAAAAATATTCGAATTTTCGAGCCCGTCAAAATACTTTCCTTATACATTATGTATATAAGGAAAGTAAAAATATTCGAATTTTCGAGCCCGTCACAATACTTTCCTTATACATTATGTATGTAAGGAAAGTAATAATATTCGAATTTTCGAGCCCGTCACAATACTTTCGTTATACATTATGTATGTAAGGAAAGTAAAAATATTCGAATTTTCGAGCCCGTCACAATACTTTCCTTATACATTATGTATGTAAGGAAAGTAAAAATATTCGAATTTTCGAGCCCGTCACAATACTTTCCTTATACATTATGTATGTAAGGAAAGTAATAATATTCGAATTTTCGAGCCCGTCACAATACTTTCGTTATACATTATGTATATAAGGAAAGTAAAAATATTCGAATTTTCGAGCCCGTCACAATACTTTTCTTATACATTATGTATATAAGGAAAGCAAAAGTGTTCGAATTTTCGACCCCGTCCCAATACTTTCCTTATACATTATGTATATAAGGAAAGCAAAAATATTCGAATTTTCGACCCCGTCCCAATACTTTCCTTATACATTATGTATATAAGGAAAGCAAAAATATTCGAATTTTCGACCCCGTCCCAATACTTTCCTTATACATTATGTATATAAGGAATGCAAAAATATTCGAATTTTCGACCCCGTCCCAATACTTTCCTTATACATTATGTATATAAGGAAAGCAAAAATATTCGAATTTTCGATCCCGTCCCAATACTTTCCTTATACATTATGTAAATAAGGAAAGTAAGTTGCAAAAGGATGGACTATGAATGGTCACTCGCACAGAATTCCAAATTAAAATTTAACTAATTATTAAATTAGAAGTATAAATAATTAATTTATATATTTCATAATCCTAATACAAAAGGACATATATAAGTTTTTAGAACTTAGATATAAAATTAAAAAATTTGGAATACAGGAAAATAATGGAATCAAAGTAACACACCAAGTAACAAAGTAATCACAGAAACGTATTTAATATACAGTTGCTAGTTTAAATCACAATGCATGCATGTGCATATGCTTTGATTATCTGTTTAAAAGTTTAATTGTGTTTTAAAATTGTTTTTATTGTAATTATTGTATATAAAAGCTGTTTACCTTTTATTTGTACAAAGCATAGTGAGCATGCGCGGTTTAAATATGGACGTTTCACCCTGATACATTTCATTTTGTTTATTAAATTTCTGATTCTGCAAATCTGTGTGCAATTTTACATATGTCTGGAAATTTTCATCTTCCTACCTATTGTAATTTTTGAGTTAAAAAAGATCACAATATTGAGGCAAATGTTGATTTCATTTCGTTGGGAATCGAGAATGGATTTCGCTTCGCTTGTTCATAACAATGATTTCAATTGATTTCAATCATACATTGTATTACCCATCCATACGAAGTTGAGCATTATGTTTCATCTGACATGAATGGTTAACTTCTTAAAACCGTTCCTAATTTAAATGTCCCGCTCGTACTTAGTATGCCATCTAAAGCTAAAAATCCAGTGACTTACATAATAAAGACGTATATGTCAGAAAAACGATATTTTTTCACTATTGTTATGTAACGATCTACTACAGAATAGGCACATCGAATTTATTTCACAGTCCAAACATCTTAGTCCGCACAGCCCGTTAAACCCATAAAATAGAAAATTTTCATATTTTGCCTATATGTCAAAAAACTCTTCATTTAAATGCATTTAAAACCTCTAAATTACTTATAAAAGTAAATTTTCTATTCACATCAAAATTTGAACATGAAAACGATACCGCTTAAAATAACAAATATTTAAAAGCAACAGTTATGTATATGATCTACCTACATCCACAGCACCTACAGCAATGTTAAAGAACAATTTTAAAAAACGTGTTTTTGATATAAATAGCATCTATGATTAGGTATCTCAAACATAAATCTGTACATTGCTAAAAATGTAAAGACTTTGTACTCGAAGAGCAACACTAATAATTTTATTCCAAATAGGTAGATTAGATATAAAATGTTTTGCGGACTAGAATAAGTTTAAATACTGATTTTTTCCATCTGTGTAAAAATAAACTTTAAAAACTGCGTGTATACATATTTATCCCGCATAGCGTTTTTATTACTAGATTTAAAATTAACTCAGTGTACAGCTTAATATCGCATATTGTATAAAAGTATCAATTTTTTGACCTGCAATAAAATATTAAAACTTGAAGACGCAAATGATTGATTTGCTTCTAAGAGAAATAGTTCACAGGATGCGCAATAGATGGTGCTGTCTATAGACACTTTTACAGAAAGACTTCGCCATCTATTGCTCATCGCTCGAACTATTTCTCTTTGTAAGAAATCAATCATTTTGGTCTTTTTCGAATAGGAGATGTTTTAGTATTTTAGTTGCAGATAAAAAATGTCACATTTCAACACAAATTAAGTTCAGATTGTATGTCAGATTCAACATTCTCAAGTTTATTAACGAATAATGTTCTATGTGGCTAAAAAAAGTAAAGTTTCCACCTATAACTAGTGGTATTATACTATATTATTACTATTATTACTATATTCAGTCGTCAAAATTTTTTCGCTAACATGTATAATCCACCCAGCTGATATATATCTAAAACAAAAATCGTTATTTCCGATCACCATGTTTGTAATCGTTTAACTCATAAGATTTATTTCAGCACGTAGGGAATAATTAGGCAAAATTATTTTCACTAGGATTTATTAGTCAGGTAATGTTTAGAAATAGTTTTAGAATTGCTTCAATTGCGTTTGTTCAATTTCAATGACTGGTCCATTGAATAAATATCTTATTTTTCCTTTGTCTAAAATGATCCCTATTTTTTAAAATATATTTAATGCTTATATTCTTATCCACTTACAATTTTTATCCCTCGTTTCCTAATTTTCACTCCGCATTTCATAATTATTATCAATCGTTTCCTAATTTTTATATCTCATTTCCTAATGCTTCTCCTCGTTTAATAACTGTCCATGTTATTATTCCTGTATTTGTATTTGTATACCTCTGAAAAATTCTTCAGATATGTTTGCTTATTACTTTTCTTACAACTAAGAATAAAATGAAAATTTGGCCCTTTACTTCGCCTCCTCAAAAAATTATATATATATATATATATATATATATATATATATATATATATATATATATATATATATATATATATATATATATATATATATATATATACATATATATATATATATATATATATATATATATATATATATATATATATATATATATATACATATATATATATATATATATATATATATATATATATACATATATATATATATATATATATATATATATATATATATACATATATATATATATATATACATATATATATATATATATATTGTAAGCACTTTACGTTGCCTTCCTCTTCTTTTTATCCTTTTATATTATAATTGGTGCTTTATGCTGCTTTGCGCAAAAACACTATTATATTAATTCACTTATTCCTTTTTTAATATATTATATTATCATTATTTATTATATATATATATATATATATATATATATATATATATATATATATATTCTCCCCGCTCTCGCTCTCTCTCTCTCTCCCTCTCTCCTCAAATTAACCTTCACCCTCAAATTAAACCCTCATATTCTCTCACTCCCTACTTGAAGCGTACCTGTTATTTTCATAATTAGGTGTTGGGATTCATAAAAGCTGTTTCAGAATTTTTAATTCATTACTTCTTCCAAAACTAAGAAAAAACGAAAACTTTATGTCTTTGCGCTCCCCCCCCCCCTCCGTCCCCAATGCAGCAAAAAAAAAATTTGACAAGTTTCTCCATGAATGATTTTACATACCTTCTTCTTTATTATCCTACTATATCATATTTGTTTATATATGTTTTATTTCTAGATCAATTTCTGCCCCTACCCAAAGCTTAAATATTTCGAATTTTTATCAGTTTGTTGTTATTGGACCTCTAAATCTACATTTGCATGCCAATTTTCAAGGTTGTTAAATGAACAGGTTAAATTTAAAACATGGGGGGGAGGCTAATACAGACATCTGTAAACAGGATACCTGTTTCTGAATTTCGAAACTCTTAAATTGAAAGGTGGATAGTCGATTTTAGCATCCGTCTGGGAAAATCCTTCTTACGTTCGCATGTATACGCAGTTCAAATTTTATCACTCCAATTCGTTTCAATTCATCTCAGTTCATTGCAGTAAGAAACTGAATTAGATTAAAGAGATAAATTTGACAAGTTTATCATAAGCATCAAAGAGATTTTGCCAAGATTATTACGAAATACATCCAATAATCTTCCTCTCTATTTCACTCATAACGTTTAACAAACTTGGGAATAGTTTTTCATTTAAATCATTTTTATGGCTAGCACGTTTTTTAAAGTTGAAGAACTTTGCTTTTTCTTCAGTAGTTTGCTTCTTACCAGATATATTTATCTGGCGTCACTTGACGATTTTTAATGATTTTTAAAGTTTCCGCATTTAGTATAACTGTATAACTATGTTAAAATCATTTTAAAATATGAATGCATCCGAATGATCTTCATATTAAAATGCTACATTTATGTATAAATTTTATTTCATAAAGGATTCAACAGATTTCGTCTCTATGCAATTTCTTGTTTCCCTGTAATAATTGGAAAGTGGGTCATTGTACTTCACTTTTGCATAGGGGGCGAGACAAGGTTTTTTGCGGCGCTGCTTCCTGTAAGAAATTGCATAAGTTGAAAATCTTAACATTTATGTTCCATTATAGAAAATAACCGTTATTTAAAAATTATTAACAAGATTTAATTGTGAATATGCGGAAATGCATCAATAGCGTATAAGACCACACCCATTTTTGACCACTCCCATTTTCACATCACGCTTCTTTTTTTTTTGGGGGGGGGGGAGAGGAGGGCACTGAAATAGTGTTTATTTTTAATAAATATGGAATAAGTCAGTATATTTTTAAGCTAATCATTTCAAGTCAAATCACTGTTTCTTTTGGTGCAAAAATGCCGTAGAAAAAATGAGGAAATCTAAATAACTTTTTTTGGTGATATTCATATTTGCACTAATTTTGACATTCCAAGTCGAAATTTTTTATTTATTTAATCTGTAGTCTGACAGGTCATAGATATTTTTTTTCATTGCATCCATTTATATAATCCTAAGTTAAGTCCAAAATAGTTAATATTATTCTATCGCCCCCAGAATATGATAATCCGAAATGTTAAACGTGAATAATTTTAGTACCCTACATAAGTACCAAAAAGATTTCTAAAGTATATTATATATAATAAATAATTCCATCTAATTGGTGTAATCAAAATTTAATATGTTATACTCAAAGTCATTATACTATCAAGAAAGCTATGCCAAATATGACCACAGTTAATTGAAATAAATAGTTGGATCAGTATTGCCTTTTTCTGACACATTGATGCATTTTATTGCTATCTGCTAAACGTTGCAAAAAATGGCTAAGGTTGGCTAAGGTTGCCTCGGAGAGGATAATCCGAAGGCGGAAATAAAAATTGGCTGGCTAACAGGAAAACGTGTTGAGCGCCTTTGTTCAGATATACACTATGCAGGGTTGCTTAAAATTTCGCGATTGTTAGAGCAATTGACTAGTACCTAGCTATTTTGTAAAGCCCTTTCAATATTATACGTACTGTATGACTGCACTTTTGCAGAGCTGTCTAGTTGCGGGAAAATAACTTTGTAATCCTTGAACCCAGCACGCTTTTGAATAAAATATTTTTAATTTTGAAATTCTAGCATAGATTAGTAGCATTGTCACTATGATTTTTAACAGAGGCATGTTGGCATGTTTTTAATTGTTATTCATATTTCTAAAACATTTGTAAAATGTATTAAAACCTCGACCTTTTATATAATTTTTCTTCTAATCTATATTCAAAACATGATTTAATATTTGCTAGCCACGATGCCCGTAGCTAGCGGTCACTATTTTAGCAGTGATATAAAAAATCCGCATACGATAAATGTTCACAAAGATCTTGTTCTCAGTACAGCTTTTTTAACAGCCGAATAAAGCAAATGCTGGAATCCAGCAAGTAAGGAGATTATTTCCTTAACATCTATTCTTTTATACATCCAATATTTCGTATAATTTTTATTTCCCTTACACACATAATAATGCATAGGGGGAATACTGTGACAGTGTTGCAAATTCGAATTCGAATTTCACCCGAAGAGCACGTTTTCAGCATTCCTGAACTCGGAATTGAGCGTTTTTCATTTGATATCTGTGTGTATGTGTGTGTGTGTGTGTGTGTGTTAGGGTATGTTCGTGAGACTGTAGATGCGATATTTCACAAACGAATGGAGCGTTTCGAACGTAATTTGGTACGATTATTATGATCCGTGAATACTGGAATCCTATTGATTTTAAACATAGTTCAACGTTCTGAAGAGCCCCCCTAATTTTCGAATGATTTTTGAAAAACTCATAAAAAAATCAGGACATTCAATAATGTTAAATAAATACTCATTTTATATGTAATTTTGCATTCTAAAACGAATGACACAAACATTAAAATGCTAGCTTAAACTGCTCTCGGGTATTACATGTTTCTCAAATTATTTTACTTTTTAAATTACATGAAAACAAATATAAACAAATATGTAGCATTGGCGATTTATTTGGCGATCATGACGACTCATTTAGCGAAATAACGCCAAATTGGTTACTTTTTAATATAGTGCCAACTTGCCAAAAATGTCGTGAAAGTTACGAAAATGAAGCTAAGATGATGAAATTATTATCAACATATTTAAAATAATGGAGTACATTGCTTAGCAGACGATATCAATATTTTCAATTATCGAGTTATATTTTTGCAAAATATAAGTGAATTGGGTGTTTCAATATAATTTCACATGTTGTCATGCAAAAATGCGCCCAATGTCAGTGCACTTTTCAACATAAGATACGATGTACGGACGATCTTGCCTTGTGAATCATTATTTCGCATTGAAGAAAGTAGTCATTGCATTATGTGGAGAAAGTCATGTGCAGACCACATCATTTTTTTTTATTTTCTCTACAATTCATGAGGATGTTTGGGGAAGCATCGGAATGAGGTTAAAAATTTAAAGTCTAACTTTCGACAAATCTACACGTTTTATACACGCTAAAACAGTGTTTCTCAAACTTTTTTGGTCACTGAACCCTTTTTCAACACCCTCCGTAATGAGAAAAGTTTATTGGAATCCAAATTATGCATTTAAGTTTTAAGCGTATTTTTTTAATTTTGAAGAACATTTACAAGAAATTAGCACATTGCGAATCCTCAGTGGTTCCCGGAACACACTTTGAAACACTACTCTAGAGCAAGAATCCATTATTTTCATCGCGATGTCAGCGTATGCGACTGTCTGTGTGTCTATTTGCCCGTGTGCCTATGTATTTGCCTGTGCAATATGTGTTTCCACTCTAGCACAAAAACTATTCGACGAAATATTACAAAATTTAATAAGTAAGTCCCTTATGATGGGTTGTCCTAATGAGTAGATTTTAGTATAATTTTAAAAAAAGAACCTGCCTGTTTCTGCAAAATGGCTCACACAAATTGTCAAAATCTTACATGAAACTAAAAAAGCTTGTATATATTAATTTATTACCTAATTAATGCGTAACATTTGATGATAAAAATCAGAAGACCAATCCCACTACACTTAGATAAACCGTTCGCGAGATGTTTAAGTTTTTTGGTAATTTTACCACGCTGCTTTTTTTTAATTGAGAGAGGTTGCAGGAATAAAAACGAAAATTTAATTTAAACTGCAAATTCAATGCAATTCTAAAAACTCATCAGTATTACTCTGTTCAAACAAACTCAATTTAATGTATCATTATGATAGAATAAAAGAGAACATGGATTTGAGTAAGTAAAGTCATGTGCTGCCCACATCATATTTTTTTAAATGCTTTTACACTTTGTCAACTGCACTTTTGGACCTGAGAAATGCATTTAGCGTGTGGAAAAAAAATAAGTATGTAGAATGAGTTTCAAATATTTTCAGACTTCATAAAACAACGGTTGCTGCGTATGGACCAAAATTCCCTCCTAAAAATTAACATTCTTTCATATTATTGAGAAGCACGTATTCATATGTAGTTTAGAGTAAGGACGGTTTTTTAATTTGATTTAGACGTTTATTTGGGTAATATTGAATTCTAATTTCGTGCAATTATCGACGCAATCATCATTGGCTTAGGGGAATCCCTACCGGCACGATTTAATTTCGATCTCCAATCTCACTATTTCCATGATCTGTGTAATCATTTTTATTTTCATTTACAGCTTGCAGAATTCTCCATACAGAGGGTATCGCGCATTATGAACCCTATGGGCCTAAACTACCGATCATTCGATTAAGAAATTTGACGATCATGAATCTACAAGTTTCCTCCCACTCTTAAAAATATTAATCTGGCGTCATTTTACAGTGAATATAACTGCGGGTTGTGTGAATTCAAATCTCTTGTGCTTCTTTTAGAAAAGAAGACGTATGATGTCTTAGATGACTACAAATATTTCAAGGGCGTTTTAAGCTCTTTCCATCAAATCATAAATAGTGCTGTTGTTGTTATTGAGACTCAGACCGTCCGATCTACCAGAAAGATGTAAGATAGTGTTGTTGTTGTTGTTGAGACCCAAACCGTCCGACCTACCAGAAAGGTGTAAGGTAACTAACGTCTGTTTGGACGGCCTGGAAGGGTGTAAGGTAGTGTGTACTAATCGAAAAGACAATAACTAGCTACGATTTGTTTCAAAGGCGTTATGATCCACCTCATTAGATCAGAAATAATGTGTGAAAATTGAAATATTAAATACAACTGGACAGTTGTTATTTAATCTAATCAAATTGATTAGTTCACGCTGTTTACACTGTTTGTAGCTTAATAGAGATATAGAGAGGATTTCTAATACCCTTAAAATCATTGTATTCATCAAATTTTCATATGGGTGCTTCTATCAAAGAAATACAATTATTTTGTATACTGTCGTCATTTGTCGATTTTTAAGATTATTAATATCAACACAGAAAACATCATATTCGATTTTCAGTCGTCAGTTTTTCAGAGAAAAATATTTCTTTTTTCAGGATGGGAAGCGGATTGGTCATCTAACGTATTATACACGCTTTAGTGAGCGGTATATGAACATATCCTACAGCGGCCTTTAGGACATATCCATACATAGCTAACACTTAAAATGTTTTTAAACTCACTTACGAACGTATATTATAGCAAAATATCCGTTACGTAAATCGGTTATAATTGTAATTTCTCTAAATACCTTTCAGACTACTTCTGATTTTTTCAAGCTTTCCATCCGGTAGACTGCAGTTGGAGTGCTCAGATATACCCGTTTTCCAGGATAAAGCGGAAACTGGAGAATATAGGCCCTACTATAGAAAGCAAATTATATCTCAAATACATACATCAGTAAAAATTAAGTAAAATTACAATACTACATAAAATTGCATTGGCCATGGAATCAACCTTCTTAATAATTTCCTTTCCTTTCTTGTCAAAACAAATAAATTGTGAAGTAACGTAAATGGTCCTATCTGTCCCTCAAAAAATCTTGTCTGCCCTACTGTTTTTTTCATGTTTTTGTTGGGTTTTTTACAATATATTTTTTTTTCTGCATTTTTCATCTTCTCATCATTTGCGAGTTTAAATTGAGAAATTATCAATTATTCTTTATTTCTATTTGAGAAACAGGATATTTTGGATCTTTCCTGATTTTTAAAACCGGTAGTGGCGAAATTTTTAATAACAACACTCACTTTCAACGCCAGATCTAGAATCTATATCAAAATGTCACCTCAGATACAAAATTTCGAGTCATTTGGTCTATCCATTTCTGGATAATGAGTATATAACGTTTTGAACTCCTAAGGATATATTAGTGTTCAAAATATTAATCTCATCCGATGATTCCCCAGATATACCAATTCCGTCGTATTGAATATTGACAGATATAATGATAGGAACTTCATATTTATATGTAAAGTAATTTAAAGATGCAGAATTTGTTTATGACATCAAAACTGAGTGTTTTCACTGGAAATTTTGCATCTTGTACGGAATTTAATATAAAGACAACGTCACATGCAAATTTCCTGGGCCAACGGCCGTACCGTGCTGAAAACACCGGTTCTCGTTAGATCACCGAAGTCACGCAGCATCGGGCGCGGTTAGTACTTGGTGGGTGACCACCTCGGAATACCGCGTGCTGTTGGCCATCTCGGGTGCGGTATCCCCGTGGTTTGCGCGCTAGATTTGCACGCTACCACAAATGCCGCCGTGTTCATGCGGAGTACGATCACGTTAAACATGTGGGTCCGTAAGTCCTTCCGAGAGGTTGGTGGTAAGGGAAGGAGGGTACGGTCCCTGTGGATGCCTCCCCCACTGGGTTCCGGTCTAAATTGGGTGGCACTTCCCGGCCGTCCATACAGTTACCTTACACCTTTCTGGTAGGTCGGACGGTCTGGGTCTTAACAACAATAACAACATGCAAATTTCCTGCATAAGATTTCGTAAAGGATGTTGTTATTTATTGAATGGTATAAAGAATTGTGCTGTCACAACCGACAATCGAACGATGGATCTTTGTACTGACAAGCCGACCCTCGACTGTTACTCTACTAAGACAAAATTTCAAGCTGTTATCGTTGGAGTGGACTCTGCATTCTCATCATTCTAATGTCAGATTGACGTGTAATTGGCAATCTAACTGACCACATTCTGCTATTTTTACCTCAGGTTTGTTGTTTTTATCTTTTGGGATAGCTTTCTGCGTGATGGTTGGCCTCCGAATTGGTATACCAGAGTCCAATGAATCGGTGCTAGTCGCACTTGAATCACTTTCAGACCTCCGACATCTTTGCACTAACCTACAGGGTTGATTTGTTCGGGCGCCATTGTAAAGATCCTTGCTGTCCCAACTGGGAATTAAACCACGGATCTTCGTACTAGCCAGCCGATACTCTACCGTTGTTCTACTGAGACGGATGATTGTAATGCCCAACCGACTTTCTACCGTTGAGCTACTGGGATAGAATTGCAAGCTCTTATTGTCAAAGAGGAATCTACAATGGTATGTTTAAATTTGCTCTCCAATGAATGATGATAACGAAGGGTGAATCGTACTTTTTCAGCCTATGTAACTTTCTTATTATTTTTTTATGAAACATTCGAGAGGAACATTCGAGAGGTTTTTGTCTTAGTGTATTTCCATATTTTTATACCTCCACTGATTAGTAAGGGGACCCAATACTTCACTTTTGACTTGAAGACCAAGTAATGCTATAGACCGCCCAGCACGAAGCTATGTTTATTGAACCTTTTAGTCGGCATACCAAATTTGGTTTAGCTAAGATAAACGGTGTGAGTTTATAGCTGAAAATACTTACACACAGAAATTCATACAGGTAGACAAACTTTCAGGATTATACCATATATTTTGTAAAAATTCGTTTTACAAATTAAATTAATATAATTTATCAAAACCACATGTGCTACAAAGTGAGTCATAAAAGTTCACAATTTAAAACTGTGTTCCTGGAAGGAACATTTATGGCAGCCGCAGTCTAAATCTATAAAGGAAATATTTTTAAATGAAATTAAGAGGATTTTTCGATACTTTAAAAAATGTCAATATCATCGGAAACCACACTTCCTCACTTGCAGAAATATTTACCATCTCCTTTCTAAAACCTTTTTGTTCCGAAAAGTGTTTTCATTGTACCACTGAATAATTTATAAGCATCACAAAATGCACTTTCAGAAAATTGGTTTACTTCGCATCTGCGTGGATTTATCGGGAACTTCACCAGCAAGTGCTTCTCGACATGGGGTAATCGAACAAATTTCACTAATGGTGAAAGTGCGCAAAGTAGTAATGCTTCTTTAAGCATAAAAACAAACATACAGCATTTTATAAAAATTTAGCTCCAAGTGATTACTAAATTAACTGAAAATTAAAACATTTTATTAATAAAACAGCATTAAATAAATAAACTGCTAACTGCAGAAACAGTACATATAATATTTTCTGTAATTCAATTTTTACTGTAATAAATAGATTGTTCTCTAAAAAAAAATATTGTTACTCAAATGAATCGCTAACTGCAGAAACGGTACATGTACTATTTTCTGTAATTCTATTTTTACTATAATAAAAATAAATTCCTCCTGAAATCAGCAAGTTAACAAATAAATCGCTAACTTGAGAATGGATACATCTATTATTTTCTAAAACTTTCAGAAAATACTGATTATCCTCTACCAGTGGGTTGACTAATACTTTAAGTTTTGTAAGAGTCTTCTTTAGGACTGTTTGCAATAAAATAATGCTTTCGTAATTCAAAAGAAAATTTGATTTACCCAAAATAAGTGGTCTGTAGTATGCCCCTTTTCTGTAGCAAAGTGTGTACCTTAATTTGCAATTTTTTCTGTAATGAAGCAAAATTCCTTTAGAAAACAGTAATAAACAAATTAATAGCTAATTACTAAACGGGTATATCTACAAATATCCAAAACTTTCAGTGTGTACAAAAGAACTGGTTATCCACTACCACTAGGCTTACTAACATTTCGAATTCTGTAAGAATTTTCTTTACGCCTGTTTACACTAAAATAGCACATAAAATAACACTTAAATTTAAAATTTTAATTAGCAGTTTTTACTGTTATTCCCTCAGAAAACAACATTAAACATGTGACTCGCTAACTGCAGAAAGGGTACATCTACTATTTTCTGAAACTTTCAGGTGGTCAATAGAGTCAACGAAGTCAATAAAGTGGCACTAAAGTTTCAATATTTACCTTGTAATTTTTACTGTAATAAAGCACATATCCTCATGAAATAGCGTTAAACAAATGAATTGCTAACTGCAGAAAGGGCATATTTACTATCTTCCAAAACTTTCAGAAAAACAAATTATTATCTTCAACCACTAGGGTCACTAATACTTTGAATTATGTAAACATCTTCTCTGGATCGGTTTGCAATAAGATAACAATTAAGTTTAAGAATATAATTTGTAATTATTATTGTAATAAAGAAAAATTCCTCCAGAAAACAGCATCAAACAATCAATCACTAACTGCAGAAAGGGTACATTAAATAATTTCCAAAATTTGCAGAAGGTTAAAAACAAAACTGATTATCTTCAATCACTAGAGTCACTAATACATCTAATTATGCAGGAATCTTCTCTAGACGAATTTGCAATAAAATAGCGCTAAAGTTTAAAAATTTACATTGCAATTTTTACTGTAATAAAGTACAAATGCTCATGAAACAGCGTTAGATAAATGAATTACTAACTGAAGAAAGGGTACATTTATAACTTTACAAAACTCTCAGAAGGATCGAAAAAACTGATCAGCTATTAGACCACTACGGTCACTAATACTTTGAATTATGAAAGTATCTTCTGCAGGCCAGTTTACAATAAAATAACAATTAAGTTTAAAAATATAATTTTCAAGTATTATTGCAATAAAAAATGTCCTTCAGAAAACAGCATTAAACAAATAAATTGCTAACTACAGAAAGAGTACATCTACTATGTAAAGAATCATACTGCCCCAACCTGGAATCGAATTACGGAAATTGGTGCTATCCAGCCAATGCTTTAATGTCGAACTACTGGAACGAAATTACAAGCTCTTATCGAAGTCAACTCTGCAACTATAATCCAAAGCTTTCTGTAGATACAAAATCTGATTAACTGTAGCCACTAGGCTTACTAATACTTTGAATTTTGCAAGAATCTTCTCTAGGCCCGTTTAAAATAAATTAGAAAATTAAAGAACTTCTTTAACAAAACAGCAATAAACAAATGAAACGTTAACTGCAAAAAAACATACATCAACTATTTTCGAAACATTCATCTGATACAAATAACTGATTATCTTCTTCCACTAGGCTTACTAATATTTTAAATTTTGTAGAAATCTTATTTCTTAAAACTAAAATAACTTCATTAAAAACAACATACAGCCCAAAATTAAAAGTTTAGGCGGGTTTGGAAAATAATAAACAGCCTTCTTCGTCAAGGTATACAATAAACGCAACAATCACTCATTTGAGAGTTAGATCGGCAAGGGAACAACAAAAGTGTCTGCAGCATGAAAAGGGGATAACCAACAGCAAAAGAAGAAAAAAAACAGTAAAAAAACAATGGAGGAAGGAAACAAGATAGGGTACTATGAATAAACGGATAACAAATTTATGTACTTTCGACAGATAAAGATATTTATTGCTTCCTCAGTATTAATGAGATGCGGCACTTATTCTAGCAAAAGCAGGAAAATGTCTGACAAAAGAGCTGTCCCTGTGACTAAAGAAAATAAACGCTGTTAGGTGTTTTTCTTTTTTTTTCTATTCCTCATTTTGCAACCCACGCTTGAGAGTATTCTATGGTATCACCCTAGAAGCTATAGGGCACGAAAGCGCCCCCTTGCATTACCTGGACATATCGTAAGTGATACATTTCTGTACACTCCAAAACGGAGGAGTCTAACATGGTTTTATAACTGCTCTCATTTCACCGATAACGGCTTCTAACCATATCCATACCCCCTCCTGAAATTTGGCACATTGCGACTCAGCTGCTAATGTTAACCCCATCCCCTCCCCACCTCCATTCCATCTCATCCAGCGCAACTCTTCAAGACCCTGCGCACCTAAAGACGCCCCTCTATCTTATATTTCTCTAACTCTACTAAGTGTATACTTGGGCCCTAGTTTCTTATTTCCTGAAAACTTGAAGAAGGGTACGACTTCGGTCATCGCTCCCCCCCCCCCAAGCGCCACCTACATATAATCTCATTATGAAACTCCTTTTTTCTCTCTTTGCTAGCAGTTTAAGTGGGTGTTTATCCTCTCCCGGGCACTTCTTTAACCCCTGTCCTTGAGTCTTTGAGAAATTCTTTGTTTTGTATATTTTAAATTCGTTGTCTTATAGCATCAAATTTCATTTCGTCGAATTTAAAAATCATATGTACCGAAAAATTGAAATAGTAGTTTTTTTTTTTTGTTGGTGGTGGTGGCACTAATATGCCCTCCAAAATATATGAAAAACACAATCTAATGTTTTTAATACGCCAGACGATCATTACAGACAACTGTTTTATCAATCGAAGAAAATGGCGCTTTTTCATAGTTATTATACAGACATATTTCTCTATCCCTTCTTATGGGAGTGGTTTTGAATAGTTTCAGAAGTGTTTATTAAAGAGTTTTAGCAACGCAGAAACTGTTTAGCCTGGGTTGAAATGGAATATCTGTAGATTCTCACTGGTCTGAAACAGATCCAGTTTCTTAAAAATTATTTAGTAACCTTGTTATTGTTGAATAGTTTGGGGTTTCCGAACATGGATATTTCTTTGTAGGGTTCACTTCGACGGCAATAGCTGCCAATTCCGTCTCAGTACCTCAACGGTAGAGCGTTCGATTCCCGGTTAGGGCAGCGAGTTTCTTTGCTATAGCACCCGAACAAATCAACCCTGTAGATATGTGCAAATAAGTCAGAAGTCTGAAGGCCCCAGACCGTGCGACTCACATAGAGGGTTTAGAGTAGCTAGCTGCAAGGCCGGGAAAGGATACCTCCTGCACTCAGGATGCACCCAAGGTCTGCCATCCTGCCAAACGAACATTTATTTAGGTCTAAATAGATAACAATTGATGAAAAATATTGTGGTTAAACAGACAGTTTTACATTATATTTGAACTTGAGAAGTACGTCCATTTTGCAAAAATGTCTGAAAGTGACCGTACGACTAGCGCGAATTCAGTAGACTTTGTTATATTGAGCGCCGATTTCAAATCGGGAGAACAACGGCCACGCAAGAAGCTGACCTGGAGTATAAAAATAGCAGAAGGAAGCTAACCTGGATATAAAAATAGCAGGAAGAAGCTAACCAGGATTAAAAATAGCAGGAGGTAGCCAATCAGATTGTCAACTGCAAATCACGCCAATCTGACATTAGAAGGTGGACAATGCAAAGTCCACTTCGGCGATAAGAGCTTACAATTCCATCCTAATAGCTCAACGGTAGAGAGTCGGCTGGTCAGTACGAAGATCCATGGTTCGATTCCCAGTTCGGACAGCATGGTTCTTTGCATCTTCTGAAACTCTTCAATGACACTTTCATAAAAATGGATACAAAAATATAGCTCTAAAATAAAAAATATTTCAGTCTAAGAAAAAGCCATGTTCTTTGATCTATAAAGACGAGGTCTGTAAGGATCTTATCACCTTATGAATAGCAGACGATATTTCTGATACATTTTTGGATGTACATTAATGCCATTAAACTAAAAATATTTTACTCTTTCAATTTCTCGATGCATCATATGATTTAAAAATTTCCTGTCTGCAACTTTTCGATCATCATGCACATTCAATTGCATCTTACCGTATGATTTAAGCAAATGTTCTGCATTTAGTTGTTAGTTTCGTCCTATTTCATACATATTTGGTTTGTTTGCTTACTTTTTATTATTTATACATTATCGGCACTTTTTTCCGAATTACGAGAACAGTTTTCTATCGACATACATTTTCTTTATTTGTTTGATGTATTAATCTGTCGCATTTATTCAGAAGAAAATTGCTCTCTTCTCCTTCCAAAATTAAATGATACCTTGAAATATTTGTTTTATGCTGTATAAGTAGCGCAGTTATTTCATTTTCACTGCATTTCACATTAAAACAATTCACCAAAAGCAATCTTCAAATCATATTAAGCAAAAAATCAATTCCTTACATATTTTTGCTTGAAATGGTGGTTCTCTGGCACATTCTATTGACTACTAATGCGGGCAAAAATATGGCAAATCATAACAAAAGCTTTATTTTCATCCTTTCACAAAAAAAAAGCGACCATCTGTTTGTAGAAAGCACTTTCGCACTTCTAAGAATATTTTATTTCTCTTCGCTAACATTTTCTGGTTGCAAAGAAATATTTTCGTTGTATTACTGAATAATTAATAAACGCCATAGAATATTCTTTGGGGAAATTGATTTACCTCAACAGTTACGTGGATTCGCGGAGAAGTTTTGATTTAACCAATGGAGGCTGCCACTTATTGAAAGAAATATTTCCGTAGACGACCCCAATAGTTAAGCACTAATGAAATAGAACAGTTTCTTTTATATATTATCTGCACTTTTTACTTCATACTGATTGTAGTTTAAATCATGGTTCGATACCTTCTATAGGATTGCACGGATATTAAACTATATTATTAACTTAACTAATATTATTACTTTCCTTATATACTATAATGTATAAGGAAAGTAATATGACGGGATCGAAAATTCGAATTCGAGTTTTCGACGGGAGAGCACGTTTCAAGCATCCCTGATCACGAATCAAACATTTATAAAGTGATGTCTGTGTGTGTGAAAGTACGTGTGTGTTTGTGTATGTGTCAGTGAGTCTGTGGAGACGATAACTGACGAACAAATGGACCGATTCGAACAAAATTTGGTACAAAAATTCCAATTTCTAAACACTGGAAGCCTATTGTTTTTATACGCAATCGAATGTTCAGAATCCCCCTAAATTTTCAAGTGAAATTTTGAAAAAATCGTTAAAAAATCAAAACATCTAATAAAGTTATGCAAATAGACATTTGTTATGTAATTTTACATTAGAAAGCGATTGACATAAATTTTAGAATGCTAACATGAACCGTTCTCGAGATATTGCACATTTTTCAAAAAGATTATGAAAAAATCTTATAAAATAAAAAAACTCTTTCCTATTGAGAAACATGTTCGCTTTTCATATGTAATACCATGCGATAAATTGGGTGACATTATTCTCGTGGATCTAGTTTGTTCCATTCATGAAAAAATATAATTTGAGTAATACATTTGTATTCGAACGCCAATAGTCAGTTATTTGCTGTAAGAATAACTCATTTCTCCGTCCATAAATCTTGGCGAGATTGTGGCGACGAATTTGGTGGAATGTCGCCAACTTGGCCACTGTTTTAAATATTGCTAAATTAACGAAAAATTCGCCAATTGGATAAAAATGTCGCTAAATCAATGAAAATGACGACTCATTGACAAAAATTCAATATCATGGAAGAAATATGAATATATACTATAAAAATAATCTATTTTTTTTAAACTGTAAAAGTTGTAAATTCATTGCATTATATAAGGAAAGTCATGTGCTGCCCATATCAGATTTTTTTATTAGTTAAGTTAATTTAATATTGCAAATATTTTACAAATTATATTTATGTTGTAAAATATTTGTTTTTCTGAGCCAGGTTTTTTTGCTCGAAGATTATTAGCTACAACCAGGTACTCATTATATGGAAGTAATTATAGTAATATATAAAAGTATATTCAATACTACAAAATTAGATCTAACCATCACACTAAGGCATATTTCTAAAGTTATTGGGCCTAATCTCCCCTCTTTATTATGCATATAATTTATATAATTGTCGCTAATGTTATAATACTAATATTATAATGTTTACCTACTATTAATTACATAATTTTCTATTATTATCCATATTATACGCATACTAGTTAACTTAGACAAAAATGTAATTTAATGTCTCTTATAAACAGAAGAAAATTGTCTTGCCTTTTGTTTTATTATAAAGTTTCAAATAACACTATTGATTGTAATATGTTACTCGCCTGCTTGGAGTTTCATAGATAGCAAAGTTTCATAGATAGCATGGATAGCAAAAAATTATTCCATACAACGACTGTTAAACACAATTACTTTAAGAAATTTTTGTCAATAAATTTGTTGATCTCATTCAAACTTATTCTGCTGATATATTTTGACTCCTACCAATTTTAAAAAAAAACCTCTCTTAATGTACTTGACATGTTTATTGTTTAAAATTCTTGAATTTTATGTTCTACACGTTTTATGTTTTGTGATTGCTGTAATTGGGTATTATATATAGTTGCTACGTAAATTGAATAAATAAATAAATAAGTAAATAAATAATGAGGTTAAGAAATTTGGGTAATTAATTAAATTTACATTATAATGTCCAATGTGAATATTTCTGCTATAGCAGCAAATTAACGAGTTATACAAAACACAATGCAGTGTCTCATAAGTCTTAATGATAACTATATTCCGTTAATAATAACAATTATTATTAACATCATCTATATTATATATAAAATTTAAACCCACAGTTTTGAAAAAAATAGTACGATCAGTGAAAATCAGAAAATCAGTGAATACTGAAATCTTATTCATTTTAGACGTGATTGAAATTTCGGAAAAAAAACCCACCCATAAAGTTAAACTATAATTATTTGATATGCAATTTTTCAAAAATGAATAGCATAAACTTTAGAACGAACACCTAGCAAAAACCGTTCCTCAGATTTTGCACGATTTAGTAAAAAATATCAATTAACTACGTTAAATTAAAATGTTAAGTATCATCAAATATGTATTTTCAATATGCAATATTATGTAACAAATATTATCACGTTGATATGCCTCGTTCCTTTTAGGACAGAAGGCGATTTTTTCAATAGTTTTATATTTTGCCGCCAAACATTTCCGCAATTGCGAATTATTTCAAAAAATATTAATTAAATATTTTATTTTAATGTTCATTTGGCTTGTTAATATAATTAAATCATCGTGTTTCGACCAATTATATCCAAAAGCACCAAATTTCAGTTTACATTATATAACTTCAATGGCAATAACATCTTTATTTGTTGATAGCACATCCGGTGACTTTTCATACAATGACTAGATCGTTATCATAATAATGAGATTCATCTTTTCAAATTAAATATCAAAAACTTAAATAGATTATTGACATACGAAGAACATTGATATAATTTGAATTTTTAATTTTAAGAATCTAATATTTGGAGCTCAAGCCATCGGTTTTTATAATAAAATATTAGTTTTAAAGATTGAAATAGTTTAATATGTGGACCACAGTGCTTAGCGGACGATAATCTTTTTTCCAACTTTCAAGTTAGATTTTCTCGACATAAAATTTAGCAATTCGAAAAAGTTTTACATACTGTCGTGACACTTCCCGGCCGTCCAAACGGTTACCTTACACCTTTCTGGTAGGTCGGACGGTCTGGGTCTCAACAACAACAACACATGCTGTCGTGAAAAACACCAAACGGGGTTATACAACTCAGCGCTAAAGTTCTAAGCATGTCATTCCGTCGATCTTATACTCCATCATTATTTATCTATGAAAAAATAAAGTCACTGCATTGTACAGGAAAATTTGTGAACTGCTGATATCAGATTAGTTAAATCTGTAGTCATATAGAGTGTTTACTTTCTCATACTATTTTATATGAAAAGTATAGTTTCGCAAAAGAATTTTGAATTCGAGATTTTGAAAGATTTTGTTACCCCCTGCGACTCAAATTGGCCCATCAGAGGATGCACATAAATGAAAAATCTTAAGGAAGATTCATTGAGAAAATCATTAAAATATCATTGTCTTTGTTGTTAAATAAATAATCATTTCATGCGTAACTTGTATTTCAAACGAATGAAGCAAACAAACTTTGGAACTATAGTACGACTCTTTCTCGAAACATCGAACGCTTATCAAACATTCATAAAAAAAATTATATAAAATTAAAAATGTAGTTCGTATTATCCAATAGCATATGCAATATTAAGCAACATTATGCAATATTATGCAATATTATGCAATATTAAGTTTTCTATATGCAATATTAAGCAACAAATCCGTTAAAATCATTCTTGCGGATCTAGTTCATTCCATTCCTGAGATAAGTAATATTTTGTAATAGCTTTGAATTTTGACGCCAAATAATTCGTCAATAGTCATTTATTTCATGGGATATTAATTATACGTCAACTGCAATTTGATAAAGATTTTGCGCATAATACGAATATGGCATGCTGTTTGATTTAATAAGTAGCCAAAAGCTCTATAAGTTTCAATTTATGTGATGTTGATTCAATGCTGAAAACATTGACCGTGGATCATTATTTCTTGTACATCATTATTTCTTTCTGAAAGTAAAATCATTGCATTCTGTAGAGAAAGTCATATGCTGTCCCTGTCAGATTTTTTATATAGCGACAGTAGTGTATCTACCCAACACTTCATCTCAATAATGATAACATATCATTTTGTGATTAATCTTAGAAAATCCAGTCTCTTTCGTATTAATGAAATAAGAATATCATTCCCTGCAGTTTTGATTTATATTTGGTACAACGTGTGAAAGAAATGGAAGTTCACATATATCAGTCAAAGGGACCGAAATAAATATGTAATTAGAAAGATATATAAAATGCAGTGTCATGATGAGTATACATATCACTAATCGGTGGCATTTTACTGTATATATATATATTTACTATAATATTGTCGCCATACTAAGACGATATGCCTTATAATGCCTTATAATGTACTGACAGTCTGTTGATCCAAACTATTTGATTTTAATGGAACATTTACAGTCATCACTTTGTAATGTATCAAATATATAAAATGTTAGTAGAAAAATACTAACTTTTCTGGATGCAATTCACACTGTAAAAATATGCACCAAGTTGTCATATAGGATTCAGAAATCCATCTGCACTGCGCAAATTTTCCTGTTAAATAAAATATTCTTTACATACAGGGAAACGACATCTGCTCTGTTTTGTATTCTTCGACATCTTAGATGGGAAGTTGCCCCCACACAGTGGCTTGCTACCAGTCTGTCTCCTGCCCTAGGTTATGTAACTAAATCAAAGGATTTACTGCTCAATAAAAACACTTAACTTTAATGTCATCGTTGTCGCCATTCAATCTCGATGTCTTCAATGCCGCCACCTAGTGGCATCATCATCACAACCATCATCATCACCATCATCATCATTAACATCATCACCATCATCATCATCAATATCTCTTCTTGCCTATGTAGTTAATAAATCCTTTTGCCTAGATGTCCAACGACAACGGTCAAGAGCAGCTTGTGTCCAACTCGCCCATCCCGTATGGTTCCTTTTCGTCTACATCATTCTTCTCCAAATAGCCTGCGGTCTTCAACTCTTCGGTGTCCAAGTTAGGACAATTGCAAGAGTACTGTCCAGTGGCATTCTCAAAACGTGACCAACCTATTTTCATTTTCTAAGTCTAGTATCATGCTCATTGGACCTCATTTTATCCTCTTATGCACACTTTCATTAGAAATAGTATTGGGTTAAAAAGGTTTCAGTATTTTGAGGAGACCCTGTCGAGCATTCGATTTAGAACCTTGGACTTTAGACCATATCCGGGTTTCAGATAGCACACTTCTGACCAATGCATTAAATAGGCTAAATTTAGATTTTAACTTAAATCCAGACGCTTTCCACAATTCACTAAGACTTCGGAAACGGCGTTGAGCTTTCTCTGAGTTTTATTTCTTCATCCGTTCAACCTGTTTTACCCACCATGACACCAAGGTAAGCACAACTACCCACATCTTCTAAAAAATAATTTTCTAGCTAAATTCCCTTAGTTGCTTTTTCATTTAATCTCTAGTATTTCTCTTGTTAATATAAAGACTAACAGTTTTTGTATGTTCATCAAAAATGTTAGTTTTTCCTGTAGGTCATCAAGTTTTGAGGATATGAAAACTATACCGTGGGCAAAATCTAGATTTTCTAGTACTGACGTAAAGTTCCACCTAATGCCACGTTTTCTCTCCTTAATTGTATTCTTCATAATCCAATCACTGACTATCTCGCATAATAAAGGAAGGTGTGTGTGTGTGTGTGCGTGTGTGTGTGTGTGTGGCGGTAAATCTAAGCATCGTACAGGCATCATATTTGATGCACAGGTGCTTCAAGACCCGGGAAGATGCACCTCGGCGATAATTCTTTTTAATTCGAATTAGTTTTTAGTTATCTTATGTTTTAGCTTGATTTAGCATCATTCTGAGCAATTTCCACACAAATCAGTTGTACTCGACCGGAAATATCATAAATTTTTTATCTTGACACCGTTGGAAAGATGTAAAAAAATATATTTTAAACAAACTATAAATATAATCCCCATGATTAATAAACTAATTTGCGTGAAAACTCCAAAATAAAAAAAGACATCCAAAAATTTGCTAATTAAAATGTTTTTAATAAAACACCTTTAATGACGTACTTAAAAATCACACAAACCAGAGCACTTCCGGACATTTTCACGTCCTTCATCAATGACGTAGTAAATAGTAGGTGACAAACATAAGCTCTAAAATATATCCCACAACCGCGAGACAAGATTTGCATATAGAACATTTTAAAATCTATACTTTCTCTCTCGATTTCTCGAGGTTGTGATATATATATTAGAGCTTATGTTTGTCACGTACTACTTACTATGCCACTGATAAAAGGACGTAAAAATGTCCGAAAGCGCTCTAGTTTACATGAATTTTAAGTACGTCATCTCGCGGTTGTGGCATATATACTATCAGAGCTTATGTTTGCCACCTACTATTTACTATGCCACTGATGAAGGGCGTGAAAATGTCCGAAAGCAATCTGGTTTGTAGGATTTTTATCTGGTTTGTACGTTATTAAAGGTGTTTTATTAAAGACAATTCATTAACCAATTTTTGGTTGTCTTTATTTAATTTTGGAGTTTTTGTTGAATTGGCGTGTTACTATACAATTGTAGTTTTGTGAATTTAATATATATATATATATATATATATATATATATATATATATATATACTTTTCATGTATTTGAAACGTTCCCAATATTTAAATTGCGATGCAGAAAAATTGACGGACAGTGCAATGTTTACAATTTAACATCAGCTCCTTTAAATATTGCACACTGCTCCAAAATAAAAAACAATTTCTTGAAACCATCCGTTAATTAATTACAATTTCTTGAGTGAGTAAACTCATAAAATTTCTTAATCATTTTCTTCCGTACGGATCATTTTCCGATTGAAGTTTTTCCCGCATGGAATTAGGCAGAAAACAACTAGATGTGTGATCATAGGTATCGAGCTTTAGCGCATGTGCTGTCAAAATTGAGTGATCCTCATTTTTGATTTTAAAGATTTTATTTGTATCGTGAGGAGGATTTCAGTTGAAAACAGGCGATTTGGAAATTCAGTATAATGTTATCAGTATCTGTATTATTTAATTATCGGGCACTTATTTAGGACCCGAGCAACGGCGGGTGATTCATCCTGACATCCAACAACCCTTCTTTACTCCAGTCGCAATCAGAAATGCTACATTTAAATTTCCATTTACTTCCACTCAGCATTTGCTAAATCTGTAATCCTCTATCCCTGACAATATTAATACATTTAGGTGGGATACCATAGTTTTAATATTTTCCATAACATTTCCCTGGTACAGAAGAAGGCTTCAGAAGGCTTTAGAAGACTTTTCTAAAATCAATAAAAATTTAGGAAAAGAGAAGCATTATTCCGAATGCTTTGCACTCCCTTATTATTTTGGCACTTATTTCTGGTCTTGCAATAGTATATTATGTATAAATCAATATAAAAATAATGCCAACAATAAAAAAATCTGTGGGCAACACATGAATTTACCTACAAACTCAAATTCATTTTCTCTTATTTTCCTTAACAATTCATTAAATTGAGTCTACTTGCAACAAATCACACACATAATTATATAATATTACACTGAAGTTGCACTTTTAATTAAATTTTCGTTTTCATTTGGTAACTGGGACGTGGTACTTTCAAAGTCGACGTTGCAAAAATGCGAAACACTAAAATAGCTCAAGAAAGGCTAGATCTAGAGTAATGGGGTTGGTCTTATTCTTTTCATCGTCGAAAGTTACGTATAAAACAAGCATTTAATTGATACCTTTGAGCATGCGTAGATATTTATTTCATAGTTTGATAATTTTTGCGGGCCAGTTCGCAAAAAAAGAAAAAGGTCTTAGGTCTTTATTCCCGAATCGTATCAAAATTTAATCAGCACCAGGGTAACCCACAAGTGACTTATTTACCAAATTTTGTAAAATTTGGTCAATTATATTTTATCTAGAGTGAATACATACGATTTTGCGGACCATTTCGAAAAAAAACCCGGTTCTTTTATCCCGATTCGTACCAAAATCTAATCAGCACCAGGGTAATCCACAAATAACATACCTATAATATTTTATAAAATTTAAGTTAGAGTGGATACATACATTTCACAGACACACAGTCACATACACAGATACATGGACACACAGTCACATACACAGTTACATGGACACACAGTCACATACACAGATACACACACACACACATACATACACACACACACACAGACGTCACACTAAAAATAATTATTTTCGTGTTTTAGAGGTCCCAAAACTTGTAGATCCGTCGAAAATTCGTGTTGCGATTTTCGACTTTCGACACGACTCCAATACTTTTCTTATAATGCTTATTACTAATTGCTTATTACTTAATGCTTATTACTAATTTCTTATAATGCTTATTACTATTAATACTAATTACCATGCATTGTAGGAAAAGTAATAAATAATTTAATAAGAGGGATTAACTCGCCTTAAATAAGTGCGCGAGATACGACCTTCGTTTCCGAATTATCAGTCATAAAATATAAAATTATGAAGTTTGGGTGAAAACGAAAAAGTTGAAGAGTATCAAAGATGTACCTATGGATATTAATGAAAACTTACGTTATTTGGGCAGAGATTTCACTCACCGTAAGTATATAATTCCGAATATAATTAATATAATTTTTATTTTTCATCCAATTTTTAAACGAAATTGCTTTATTCCCAGGAGTAGGTTTCACTATTATTGATATATTTATTATGATTTTAGTGTGATATTTTTAGTATTAGTGCATTCAAAAATGTAGTTTTCTACATCCCTTTATTACTGCATAGGCAGTTGTATAAGAATTTCTGTATTTGTTTAACGCAAAAGTATTTAGCTCATGGAGTCTGCATAGCTGCTGTGAATGAAATATTCATAGATTTTTGCAGAGAGAAGGGCGATTTTTTTCGATGAAGTTTTAAGCATAGAGTTTAATTACTTGTAGCTCCATGGTCTTAAGTTTTCAAATAAAATAAATTATTTTAGTACTGTGATGAATGAAATGAATGGGAAAATGTTATAAATGAGATATTGTTTTTATAGAGAGAGCCACGCGTGTTATTTTTTCTATGACGTCATTTGAATGAATGTCAGTTGTTTTCGAAGAAGTTTTCAAATATAATAAATTATTGTAATATTATGATGATTTTAAAAATATTACCGAGGAATGTATCGCATTTTAGAGAGGTTTAAACCATGAAATTTATATTTCAATGCCGTCACTTGAATGAAGTTCATTTTTTTCGATGAAGGTTTAAGTTTTCAAATATAATAATTAATATAGTATTGTGATGTTTTAAAATATTACTTAGGAATGTATTGCATTTTAGAGATGTTTAAATAAAATTGCATGAAGTTGGAAAGTGTTTCATAATCATTGCTTTAAGCATGATTGATCTTTCTTGTTAGATATGTAGAATACTATTGTAATACTGCTCACCTTTCTTTATTTCTGCATCTAATAAGAATACCATAAATGTAGTCGATAAAACATATTTTGTTTAATTGTAAAATTGTTATCATCTCTATAAATAAAATTGTAGGTTGTGCTTCCGACTGTCCGAAACAGATACTTTACACCTTCGTGTCAGTCGGACGGAAAGTATGTTGGAAAAGAATCGGATATTTTTAGCAGGAAAACGATAGTTTTAATCTTGGCTTAAACGATCGTTTAAACCGAAAAAGTGTTTTAAATAGAAAAAGATATGATTTAAACCAGCCATCGAAAAGGTTAAACGTACCATCGAAAAAATTTCCAAGCTGTTTTTCTCTATTTTAATGCTTCTCAATTTAATGCTCTGCTCCAATGCTTATAGCCGATTAATAATGCAAAATATTTAAGATGAGTTGGAATTATCGCAAAAACATGTGGTTTTGTTCTTCTTTTAGAATGAAAAGCTGCACTTAACAAGATTTTAAAATCAGTTTTAAAATTTCCGTCAACTGGGCTGAATTTTCTATTAGACCATCACTCTGTATAAAGAACGGTTGGTAGAAATTAAATTATAAATTAGCAGGTGCTAACTAGTGTGCTAACTAGAAGGTGTTTACTAATATTCCTAAAAATATACATTTCCGTACATCCAAGAATAAAATGGATGTTTGGATGTATGGATCAAAAAAGATCATTTAAAGAAGACTTTGTAGTCAAAGGAAACAAGTATTGATCATGAGCATAACCGATAAGAATATTAAAGTATTGTTTTCTTTATATACAAAATTTACATAAAGCAAAAGAGAACAAAAAAATTGGACAAAGAAGAGCTGTCATAGCTCTTTATATTTCCTATTTTTCTTTTACGGAATTTTATTTATGAATCCGTAAGGAGAAAGGAAGGAAATTCACTTATGGTGACGGAGTACTTCTCAGTCAATAACTTGTTTACTTGCATAGAGGGAACATTCTTCTTACTTTTGAGACGCAAGAACGTGATTCATGATTCTACCGTCAAAATATTTTGCAAAGTTTTGTTTCGGGCTTCTATAGATGCAAAGAATAATTTATTTTTTACCCTTTGTAACTGGGTAGCCTCCTCCTAACCTCCCAGGGAAACATCGAAAATCCTACTCCGTTAGGTTCTGTCAAGTCGGCAATACTATAAGTACGCTAAGATTTAGGAGGGTGTTTAAGGCCTAAACTACACAGCCAACCCTAAGGCTTACAGATTTAGGAGGGTGTTGAAGGCCCAGACCACACGGCCAACCCTAGGACTAATGGTAGCTTAGTGTGTGGCCGGGAGAAAGATTTAGGAGGGTGTTGAAGACCCAGACCGTCCGACTCATCCTGAAGACTTGAGCAACTAATTGGATGACCGGGAGGAGGATGTTGAAAACCCAGACCGTCCGACTCATCCTGAGGACGGGGAAGAGGGTGTTGAAGACCCAGACAACACGACCAACCCTAGGGCTAATAGTATCTTAGAGGAGGAGGGTGTTGTTGTTGTTGTTGAGACCCAGACCGTCAAACCTACCAGAAAGGTGTCGAAAACCCAGACCATCCGACTCGTCCAAGGACTAAGAGCAGCAAAATGGATGGTCGGTACCAGAAAGGTGTAAGGTAACTGTTAGGAGAGGAGTGTGTTGTTGTTGAGACCCAGACCGTCCGACCTACCAGAAAGGAGGAGGGTGTGGAAATGTTTTTAGAAAACTTCCCATTTACCTCCCCCTCCAAGAGAATCGAAATTATTTCTCCTTTAGGTTCTACACCATGGTCGACACTACAAATACGCAAAGATTTAATCCTATAGACCACTAGGGAAGGCTTCTTGGAAGGTGTAGAAAGATTTTTAGAAAACCTTCCATTTACTCATCCCCTCTTCCCCCCCCCCACAAAGAGAATCGAATATATTTCTCCATTAGGTTCTATACCATGGTCGATACTATACGTATATAATTATTCATCCGTCTATGTCACCAGAGGAGCTTTTTGAGAGCCTGGAAAGACTTTTCGAAAAACGAAAAACATTCATTACGTCCACTGAAGGGGAGGGAGGGGGAAAATTCGGTTGCGATAAGTTCTGTTTCAATGTCGATATTATGAGTGTGCAAATATTTAGCTTTCTAAATCACAGAACATTTGGGGTCTTGAAAGATAAAAACATGTTGTTAGATAATTATAAAATAGATTATATGAATATCATAGGAATGTATATATAGTATTTGGAAAACCTGAGCAATTGAAATATTTTGATAATGTCGACTTTGTTGGCATTGAAAACACAGATATTTTGATGTGGTAGAATTTTTCTGCTTAATACATGATAGCTTTCCCAAAACAAACCGAAATATGAATATATATTGTATTTGTAATTTTTTGTAGTGGAAAATCCCTAATAATATATATAACCCCTTATAAATAGAGTAGCGACTTTACAGTATTTTAGCTATAACGTCTCTTCCTATAATACGGCATAGCAGATCTCTATGATATAAGGCACATAAATAAAATAGATTAATTCGGATGTCACGAAAAATCTGATGAGCTCACGGCTACGAATTGTTGTATAAGTACACTTCTCGGTAAGTTTAGGAACACCTCAAAGCAATTTTTTTTAATTTGCTCCGTTAGTTTTATATTTGTTTAATATTGAAGTAAAATTCTGCACAATTATCACACCAATGGGTCCGTGGCGATTGAAGAAATTTAAAAAAAGTATTAATCTTATGTATCATTGTAAAGTCAAAAAAACTTTGAGTCGGCGCTCTTTTAAACAATTTTACTGCACATCTGTAACACTTTTTCTAGATTTTAGACTATTTGGGGGAAATTTTTCTATAAAAATAAGCAAAATTGATTTTTATATCCAATGTACCTTGGTTCTCTGTTGTTTTTGCTCCTTGTTAAATACATTCCTGTCGAATTGAAGTTAGTCAAATGCCTATTATTTACTCATGACCTTATTAAACTGCTTAGGTGTATTGAAAATATTGAAGATTGTCATGAACTTCAGCACGATTAGAATGAATGCGTGGGGGGACCGCAGATCCCCCGATGGTGGGGGGTTGGTTCGAACTCGCAACCTCTCGATTACTGCTTCCATACTATTCCATCTAGCCCAAAAGGATCCTTTCGGACCGGGGGAATAGCCGGCGAGTATTTCGTAGCGATGAGTGACGCAATGCTGCCCCCTCACACTCCCCTTCCTGGCGAGTGCTCGGTTGAATTTCAGTAAGGAGGGGGGGGCAGCCAAAAAACCCCAACGCGTCCCCAAGCTGAAACTCAGTCGGCAGTGAGCTGAAATAGCCGGGAGGTGTTGAAGACCCAGACCGTCCGACTCATCCAAAGGACATGAGCAACCATTTGGACGGCCGGTAGCCGGGAGGTGAGTTGGACCTCATCGCGCGGCGTAGTGACGTGAGTCGTGGTCAACCAGGAAAGGAAAGGAGAACGTGTGCGTCAACTGTAGTGCTGCCATCTCGTGCACGGGTCACCATTGTGGGGGACCGCAGATCCCCCGATGGTGGGGGGATAGGTTAGAACTCAGAACCTCTCGATTACTGCTTCTGCACTATGCTATCTAACCCAAAAGGATCCTCACGGGCCGAGAGAATAGCCGGCGATTCTTTCGTAGCGATGAGTGATGCAATGCTGCCCCCTCAAATGCATTGTACTTATGATCCAAAAGTAATAACGTTAACCCGAGAATTTCAAAGTGCAATTTTTAACATTATCGTTCTAGATTGGATTGTCGGTATAATATTAGCTCGAAAATTTTGTCTTCCGTATCTGACATTAGGGACTTGGGTTATTTTCTTTGATTTTTATTTAAACTTTAATACTAACATTGGGAAAATTATTTCTAAGGCCTAGAATTTTGGGCTATGTTGTTAGGAAAACCAAAGTTCTCTGATGCCTATCTTATTAATGTCTTGTTTAATACTTTGGTTAGACCCTTATTGTAGCACTGGTCCTTGATTTGGGATCCATCGCATTTTAATTATTCTCAAGTGATGCAGTAGCGTCGCCAGGGTGGAGTTCGGGGGTCATAACGCCTCCCAAAGACCCATCGGAGCCGAATTGAAATTCGTAGAAATAATATTTAGAGAAACAGGAAACAAGATATTTGTTAACCAAAACACCATCCAAAAAAATTTGGGGGGACGATACTGAAGTGATCAAAAGCTTCAAACGATGTTTCTTATGAGTACTTCTATTTTAAAAGAAAAAGAGTGTTCTTGTTGCTCTGTTTCGTCGATCTCGCTTAGAGAGTTGTTGGATACCAACTCGCTGAGGTCAGGAAAAAATATGTTATGTATTGTGCTTTTTAAAAAGCTTTTGACCCATAGGGTTGCTGTTCTACTTTTCTTAATTGTATTGAATTTCATGTTATTTATTCTGGTTTGCTTAATACCGCTGCTTATATACTGCTTAGTATACTGCTTAGCAATTCCTATAAGTTATAACACGATTATATAAGAAACTATATTTTTAATTTTTATATTTTATACAATTTCTATGTGTTAATGATACTGCTATTTTTGACATGTCGAATGGAAATATTAAATGTATTTGCTAAAATATATTATTTTTATTTGCATTTGCTTGTTTTGTATGATTCACTGTAATTGTATTGTTATCCGTAGTGTACTATATATGCATGTATGTATATATATATATATATATATATATATATATATGAAATGCACAATTTAATAAATAAATACATAAATAATCTCAACAACAGATTATATAATTATGAAATTTGGAAATCATGAACCTGCAAGTTTTATCCTTTCTTCAAAATTGCTAATCTGGCGTCATTTGACGTTTCTTTAGAATATTTTCAAAGTTCCTCAGACAGGGAACATCAAATCCGCATCTCCCAATAAGAAACTCTGAAAGGAAGCTGGTACCAGCAGAAAATTGTCAGAAACACGTATACGTGACGTCAGTTGCAGAGGGCAATAGATTTCTCTTTTGATAAAAGGAAATCTTGAAACTCTCTCATATATATTCAGTTTAGATCATCTTTTATATTCAGTTTAGATCATCCAGAAAGTTATCCATAAATTTTCACTGGTTATTTTTTTTATTTTAATATTAATTATGTTTACATTAAATAAAAATGTCTTCACAATTTATTGTTTAAATATCTGTAATAATAATCCTTCAGTACCAATAATTGTACCTCAAAATCATACTAAAATTTAATGTTTGAAACTATGATAGTGCGAACTCTTTGTGCTGTATGTTATAGTAATATATTAATGTTTACTATTAATATTTTAAATACAAGATAATTCTCTGAACAGAAGTAAATTTCAAAGAGTCTCTTTTGAGTTTTCCTTCCAAGCACACTTATTTGCACTGTATAATTTTCTCTCTAACCTTTTGTGTAGCGTAACCATTTAAGTTTTATTTTTAAATTTCCTTTCCTTATATTTCTTGAGCAAATTATTCTGAATATAACATAGTTTTTCATCAAATACAGCAATACGCAGGTAAGAAGTAAATAAATAGGATTGTTACTTTACATGCACATACCTAAAAATTACCTATTCAATACCGCTTCTTAAATATAAATCATGACAGAATTGGCATACACAGGTGTTTTTCCTAGAAAGATATTGGTAACATGCATTGGTATAAAAATAAAAAGCATGTAGGTATGTTCTTACATTTTCAAGCAAAGTAATAAGATCCTATCAAGTAATCTTATGACTTTGCTTGAATAATTTTCTCTTTAATACTCTTTGAACATAAATAACTTGAAAATAAACCAGCTTTTGATGTTCTTATTTTTGCAATAAGTCTGATACAGTAGAGTTTAGAAAAATGCATTGAATGCTAATTGAAAAATGCTATGGCCTGCTGATTTTTTCAACTAGATCTCCAATTATAAAATGAAAAATCAGTAAAAAAGACAGTTCAAGATGAGATATCGAAAAGTAAACAAACATTATTTAATATTCGTACGTTGAATTTGTACGTTGTCTCCAATTTTCAATGTCATTTATATAAATAACATTTATTTATTTTGTTATTTTTTTTCAGATAAATGAATTTAATCTATCTCTGCATTTACTCCCAGGAAACGTCGGGAACATTTATACATATTTAGTCTATAATAATAAAAGAAGATGGCTGTTTATCTGTAACGGAAACTGGGAGGGGGTTGGGTACAGCTATGAAATTTGGTGCATAGGAATCTCGACTGTTGACTTTTCTATTTGAGTAGGAATTCGTTGGGAGCGCCATCTATTGCACGTTACTAAAACTAAAATAACTTATCTGTTTTTAAAACTAAGGTTATTTTATTACTCAGAAAATTTATGGCGTATCAAACGAGCTTATTTATTGCGCATTAAGCTAGCTTAACGGATCGAGCGCCGCCTCGCGTGTTCTCCAACAGCTGACAACAGATCCTTTTACAAAAATTAACGAATGAATTCAATTAATTCCATCTTTAAATCCTGAGCAACACCAGCTCCATTTTCTAGTAAAATAAATTGCAGGGATACGGGGTGGGACAGCCCAGTGATTAGTGCGCTGGGATTGCAGTAGGACAACACGAGTTAGATTCCCAGCTCTGTCTAAACTGCCTCCGTATTCACGCTTAGTACGGGCACCTTAAATATGTGGGTCCGTAAGTACTTCTGAGAGATAAGTAGTAGGGGAATGAGGGTACTGTCCGTCTGAATGCAGACAGTCTTTCAGGACTTTTTGGCCAGGGGAGCGAATACAGCTCTAGAGGGGCAAGTTTTATATTTGTCCTATATAAGTATATATAAATGCTATCACATAAATAGAAACTAAGTTAATATAAAATGTCTCCGGGAGGCGAATAATCGTCTCCGTGGGGGCGGCTTCGCCCCCCCCCCCCCGGCTGTATGCCTGAAAGAAACACTGTGAGGATGCCACGCCCATTGGGTTCCGGTCTAAATTGAGTGGCACTTCACGGCAGTTCAAAACGGATACCTTACACTTTCGGGCAGTGTTTCTTTTAGGCATACCTCCGGGGGGGGGGGAATCTCCGGAGGGAGAAGCTCCCTCCCCGAGGCATTTTATGTTAACCTAGTTTATATTTATGTGACACAACATTTAGATATATTTATATAGGGCAAATAGAAAACTTGTCCCCTGAAATTTCATTTGCCACCCCCCCCCCCCCCTCCCCGGCCTGAAAGTCTTGAAAGAAACACTGCCTTCGGGTAGATTGGACGGCCTGTGTTGAGAAAGAAGAAGAAATTGTAGGGCATACGAAAATATGTCTTTAAAAGATAAATTAATTTGACATCTATGTATCAAGGAATTTGAATACAAAAACTTTAAAACACAAAGAATTTGCCGAACGTCTTTTATCTTCCCCGTTTTTCTTTCAAGCCATTTTATTATACGACCGAAATGCGAAGGGAAGGAAATTCACTTATGGTGATGGAGTAACGTCGCAGTCAATAAATTGTTTGCGTGCATGCCAGGGACATAATTCTTACTTTCAAGATATAAAATGCTTGAAGTGCGATACTGCTGTCGAAATATTTTGCAAAGTTTTTTTTTCATTTTAGTCGGTTGTGAGTTTCAGAGAATATCCATTATTTTTCCTGATTAGTTTCAGAAATAAGACACTTTTTAGAACAAAAATTTTTAAACTTTAGATATTGATTGAGTGACGAGAGATTATAAATGCTGAAATATTAACTTTGAACGGTTAAATAAAACAATGTTTTGGTAAATCAAATTTATCTGGTGTTTTAGTTCTTTAAAGATAAGGAATAGAATTCGATATGGTTGCAAATTGTAGCCCACGTGTAATTATTTGTAAATGGACAGAAAATTTATGTCTGTATGGGGGTAAATTAAAGGCCCCCTCCCTTACGCTTCGAAAAAATATTTTTTGTTAAATTAGGGACTAAGCTCCCTGTCCACTATGCTCACTAACCCCTGATTTCAGTGTACATACATTCATATTTCAAAAATAATTAACTTATTTAACCTTTTGCTTACGGGTGGGACAGCGTCCATCCCAAACGGAGAACCTCTTAAAAAGACAGGTATTCGACATACCCTATCCCAAACATTTTGATACCCCTTTGTAGGCGTTGGCGTCCATGGACGCCAATGCCGGCAAAAGGGGATCGAACTGCTTGGGATAGGGTATGTCAAATACCTGTCTGTTTGAGAGGTTCTTTGTTTGGGATGGACGCTGTTCCACCCGTAAGCAAAAGGTTAAAGTATATTTGGGGATTGTTATGCAAAATTATACTTATATCCAAAGCAACGTATGATTAGTTCGAATTTTTTAGAAGACACGATTGGTTCATATGTCATACAAGATGCAAATCTAAATTAAAAGCACCCTAAACCATGCAATATGCTGATTTCTATTTTAAAAAATTAAATTTTCACTTCAACATTGCATCTTACATAATGAAAGATGATGTTTATGTATGCGTGTATCGTAAGAGTCGTAAGGCCATGGAATTTAATGCACATGTGCTTCATGATCTGGGACAAAGCACCTCGGCGAGAGTTTTTCAAAATTCAAATTAATTTTTAGATATTTTCTGTTTTAGCACGATATTGGACGATCTTCTCACAAATCAGTTCCTTAGCGATCGAAAATATTAGCAGAATTTCCATCTTGATATTATTGGAAAGGTCGAAGAAAGTTCTTTCCAACGATATTTGCACCCAAGCCGTAAGACATATGCTTCGTAATTATTTTTTAATCCATCGAAATTTGCAGTGTTTTAGGTAATCTGATACTAGAATATAACCCTGACGCCCGTAGCGTTTGCTTTAAAAAAAAATAAGTTATTTTTAATTCCATCTATGCCTTTAGAAGAAAAAATAACTGTGAACTTAAGATTATTATGGAAGGAAAAATGAAAATAATTTGAAAGGAGAAAATATTTACATTTGTTGTTTTCGACAGTGCGATCACTCTGATGTGAAAAGGTTTAACAGAACAATAATTTACGTTTAAAATATCTCTTTGAAGGGAAGAAAAAAACGCACCGCGTTCAAGCAAAAATTTAATTAGCTAAGAAGAACGCTCCGGTTTTTAAGATGAACACTGAATTCAAGCATCAGTGAACGTGGAAAGTTAAAGGTTGATCGGAAAATTTGAGTGTTCACGTGGAGGGTTATGAAAATGCTGATGGTCTGGGTTAGTATCTAAATTGAAATGTTTATTCATGATTGAAACACGTTTGGGAACATATTGTAGCAGCCTTACCCAGAGATAGATAGAAAAACAGACAGATAAATCAAGGTGTTTATATTATTAATTTCGCTGCATTCAAAAAAGTTAGATGCCACAGTTCTGGAGTTGGCAGAAAGTTGTGTATATATTTGCACATTCTATAAATAAAATTTTGGGTGGGGAGGGGTTAATAGGTTATTTTATTTGAGATTTATTAAGAAAAAGAATAAAAGCAACAAACGCATTTTCCACTGAAGACCGCGCTTTAGAACCTTTTCGAGGTGGATTTCTCACCGCATGGCTGCCTCGGAAGCCTAACTATTGAAGTCCATCTAGCACTTACTTTAGCCCGGTCTGCCTTTCCGTATGCAGGTAGCTTGCTCGAGGTCCCCCTTACCAAATAGCCAAGCCAAGATGCTTCCTAATGAGTGTCTGGGTCCAGGGACCCTTACTTCCACCTCAAAAAGTATGAAATTGTCCATAGTATGGCTTTTGAATAGCAATATGGATGTACTTTTGCACTCCAGTTGGTGGGTGCTGGATAGCAGTCGGTGACAAATGTTGTTCCGTCTTCATCTTGGGATGGTCTCAAGGTCTCAAGGACGGGGAATTACGGAGTGCCCAGAAGGAGAAAGAATTCCCCCCTTTAAACTCCGAGAGAAAAGGAAAAAGAAATACTAAAAAAAGAATATCATAAGTTAAAGAATTTACAACTAAGATTTGCTTGGGGGGGGGGACGATGACCGAAGTCGTGCCCTTCTCCAAGTCTTGCAGAAAAGGGGGAAATAACTAGGGCCCAAGTAGGCACCTAGTGAGAAGATAAAGGTAAGAGTCATCTTGGGATGGCTCCTGGGATGTGGCTAAAAGGGAGACAGGGACAGGGGTAAGCGGGCCAATAGAAAATCCAGGTGTTAGTTGCACGAATGCAAGGTCAGTTACTTACCATATAGTAACATCATTCCAATTTCTTAACAAACCATTTCTTAAAGTTACATTTTATTTTTAAATATTCACGTAAATTTTATAATTTTTAACTTTATTATAACCAAACTATATATTTCAAACAATTCAGCAACATTCATTCAAGATAAATACTGACAGCAAAGAGCTCTGTCCTTTCCGGCCTATTTCCTGGAGAAAAAATACAGCAACAAATCAATAAATTATAGAAATTTTAATAATGTATTTAACACAATCACATCATATTTGTAGGGTTTGCAAATGAAATTAATGGCAGTGAATAAAATGTATAAAATTCCAAGTAGCAATGTACGAAATTTTCAAAAATATAGGTAATTTTTTTTTTATTTACAACGAAAAGAAAGTCGAATAAATATGTGCATTATAGATTATTTCCGTAAGAGAAAGTTTTCAAAAATTACATCACTGAAGTTATCTACGAGTCGCTTTGCATGGCTCAGCTACAAATCAGCTTTCTCATTTAGCAATTTACAAATTATTAATAAACTATATTGAAAAATATTATTGGAACATAAATTGCAAGTATTTACTTAGTTTAATATTTTATATTTACTAAACCAAGTGGAAATTTTAAGATTAAAATATAAAAATTGTTTTATAAATATTGTCGTATGTAAAGTAATCACAATGTAAAAAGGTTGAATAAATAAACTGTCAATCATAACAATTCACGGGTTCTAACTATCCAATTGAAAGCAAACCAAATTAAGAAAAATCCATTCTTCACAATGATGCTGTGATCAGGATTATTTTTTATTTTCCATTTTTCTTTTAAATCATTTTATTTATGGAACCGAAAGATAGAGTGGAAAAAGTGCACTCACATATGTGGCAGTGTGCATGCCGGGGACATAATTGTTATTTTAAGGATATAAAATGCTTGAAACGTGATACCGCCATCTAAGTATTCTGCATTTTTCTTTTAAATAATTTTATTTATAGAACCGAAAGATGGAAGGGGAGAAAGTGTACTTACGTATGTGCCAGTGTGCATGGCGGGGACATAATTGTATTTAGAATATAAAATGCTTTTAAGGATATAAAATCTTTTAATCTTTTAATCTTTTAATAATAAAATCTTTTTATATCTTTTAAGGATATAAAATGCTTGAAACGTGATACCGCCATCTAAGTATTCTGCATTTTTCTTTTAAATAATTTTATTTATAGAACCGAAAGATGGAAGGGGAGAAAGTGTACTTACGTATGTGCCAGTGTGCATGGCGGGGACATAATTGTATTTAGAATATAAAATGCTTTTAAGGATATAACATCTTTTAATCTTTTAATCTTTTAATAATAAAATCTTTTTATATCTTTTAAGGATATAAAATGCTTGAAACGTGATACCGCCATCTAAGTATTCTGCATTTTTCTTTTAAATAATTTTATTTATAGAACCGAAAGATGGAAGGGGAGAAAGTGTACTTACGTATGTGCCAGTGTGCATGGCGGGGACATAATTGTATTTAGAATATAAAATGCTTTTAAGGATATAACATCTTTTAATCTTTTAATCTTTTAATAATAAAATCTTTTTATATCTTTTAAGGATATAAAATGCTTGAAACGTGATACCGCCATCTAAGTATTCTGCATTTTTCTTTTAAATAATTTTATTTATAGAACCGAAAGATGGAAGGGGAGAAAGTGTACTTACGTATGTGCCAGTGTGCATGGCGGGGACATAATTGTATTTAGAATATAAAATGCTTTTAAGGATATAACATCTTTTAATCTTTTAATCTTTTAATAATAAAATCTTTTTATATCTTTTAAGGATATAAAATGCTTGAAACGTGATACCGCCATCTAAGTATTCTGCATTTTTCTTTTAAATAATTTTATTTATAGAACCGAAAGATGGAAGGGGAGAAAGTGTACTTACGTATGTGCCAGTGTGCATGGCGGGGACATAATTGTATTTAGAATATAAAATGCTTTTAAGGATATAACATCTTTTAATCTTTTAATCTTTTAATAATAAAATCTTTTTATATCTTTTAAGGATATAAAATGCTTGAAACGTGATACCGCCATCTAAGTATTCTGCATTTTTCTTTTAAATAATTTTATTTATAGAACCGAAAGATGGAAGGGGAGAAAGTGTACTTACGTATGTGCCAGTGTGCATGGCGGGGACATAATTGTATTTAGAATATAAAATGCTTTTAAGGATATAACATCTTTTAATCTTTTAATCTTTTAATAATAAAATCTTTTTATATCTTTTAAGGATATAAAATGCTTGAAACGTGATACCGCCATCTAAGTATTCTGCATTTTTCTTTTAAATAATTTTATTTATAGAACCGAAAGATGGAAGGGGAGAAAGTGTACTTACGTATGTGCCAGTGTGCATGGCGGGGACATAATTGTATTTAGAATATAAAATGCTTTTAAGGATATAACATCTTTTAATCTTTTAATCTTTTAATAATAAAATCTTTTTATATCTTTTAAGGATATAAAATGCTTGAAACGTGATACCGCCATCTAAGTATTCTGCATTTTTCTTTTAAATAATTTTATTTATAGAACCGAAAGATGGAAGGGGAGAAAGTGTACTTACGTATGTGCCAGTGTGCATGGCGGGGACATAATTGTATTTAGAATATAAAATGCTTTTAAGGATATAAAATCTTTTAATCTTTTAATCTTTTAATAATAAAATCTTTTTATATCTTTTAAGGATATAAAATGCTTGAAACGTGATACCGCCATCTAAGTATTCTGCATTTTTCTTTTAAATAATTTTATTTATAGAACCGAAAGATGGAAGGGGAGAAAGTGTACTTACGTATGTGCCAGTGTGCATGGCGGGGACATAATTGTATTTAGAATATAAAATGCTTTTAAGGATATAACATCTTTTAATCTTTTAATCTTTTAATAATAAAATCTTTTTATATCTTTTAAGGATATAAAATGCTTGAAACGTGATACCGCCATCTAAGTATTCTGCATTTTTCTTTTAAATAATTTTATTTATAGAACCGAAAGATGGAAGGGGAGAAAGTGTACTTACGTATGTGCCAGTGTGCATGGCGGGGACATAATTGTATTTAGAATATAAAATGCTTTTAAGGATATAACATCTTTTAATCTTTTAATCTTTTAATAATAAAATCTTTTTATATCTTTTAAGGATATAAAATGCTTGAAACGTGATACCGCCATCTAAGTATTCTGCATTTTTCTTTTAAATAATTTTATTTATAGAACCGAAAGATGGAAGGGGAGAAAGTGTACTTACGTATGTGCCAGTGTGCATGGCGGGGACATAATTGTATTTAGAATATAAAATGCTTTTAAGGATATAACATCTTTTAATCTTTTAATCTTTTAATAATAAAATCTTTTTATATCTTTTAAGGATATAAAATGCTTGAAACGTGATACCGCCATCTAAGTATTCTGCATTTTTCTTTTAAATAATTTTATTTATAGAACCGAAAGATGGAAGGGGAGAAAGTGTACTTACGTATGTGCCAGTGTGCATGGCGGGGACATAATTGTATTTAGAATATAAAATGCTTTTAAGGATATAAAATCTTTTAATCTTTTAATATTTTAATAATAAAATCTTTTTATATCTTTTAAGGATATAAAATGCTTGAAACGTGATACCGCCATCTAAGTATTCTGCATTTTTCTTTTAAATAATTTTATTTATAGAACCGAAAGATGGAAGGGGAGAAAGTGTACTTACGTATGTGCCAGTGTGCATGGCGGGGACATAATTGTATTTAGAATATAAAATGCTTTTAAGGATATAAAATCTTTTAATCTTTTAATCTTTTAATAATAAAATCTTTTTATATCTTTTAAGGATATAAAATGCTTGAAACGTGATACCGCCATCTAAGTATTCTGCATTTTTCTTTTAAATAATTTTATTTATAGAACCGAAAGATGGAAGGGGAGAAAGTGTACTTACGTATGTGCCAGTGTGCATGGCGGGGACATAATTGTATTTAGAATATAAAATGCTTTTAAGGATATAAAATCTTTTAATCTTTTAATCTTTTAATAATAAAATCTTTTTATATCTTTTAAGGATATAAAATGCTTGAAACGTGATACCGCCATCTAAGTATTCTGCATTTTTCTTTTAAATAATTTTATTTATAGAACCGAAAGATGGAAGGGGAGAAAGTGTACTTACGTATGTGCCAGTGTGCATGGCGGGGACATAATTGTATTTAGAATATAAAATGCTTTTAAGGATATAAAATCTTTTAATTTTTTAATCTTTTAATAATAAAATCTTTTTATATCTTTTAAGGATATAAAATGCTTGAAACGTGATACCGCCATCTAAGTATTCTGCATTTTTCTTTTAAATAATTTTATTTATAGAACCGAAAGATGGAAGGGGAGAAAGTGTACTTACGTATGTGCCAGTGTGCATGGCGGGGACATAATTGTATTTAGAATATAAAATGCTTTTAAGGATATAAAATCTTTTAATCTTTTAATCTTTTAATAATAAAATCTTTTTATATCTTTTAAGGATATAAAATGCTTGAAACGTGATACCGCCATCTAAGTATTCTGCATTTTTCTTTTAAATAATTTTATTTATAGAACCGAAAGATGGAAGGGGAGAAAGTGTACTTACGTATGTGCCAGTGTGCATGGCGGGGACATAATTGTATTTAGAATATAAAATGCTTTTAAGGATATAAAATCTTTTAATCTTTTAATCTTTTAATAATAAAATCTTTTTATATCTTTTAAGGATATAAAATGCTTGAAACGTGATACCGCCATCTAAGTATTCTGCATTTTTCTTTTAAATAATTTTATTTATAGAACCGAAAGATGGAAGGGGAGAAAGTGTACTTACGTATGTGCCAGTGTGCATGGCGGGGACATAATTGTATTTAGAATATAAAATGCTTTTAAGGATATAAAATCTTTTAATTTTTTAATCTTTTAATAATAAAATCTTTTTATATCTTTTAAGGATATAAAATGCTTGAAACGTGATACCGCCATCTAAGTATTCTGCATTTTTCTTTTAAATAATTTTATTTATAGAACCGAAAGATGGAAGGGGAGAAAGTGTACTTACGTATGTGCCAGTGTGCATGGCGGGGACATAATTGTATTTAGAATATAAAATGCTTTTAAGGATATAAAATCTTTTAGTCTTTTAATCTTTTAATAATAAAATCTTTTTATATCTTTTAAGGATATAAAATGCTTGAAACGTGATACCGCCATCTAAGTATTCTGCATTTTTCTTTTAAATAATATTATTTATAGAACCGAAAGATGGAAGGGGAGAAAGTGTACTTACGTATGTGCCAGTGTGCATGGCGGGGACATAATTGTATTTAGAATATAAAATGCTTTTAAGGATATAAAATCTTTTAATCTTTTAATCTTTTAATAATAAAATCTTTTTATATCTTTTAAGGATATAAAATGCTTGAAACGTGATACCGCCATCTAAGTATTCTGCATTTTTCTTTTAAATAATTTTATTTATAGAACCGAAAGATGGAAGGGGAGAAAGTGTACTTACGTATGTGCCAGTGTGCATGGCGGGGACATAATTGTATTTAGAATATAAAATGCTTTTAAGGATATAAAATCTTTTAATCTTTTAATCTTTTAATAATAAAATCTTTTTATATCTTTTAAGGATATAAAATGCTTGAAACGTGATACCGCCATCTAAGTATTCTGCATTTTTCTTTTAAATAATTTTATTTATAGAACCGAAAGATGGAAGGGGAGAAAGTGTACTTACGTATGTGCCAGTGTGCATGGCGGGGACATAATTGTATTTAGAATATAAAATGCTTTTAAGGATATAACATCTTTTAATCTTTTAATCTTTTAATAATAAAATCTTTTTATATCTTTTAAGGATATAAAATGCTTGAAACGTGATACCGACATCTAAGTATTCTGCATTTTTCTTTTAAATAATTTTATTTATAGAACCGAAAGATGGAAGGGGAGAAAGTGTACTTACGTATGTGCCAGTGTGCATGGCGGGGACATAATTGTATTTAGAATATAAAATGCTTTTAAGGATATAACATCTTTTAATCTTTTAATCTTTTAATAATAAAATCTTTTTATATCTTTTAAGGATATAAAATGCTTGAAACGTGATACCGCCATCTAAGTATTCTGCATTTTTCTTTTAAATAATTTTATTTATAGAACCGAAAGATGGAAGGGGAGAAAGTGTACTTACGTATGTGCCAGTGTGCATGGCGGGGACATAATTGTATTTAGAATATAAAATGCTTTTAAGGATATAAAATCTTTTAGTCTTTTAATCTTTTAATAATAAAATCTTTTTATATCTTTTAAGGATATAAAATGCTTGAAACGTGATACCGCCATCTAAGTATTCTGCATTTTTCTTTTAAATAATATTATTTATAGAACCGAAAGATGGAAGGGGAGAAAGTGTACTTACGTATGTGCCAGTGTGCATGGCGGGGACATAATTGTATTTAGAATATAAAATGCTTTTAAGGATATAAAATCTTTTAATCTTTTAATCTTTTAATAATAAAATCTTTTTATATCTTTTAAGGATATAAAATGCTTGAAACGTGATACCGCCATCTAAGTATTCTGCATTTTTCTTTTAAATAATTTTATTTATAGAACCGAAAGATGGAAGGGGAGAAAGTGTACTTACGTATGTGCCAGTGTGCATGGCGGGGACATAATTGTATTTAGAATATAAAATGCTTTTAAGGATATAAAATCTTTTAATCTTTTAATCTTTTAATAATAAAATCTTTTTATATCTTTTAAGGATATAAAATGCTTGAAACGTGATACCGCCATCTAAGTATTCTGCATTTTTCTTTTAAATAATTTTATTTATAGAACCGAAAGATGGAAGGGGAGAAAGTGTACTTACGTATGTGCCAGTGTGCATGGCGGGGACATAATTGTATTTAGAATATAAAATGCTTTTAAGGATATAACATCTTTTAATCTTTTAATCTTTTAATAATAAAATCTTTTTATATCTTTTAAGGATATAAAATGCTTGAAACGTGATACCGACATCTAAGTATTCTGCATTTTTCTTTTAAATAATTTTATTTATAGAACCGAAAGATGGAAGGGGAGAAAGTGTACTTACGTATGTGCCAGTGTGCATGGCGGGGACATAATTGTATTTAGAATATAAAATGCTTTTAAGGATATAACATCTTTTAATCTTTTAATCTTTTAATAATAAAATCTTTTTATATCTTTTAAGGATATAAAATGCTTGAAACGTGATACCGCCATCTAAGTATTCTGCATTTTTCTTTTAAATAATTTTATTTATAGAACCGAAAGATGGAAGGGGAGAAAGTGTACTTACGTATGTGCCAGTGTGCATGGCGGGGACATAATTGTATTTAGAATATAAAATGCTTTTAAGGATATAACATCTTTTAATCTTTTAATCTTTTAATAATAAAATCTTTTTATATCTTTTAAGGATATAAAATGCTTGAAACGTGATACCGCCATCTAAGTATTCTGCATTTTTCTTTTAAATAATTTTATTTATAGAACCGAAAGATGGAAGGGGAGAAAGTGTACTTACGTATGTGCCAGTGTGCATGGCGGGGACATAATTGTATTTAGAATATAAAATGCTTTTAAGGATATAACATCTTTTAATCTTTTAATCTTTTAATAATAAAATCTTTTTATATCTTTTAAGGATATAAAATGCTTGAAACGTGATACCGCCATCTAAGTATTCTGCATTTTTCTTTTAAATAATTTTATTTATAGAACCGAAAGATGGAAGGGGAGAAAGTGTACTTACGTATGTGCCAGTGTGCATGGCGGGGACATAATTGTATTTAGAATATAAAATGCATGAAGCGTGATGCCGCCATCTAAGTATTCTGCATTTTCCTTTTAAATTATTTTATTTATGGAACCGAAAGATAGAAGGGAAGAAAGTGCACTTACGTATGTGGCAGCACGTATGCCGTGGACATAACTGTTATTTCAAGGATGTAAAATGCATGAATCGTGATACCGCCATCTAAGTATTTAGCATTTTTCTTTTAAATCATTATACTTATGGAACCGAAAGATAGAGGTGGAAACGTGCACTTACGTATGTGGTAGTGTGTATGGAGGCATGATTATTCTTTTAAGGATATAAAATGCATGACGTGGAATACCGCCATCTAAGTATTTTGCATTTTTTTTAAACTTTTAATCAATATTTATTCTTTTCTGTTTAGGTATTAAAAGCAGACTGTTTATTAGCAGCAAATTATAGACCTATGGGGTAATGTGTATTTCCTTATTTCACTTAAATTCTTTATCACATTTTGTGCTAGATTATAGAATTTTAAAGAATAAATTTTGGAATTTTTACATTCCTTATATACAATAATGTATAAGGAAAGAATTGTGACGTGGTCGAAAATTCGAATTCGAGTTTTCGACGGGAAAGCACTTTCAAGCATCCCTGATCACGAATCGAACATTTTTGAAGTGATGTCTGTGTGTGTGAAAGTATGTGTGTGTGTGTGTGTGAAAGTATGTGTGTGTGTGTGTGTGTGTGTGTGTCAGTGAGACTGTGGAGACGATAACTGACGAACGAAATTTGGTATAAAAATTATAATACATGAATACTGGAAGCCTATTGTTTTTATACGCAATCGAATGTTCAGAACCCCCCTAAATTTTCAAGTGAAATTTTGAAAAAATCATCAAAAAATCAAAACCTCTAATAAAGTTACGCAAATAGACATTTCTTATGTAATTTTTCATTAGAAAACGATTGAGATAAATTTTAGAACGCTAGCCTAACCGTTCTCGAGATATTGCACATTTTTAAATAAATGTATCAAAATATCCCATAAATTAAAAAAAATATTAACTGTTGAGAAACATGTTCACTTTTCATATGTAATATCATGCGATAAATTTTGTGACATCATTCTCGTGGATCTAGCTCATTCCATTCATTCAAAAAGATACTTTGAGTAATACTTTTGTATTTGAACGCCAATAGTCATTTATCTGTTATTTTTAGAATAACTTATTTCTCCGTACATACCGCTTGGCGAGATTTTGGCGGCGAATTTGGCGGAATGTCGCCCACTTGGCGACTTTTTAAATGTTGCTAAATTAACGAAAAACTTGCCAAATGGATAAAAATGACGCTAAATCAATGAAAATAACGGCTAATTGACGAAAATTCAAAATCTTGGAAAGAATATAAATATCTACTATAAGAATAATCTATTTTTGTTTACTGTAAAAGTAGTAAATTCATTGCATTATATAAGGAAAGTCAGTCTGCTGCCCGCATCAGATTTTTATTTTTCCTATGGAACTTTAAAAGACTTTGTTAAATAATGACGGTATTATGAGTCTAAAAGGTGCTCATGATTTCTGTATACTGCGCACAAAAATATGCACACAGTTATCCTGGACATGTTTAACTTTAGAATGTATGTTAAGAGGATATTTTTCTCTCAGACACTTGTTTCATTTTCCCTACGTTAACCTATGGGAAAATACTTAACTCTAGTTCGATAAGTTTTTAGCAAGTATTTCATTTTTTTTTCTTGCCAAGCATAGGTGCTGAGAATAGGAAGGTCTGTGCTTTTTTTCAAATCTTTAAATTAATTGGAATTATTTCTAATATTTTTGTATATTGAATCTTTTTATTTCTTACTAGCCGCCTTTGGCGACCAGCCTGTTCGCTACCCTTGAAAATTCTGACCGTGGCAAACTCGTTGGCGCGACCTACCAGAAAGGTGTAAGGTAACTGCTTGGAAGGCCAGGAAGTGCCACACAATTTAGACCGGAACCCAATGGGGGAGGCATCCAAAGAGACCGTACCCTCCTTCCCCTACCACAAACCTCTCGGAAGGACTTGCAGTCCCACACGTTTAACGTGATCGTACTCCGCGTGAACACGGCTGCAGTTTTGGCAATGGCGGGAATCGAACCCGGGCCTACCGAGTGAAATTCCCGCGCGCTAACCACTGGGCTACCGTGCCATCCGCGACAATCTCCATAACTTTATTTTTATTCGGCAATTTTGGGAATCGAACCCGGGCCTACCAAGTGCAAATCCCGCGCACTAACCACTGGGGTACTTCACCCTCCGCGATATTCTTCATAACTTTCTTTTTATTCACCCAATTTAGACCGGAACCAAGTGGGAGAAGCATCCACAGGGACCGTACCCTTCTTCCCCTACCACCAACCTCTCGGAAGGACTTACAGACCCACATGTTTAACGTGATCGTACTCCGCGTAAACACGGCGGCAATTTTGGGAATCGAACCCGGGCCTACCGAGTGCAATTTCCGCGCGCTAACCATTGGGCTACTTTGCCCTAAGCGACAATCTCCATAACTTTCTTTTTATTCATCCAATTTAGACCGTACCCTCCTTCCCCTACCACCAACTTCTCGGAAGGACTCACGGACCCACATGTTTAACGTGCTCGTACTCCGCGTAAACACGGCGGCAATTTTGGGAATCGAACCCGGGCCTGGTAACTGGTTGGACGGCCAGGATGTGCCACCCAATTTAGACCGGAACCCAGTGGGGGAGGCATCCACAGGGAACGTACCCTCCTTCCCCTACCACCAACCTCTCGGAAAAACATACGGACCCATATGTTTAACGTGATCGTACTCCATGTCAGTGGCGGAAATCGAACCCGGGCCTACCGCGTGCAATTCCCGCGCGCTAACCACTGGGCTACTTCGCCCTCCGCGACAATCTCCATAACTTTCTTTTTATTCACCCAATTTAGACCGTACCCTCCTTCCCCTACCACCAACCTCTCGGAAGGACTCACGAACCCACATGTTTAACGTGATCGTACTCTGCGTGAACGTGGCGTAAGTTTTGGCAGTGGCGGGAATCGAACCCGGGCCTACTGAGTGCAATTCCCGCGCGCTAACCACTGGGCTGCCGCGCCCTCCGCGACAATCTCCATAACTTTCTACATATTCACCCAATTTAGACGGGAACCCAGTGGGGGAGGCATCCACAGGGGCCGTATCCTCCTTCCCCTACCACCAACCTCTCGGAAGGACTTACGGACCCACATATTTAACGTGATCATATTCCACGTAAACACGGCGGCAGTTTTGGCAGTGGCGGGAATCGAACCCGGGCCTACCGCTAACTTCCCGCGCGCTAATTTGCAATTTAAAATGACCATATGCTTAATTCCATCATCCTCATTCCATTGTTTCATTGTTCCATCATTTAAAATATCCATAAAATTAAAATATCCATTTAAAATATCCAAAAGTTAAAATATACATTTAAAAAATCCAGATCGTCCCATCATTTAAAATATAAATATAATAATTTATATAGAGCAAAGGTGCTCTATTCAGAACCGTGACGTCACCTCCACCTTGGCGTCCCCACCCACCACCTTCCCTGCTTCAGGTGGGAGAAATGAACGGAACGCCGAGAAATTTAAAATCATGACGTCTTTAAAATTGCGATCCTGAAGGCAATTTTCATTATTTCTGGACCAGATTAGACTTGTAAGAATGCCAGATATTTCAGCTTTCTAAAAATGTAAATTATTAGTCGAAATTATGAGTACTTTTTACTATGCGAGAATTTAAAAACCAAAAATCGTTTTTTTGAGCCAAAAGTGACTTTTGTTTTAAAATCTTTAAAAAATATTAGAAATCGAAATGGAGATTTGAAATTGATATATTTTTACTCGTAATTGTCTGCTCTTTCCGATGGTGTGAGTTGTTTTTTTCTACGACGTCTGGATCGTGGAGAAAAAAGGGCAAAAAGGGCAAAAAAAGGTCGAAATCGCATAAAACATTAAATAAATAAAAAAATAATTAGAATTTTGAAAATCGGTTTTGACGTGTCCCCTTCCCTCCCCCCCAGGTCTCCGATTGCCAAATTTCGTAGCTCTCCGACGCGCGGTCGCGAAACGTATAGTGTATAAGACAGGGAACGTACCCTCCTTCCCCTACCACCAATCTCTCGGGAAAACATACGGACCCATATGTTTAACGTGATTGTACTCCATGTCAGTGGCGGAAATCGAACCCGGGCCTACCGCGTGCAATTCCCGCGCGCTAACCACTGGGCTACTTCGCCCTCCGCGACAATCTCCATAACTTTCTTTTTATTCACACAATTTAGACCGTACCCTCCTTCCCCTACCACCAACCTCTCGGAAGGACTCACGAACCCACATGTTTAACGTGATCGTACTCTGCGTGAACGTGGCGTAAGTTTTGGCAGTGGCGGGAATCGAACCCGGGCCTACTGAGTGCAATTCCCGCGCGCTAACCACTGGGCTGCCGCGCCCTCCGCGACAATCTCCATAACTTTCTACATATTCACCCAATTTAGACGGGAACCCAGTGGGGGAGGCATCCACAGGGGCCGTATCCTCCTTCCCCTACCACCAACCTCTCGGAAGGACTTACGGACCCACATATTTAATGTGATCGTATTCCACGTAAACACGGCGGCAGTTTTGGCAGTGGCGGGAATCGAACCCGGGCCTACCGCTAACTTCCCGCGCGCTAATTTGCAATTTAAAATGACCATATGCTTAATTCCATCATCCTCATTCCATTGTTTCATTGTTCTATCATTTAAAATATCCATAAAATTAAAATATCCATTTAAAATATCCAAAAGTTAAAATATACATTTAAAAAATCCAGATCGTCCCATCATTTAAAATATAAATATAATAATTTATATAGAGCAAAGGCGCTCTATTCAGAACCTTGACGTCACCTCCACCTTGACGTCCCCACCCACCACCTTCCCTGCTTCAGCGGGGGAGAAACGAACGGAACGCCGAGAAATTTAAAATCATAGCGTCTTTAAAATTGCCATCCTGAAGGCAATTTTCATTATTTCTGGACCACATTAGACTTGTAAGAATGCCAGATATTTCAGCTTTCTAAAAATGTAAATTATTAGTCGAAATTATGAGTACTTTTCACGATGCGAGAATTTAAAAACAAAAAATTGATTTTTTGAGCCAAAAGTGAGTTTTGTTTTAAAATCTTTAAAAAATATTAGAAATCGAAATTCAGATTTGAAATTGATATATTTTTACTCAAAATTCTCTGCTCTTTCCGATGGTGTCATTTATTTTTTTCTACGATGTCTGGATCGTGGAGAAAAAAGGGCAAAAAGGGCAAAAAACGGTCGAAATCGCATAAAACATTAAATAAATAAAAAATAATTAAAATTTTAAAAATCGGTTTTCATGTGTCCCCTTCCCTCCCCCCCGGGTCTCCGATTGCCAAATTTCGTAGCTCTCCGACGCGCGGTCGCGAAACGTATAGTGTATAAGGCAGACAGACACACACACACACACACACACACACACAGACATTGCCTTTTATTATTTACTAGCCGCCTTTGGCGACCAGCCTGTTCGCTACCCTTGAAAATTCTGACCGTGGCAAATTCTAACCGTGGCACACTCGCTGGCGCGACCTACCAGAAGGAACGACCTACCAGGAAGTGCCACCCAATTTAGACAGGAACTCAGTGGGGGAGGCATCCACAGGGACCGTACCCTCCTTCCCCTACCACCAACCTCTCGGAAGGACTTACGGTCCCGCATGTTTAACGTGATCGTACTCCGCGTGAACACGGCGGCAGTTTTGGCAGTGGCGGGAATCGAACCCGGACCTACCTAGTGCAAATCCCGCGCGCTAACCACTGGGCTACCGCGCTCTCCGCGACAATCTCCATAACCTTCTTTTTATTCACCCAATTTAGACCGGAACCCATTTAAATTATTTAAAATATCCATTTAAAAATATCCATTTAAAATATCATATAAATATAATAATTTCGCCCGATGTATACAACACTTATGCTCGTAATTCAGTTAAAACCGAAAGCGCGGTCTCCATGGAGACGGGGAAGAAACTAATGCGGATGGGGGAAAAATGCCGTTGAGAAACTGAGCCGGTAGCCGACAAATTTAAAATCATGGCGTCTTTAAAATTGCCATCCTGAAGGCAATTTTCATTATTTCTGGACCAGATTGGACTTGTAAGAATGCCAGATGTTTGACCTTTCTGAAAATGAAAATTATTAGTCGAAATTATGAGTACTTTTCACGATGCGAGAATTTAAAAACCAAAAATCGTTTTCTTGAGCAAAAAGTGACTTTTGTTTTAAAACCTTTAAAAAATATTAGAAATCGAAATTCAGATTTGAAATTGATATATTTTTACTCGAAATTCTCTGCTCTTTCCGATGGTGTCATTTATTTTTTTCTACGATGTCTGGATCGTGGAGAAAAAAGGGCAAAAAGGGCAAAAAACGGTCGAAATCGCATAAAACATTAAATAAATAAAAAAATAATTAAAATTTTAAAAATCGGTTTTCATGTGTCCCCTTCCCTCCCCCCCGGGTCTCCGATTGCCAAATTTCGTAGCTCTCCGACGCGCGGTCGCGAAACGTATAGTGTATAAGGCAGACAGACAGACACACACACACACAGACATTGCCTTTTATTATTTACTAGCCGCCTTTGGCGACCAGCCTGTTCGCTACCCTTGAAAATTCTGACCGTGGCAAATTCTAACCGTGGCACACTCGCTGGCGCGACCTACCAGTAAAGTGTAAGGTAACTGTTTGGAGGCCCAGGAAGTGCCACCCAATTTAGACAGGAACTCAGTGGGGGAGGCATCCACAGGGACCGTACCCTCCTTCCCCTACCACCAACCTCTCGGAAGGACTTACGGTCCCGCATGTTTAACGTGATCGTACTCCGCCTGAACACGGCGGCAGTTTTGGCAATGGCGGGAATCGAACCCGGACCTACCTAGTGCAAATCCCGCGCGCTAACCACTGGGCTACCGCGCCCTCCGCGACAATCTCCATAACCTTCTTTTTATTCACCCAATTTAAACCGGAACCCAGTAGGGGAGGCATCCACAGGGTCCGTACCCTCCTTCCTCTACCAACAACCTCTCGGAAGGACTTACGGATCCACATGTTTAACGTGATCGTACTCCGCGTGAAAATGGCAGCAGTTTTGGCAGTGGCGGCAATCGAACCCGAGCCTACCGAGTGCAATTCCCGCGCGCCAACCACTGGGCTACCGCGCCCTCCGCGACAATCTCCATAACCTTCTTTTTATTCACCCAATTTAGACCGGAACCCAGTGGGAAAGTCATCCACAGGGTCCGTATACCCTCCTTCCTCTACCACCAACCTCTCGGAAGGACTTACGGACCCACATGTTTAACGTGATCGTACTCCGCGTGAACACGGCAGCAGTTTTGTCAGTGGAGGGAATCGAACCCGGGCCTACCGAGTGAAATTCCCGCACGCTAACCACTGGGCTACCGCGCCCTCCGCGACAATCTCCATAACTTTCTTTTTATTCACCCAATTTGGACCAGGACCCAGTGGGGGAGGCATCCACAGAGACCGTACCCTCCTTTCCCTGCCACCAACCTCTCGGAAGGAATTATCGACCCATATGTTTAAGGTGATCGTACTCCGCATCAGTGGCGGGAATCGAACCCAGGCCTACCGAGTGCAATTCTCGCGCGCTAATTTAAATTTATAATGACCATATGCTAGGCTCTTAATTCCACCATCCTCGTTCCATCGTTCTATCATTTAAAATAGCCATAAAATTAAAATATCCATTTAAAATATCTATAAATTAAAATATCCATAAAGGTGTAAGGTAACTACCAGAAAGGTGTAAGGTAACTGCTTGGAAGGCCAGGAAGTGCCACACAATTTAGACCGGAACCCAATGGGGGAGGCATCCAAAGAGACCGTACCCTCCTTCCCCTACCACAAACCTCTCGGAAGGACTTGCAGTCCCACACGTTTAACGTGATCGTACTCCGCGTGAACACGGCTGCAGTTCTGGCAATGGCGGGAATCGAACCCGGGCCTACCGAGTGAAATTCCCGCGCGCTAACCACTGGGCTACCGTGCCATCCGCGACAATCTCCATAACTTTATTTTTATTCGGCAATTTTGGGAATCGAACCCGGGCCTACCAAGTGCAAATCCCGCGCACTAACCACTGGGGTACTTCACCCTCCGCGATATTCTTCATAACTTTCTTTTTATTCACCCAATTTAGACCGGAACCAAGTGGGAGAAGCATCCACAGGGACCGTACCCTTCTTCGCCTACCACCAACCTCTCGGAAGGACTTACAGACCCACATGTTTAACGTGATCGTACTCCGCGTAAACACGGCGGCAATTTTGGGAATCGAACCCGGGCCTACCGAGTGCAATTTCCGCGCGCTAACCATTGGGCTACTTTGCCCTACGCGACAATCTCCATAACTTTCTTTTTATTCATCCAATTTAGACCGTACCCTCCTTCCCCTACCACCAACTTCTCGGAAGGACTCGCGGACCCACATGTTTAACGTGCTCGTACTCCGCGTAAACACGGCGGCAATTTTGGGAATCGAACCCGGGCCTACTGAGTGCAATTCCCGCGCGCTAACCACTGGGCTTCTTCGCCCCCAGCGACTATCTCCATAACATTCTTTTTATTTACCCAATTTAGAACGGAACCCAGTGGGAGAGGCATCCACAGGGACCGTACCCTCCTTCCCCTACCACCAACCTCTCGGAAGGACTTCCGGACCCACATGTTTATCGTGATCGTACTCCGCGTGAACACGGCGGCAGTTTTGGAAGTGGCGGGAATCGAACCCGGGCCTACCGAGTGCAATTCCTGAGCGCTAACCACTGGGCTGCCTCGCCCTCCGCAACTTTCTTTATATTCACCCAATTTAGACGGGAACCCTGTGAGGGAGGCATCCACAGGGACCGTACCCTCCTTCCCCTACCACCAACCTCTCGGAAGGACTTCCGGACCCACATGTTTATCGTGATCGTACTCCGCGTGAACACGGCGGCAGTTTTGGAAGTGGCGGGAATCGAACCCGGGCCTACCGAGTGCAATTCCTGAGCGCTAACCACTGGGCTGCCTCGCCCTCCGCAACTTTCTTTATATTCACCCAATTTAGACGGGAACCCTGTGAAGGAGGCATCCACAGGGACCGTACCCTCCTTCCCCTACCACTAACCTCTCGGAAGGACTTACGGGCCCACATGTTTAACGTGATCGTATTCCGCGTGAACACTTCGGCAGTTTTGGCAGTGGCGGGAATCGTACCCGGGCCTACCGCTAACTTCCCGCGCGCTAATTTACAATTTAAAATGACCATATGCTCTCTAAGCTCTTAATTCCATCATCCTCATTCCATTGTTCCATCATTTAAAATATCCATAAAATTTAAATATCCATCGTTCCATCATTTAAAATATCCATAAAATTAAAATATCCATCGTTCCATCATTTAAAATATCCATAAAATTAAAATATCCATTTAAAAAATCCATATCGTTCCATCATTTAAAATATAAATATAATAATTTCTACAGTGCATATGTTAAGCTCTTATATCATTTAAAATCGGAAGCGCGGGAAACGGAAAGTAAAAACTAATTCGGTTTCTTATTGTCCCACCCATCGCTATGCATATACAGAACCGTGACGTCACCTCCACCTTGACGTCCCCACCCACCACCTTCCTTCCTTCAGCGGTGGAGAAATGAAGCGGCACGCCGAGCGGAACGCCGAGAAATCGCAATTCGGAAACTTTTAAAATCCCGATCCTGTGGGCAATACGGAATATTTCCTGACCAGATTGGACTTGTAAGAATGCCAGATGTTTGACCTTTCTGAAAATGTAAATTATTAGTCGAAATTATGAGTACTTTTCACGATGCGAGAATTTAAAAACCAAAAATCGTTTTCTTGAGCAAAAAGTGACTTTTGTTTTAAAATCTTTAAAAAATATTAGAAATCGAAATTCAGATTTGAAATTAATATATTTTTACTCGCAATTGTCTGCTCTTTCCGATGGTGTGAGTTGTTTTTTTCTACGACGTCTGGATCGTGGAGAAAAAAGGGCAAAAAAAGGTCGAAATCGCATAAAACATTAAATAAATAAAAAAATAATTAGAATTTTGAAAATCGGTTTTCACGTGTCCCCTTCCCTCCCCCCAGGTCTCCGATTGCCAAATTTCGTAGCTCTCCGACGCGCGGTCGCGAAACGTATAGTGTATAAGACAGACAGACAGACAGACAGACACACACACACACACACAGACATTGCCTTTTATTATTTACTAGCCGCCTTTGGCGACCAGCCTGTTCGCTACCCTTGAAAATTCTGACCGTGGCAAATTCTAACCGTGGCACACTCGCTGGCGCGACCTACCAGAAGGAACGACCTACCAGGAAGTGCCACCCAATTTAGACAGGAACTCAGTGGGGGAGGCATCCACAGGGACCGTACCCTCTTTCCCCTACCACCAACCTCTCTGAAGGACTTACGGTCCCGCATGTTTAACGTGATCGTACTCCGCCTGAACACGGCGGCAGTTTTGGCAGTGGCGGGAATCGAACCCGGACCTACCTAGTGCAAATCCCGCGCGCTAACCACTGGGCTACCGCGCCCTCCGCGACAATCTCCATAACCTTCTTTTTATTCACCCAATTTAGACCGGAACCCAGTAGGGGAGGCATCCACAGGGTCCGTACCCTCCTTCCTCTACCAACAACCTCTCGGAAGGACTTACGGATCCACATGTTTAACGTGATCGTACTCCGCGTGAAAATGGCAGCAGTTTTGGCAGTGGCGGCAATCGAACCCTAGCCTACCGAGTGCAATTCCTGCGCGCCAACCACTGGGCTACCGCGCCCTCCGCGACAATCTCCATAACCTTCTTTTTATTCACCCAATTTAGACCGGAACCCAGTGGGAAAGTCATCCACAGGGTGCGTACCCTCCTTCCTCTACCACCAACCTCTCGGAAGGACTTACGGACCCACATGTTTAACGTGATCGTACTCCGCGTGAACACGGCAGCAGTTTTGTCAGTGGAGGGAATCGAACCCGGGCCTACCAAGTGCAAATCCCGCGCTCTAACCACTGGGTTACTTCGCCCTCCGCGACATTCTCCACAACTTTCTTTTTATTCACCCAATTTAGACCGGAACCCAGTGGGAGAGGTATCCACTGGGACCGTACCCTCCTTCCCCTACCAACAACCTCTCGGAAGGACTTACGGACCCACATGTTTAATGTGATCGTACACCGCCTGAACACGGAGGCAGTTTAGGCAGTGGCCTGAATCGAACCCGGATCTACCGAGTGCGATCCCGTGCGCTAATTTTAATTTTATAATGACCATATGGTATTTAAAATATCCATAAAATTAAAATATCCATCGTTCCATCACTTAAAATATCCATAAAATTGAAATGTCAATTTAAAATATCCAGAAATTCAAATATTCATTTAAAATAACCATAAATTAAAATATCCATTTAAAAAATCCATATCATTCTATGAATCATCCATATCGTTCCACCAATCCATAAATATAATAATTTCAAATACATCACCAGAATTCTATCCACCATAATTCAATCATTTAAATAATTTAAAATATCCATTTAAAATATCATATAAATATAATAATTTCACCCGATGTATCTATCCAATACATATGCTAAGCTCTTAATACATTTAAAACCCGAAGCCTGGTCTCCATGGAAACGGGGGAAAAACTACTGCGGGGGAAAAATGTCGGGGAAGAATCGGTTCTTCGCCGAGTATTGGGCAAGAAATATAAAATCATCACGTCTTTAAAATTGCGATCCTGCAGGCAATTTTCAATATTTCTTAACCAGATTAGACTTGTAAGAATGCCAGATCTTTGGCCTTTCTAAAAATGTAAATTATTAGTCGAAATTATGAGTAGTTTTTACGATGGAAGGATTTAAAAACAAAAGTTGGTTTTTTTGAACCGAAAGTGACTTTTGTTTTAAAATCTTTAAAAAATATTAGAAATCGAAATTGAAATTTGAAATGTATATATTTTTACTCGCAATTGTCTGCTCTTTCCGATGGTGTGATTTGTTTATTTCTACGACGTCCCAATCGTGGAGAAAAAAGTACAAAAAGGGCAAAAAACGGTCGAAATCGCATAAAACATTAAATAAATAAAAAAATAATTAGAATTTTGAAAATCGGTTTTCACGTGTCCCCTTCCCTCCCCCCCGGGTTTCCGATTGCCAAATTTCGTAGCTCTCCGACGCGCGGTCGCGAAACGTATAGTGTATAAGACAGACAGACACACACACACACACACACACACACACACAGACATTGCCTTTTATTATTTAAGAAGAAGAAGATACTAGGGGCTCCGCCCCTTGCTCGCTCTGCTTGCGCAACCCCCTTCGGGAGGCTTTGCCTCCTACTCGCTGCAATCGCTTCATATCTATCTTTCTTAAAAATTCTACTTTCTTAAATATATTTTCAATCCCTGCCTATTTTCCGCAGGAGTGAAAGGCAGGGATTTTTCTTAGCCCAGGGAATACTAAAACTGAATTCTTTGATCATGAGCTCGCTTCGCAAACTATTTCATGCCAAAGTAAAGTATAAATCGATAGCTGGTTTATTTCACCGTGTTACCCTATTACTTCTCTATAAATGTACCAAATTTCATATTTTTGTATGCTATAGATTTTACGATACGAGACAGAGAAATCGCTAGACGTGCCGATGCGAAAACGAAAGTTCACTTCAGAAGTGCATAAATATTAAAATATCTCAAAAACTACATCGAAATTAAAAACAGGGGCTCCGTCCTGCAAAAATTCACCCGTGTAAGTACTTGCCTGCAAAAATTCGTGGTCTTTCTATTAGGTCTTGCCATGGTTAGTCTATCCAGGACCGAACTCGCAGCTCAAATATTTTGTCTTTGAATTTGATATTAAATATTTCTTAAACTACAATATATATCAAAAAACTGTTTACTTAAGCATATATCCCAAAATTTTTTCTATATGTGTACCAAATTTCATACTTTTATATGCAATAGTTTTTGAGGTACGAAGCAAAGAATTTCAAGAAACGAGAAATTTGTCAAACAGCGGCAGAGGCGGAGACGGCGTGAGCTACTTTTTTTTTAATACAGAGAGATTTTTGCATTACCTTTCGATGCATACTAAAAATACTTCTAACTGTTTTAACAATTTTTTAAAAGGCTAAACCTTCTTCTTTACAGCATCTATGTTCCACAGAAAACAGCTGAAAATAAATCAAAAATCTAAACAAGCTAAAGATTAGCGACTATTTTGCATGTGTTAAGATGGCAAAAATGAAACAAGCGGCTGTGGGGGAAAATATCCTATTAACATAACTCACGTATTGCTTATACAATTTTCTTAGATAAATTGAAAAAAATAAGTAATACAGTGTTCTTAGAGCACTGCAAAAACTCCCAGCTCAAGTTCAAATCAGAGTCTTCTTATGATTGTTTCTGTTTACATTTCTGTACGCTAATCAAAATAAAAATCCATTTCTCACACTAAAACTATCCTCAAGCATTTTCTTATACGCCTGCCAAATTTATCTGTCGCGGCGAAAGTCAGGATATTCAATATAATAGATGAAAGTAGGATTCAATACGCTACAAAGCTTAGATAAAAACGAAATATTTTCCACGTCTGACACAAAATATAAATCTCAAATTGACTTAAAAGAAGAATCGTGTCATACCTTAACAATAAAAGAAGCTGTATATTGACGTAAAATAGGAATTGTGTGGAATATTTCGTTCATATAAAACTCGAAAAATTACTCTATGATACTCTGGATTAAATTCGGTATTTCATTTTATCCAGCGTATTATTATATTCAGAATACAGATATTCTGTTCTTATATTCTGAATACATATATGTTACTGTGTTTGGAAGTAATTTTTTCTTACAGATGCATTACTTTGAGCATTTTATTTTGCATCGTACCTTAAAATACAAATATTCGAAAACCAATTAACTATTTACATAATTTCACGTCCATAGGCCATTTTAAGCCTCATGTGTTTTATGTTCACTCATTAAATTAAATATGTTGGTTAATGGTACCACAAAAAAATGAAAATTTTAAGAAAATTACGAAATACCATTATTTTATGTATATATGCTATTGAACAAAATTTCATTTTTTTTATCCCGTCTTAATAAGTGTTTCGAATTTGCTCCGTTCTGATGATCTCTATTAGCTGAAATTTCATTTCTTTATCCCGTCGTAATAAGTGTTTCGAATTTGCTCTGTTCTCGCGAAGTCTATTCGCTGAATAAGTTCGAAATATTTTACTGTTCCGTGTATTTTAGCGAATGATCCGTATGATTACAAAATTTTAAATATATTTTGTTTAGAAATTGTAATATATACGTATACTGGATGACTTAATCATTGCATAACTTAAACGCTTCTAGAAATGCTAATATTTGAAAACCTAAACCTCGATATTTTCCACTTTTGATAATAATGGCTTATCATTTCCCTAAAGTTTCAAACTTTGCTTCGTAGCCCATATTTAGGGGGATTTCAGGAATTCAAAAATTTTACACTCCGAGTATATTTAAAATGCAAACGTTTAAAAACTGCAATTTTATATTTAGCTCTGCCAGATGGTCTATACAAGGTAATAGTGTCACGCCTGTAAGTCGTTTAAAAATAGAAAGGGTTTTAAATGTATTGCAGAATTCGAAAAATTTATACTTCGTAGCACCGTTTTAAAAAAAAATAATTCAGTATATTTTATTTTATCGATCTGTCTTCATGTCTAAATTTAAATATATCTCGTACAGTAATATGTTTATGCATTCACTCAAAATTTTGAATTAGAATGTTTCAGTTTCGAACATACCTAAAATATTTTATTTTCCCAAAGTGAAATTTTTAGCTGCTATTATATAGCAATTTACTATAGACAATTTATCGTAGCCAGCTGCACTCTAGGAAATTTATAAAATTAAAACCATTCATTTTTCTAAGAAAGACACTCTGATTGCAGATCACAGTGTCCATGAACCGGTTTCGCGCTTATTATGGGCTCATCAGCATGGAATAACCGTTAACTGAAATAGCAGCAACAAAACTTGCTATGAGCCGCAATTTTGCGAACTTCTGTGAGAACTGACAGTTTCAGTCCTTCCACATAGTTGGGATAAAATTCACTCACAATTTAGCTCGGACTATACGACCAAAGGCCAAGTTCAAAATCACAAGAGCTTTAGCTGTTCTTGTGGAGTTAAAATTTTAGTTTGTGGCCCTTAAAAATATTTTTTTCCCAATGGCCAGGCATTGACTCTTTCATCTTCGCCTATACATCGGCAGAACGGTGAATCTCTTAGCCGTCAAAGACGTTACCCCAGTGCACCAGTGGGGGTGGGAACACATTGCGCCCAACAACACAAACATCCATGTCTTACGTGGGACTCGAACACACAACGTGGCGACCGAGCAATCGCTGGAAACGGTCGCCTTGACCGTTTCGCCACCACGTCGACTGAAATGAGCCAACAGTACGCGGTGATCCCAGGTGGTCACCCACCCAAGTACTAACCGCGCCCGATGCTGCTTAACTTCGGTGATCTAACGGGAACCGGTGTTTTCAGCAAGGTACAGCCGTTGGCTACCTTTAAAAATAAGAACATTAAAGAAAATGCATTATTGTTAATTTTGGACATTTTAAAAAAATCGCCAAATTCATCGCTCGCCAAATTTTGCATACGTTCAGTTTAATACTGAAATTTACCCTAATTATGGGACTAAGTTAGAGTAACCGAACATTATCCATACTGGTTGCTTTTATAGGCCATTTCGTAATCTCTCTTATTAAATAAAAACTCCGCCGATGACAGGCGAATCTTTTTAAAATATTTTGTAAATGCTAGCGAAATCAGATCTATGGCATCAAATGCTTTACAATTTTACATAATGGTTTAGAATACTAATACTGTAACATGTATTGCTTCCTATTTTAGTTACAATTGGATTTAAATTCCTATTTGTTATATAATTTTGAAGTCAAAATTTTATTTATCTCGGCCTTTATACCAACATCAAAGATCAATTAGTTTTTAACACTTTACAACATAGTTTAAAAGTGTTTATGACTTTTTAACACTTTACAACATAGTTGAAAAGTGCTTATGACTTTGTTCATTCTGTCTGTCTGTCCGTTAGCACGATAACTGCCGTAAAAATGTCTTTATCAAAATGAAATTTTAGTTTGTTTTTCAAACGGTCTGTGGGACCTATGGGAATATAAATGAATAATATCACCCAATTAGTTTTGTATTGAACACGGGTTGAAAAACTGAAATACATTGAACCCTATGGGACCTAATTTTTCAAACATTTTTTAAGCGAATTTAAAATTCACAAATTGTTGCGAAAGTTTTAGAAAATATTCAAATTATCCCATAAAATATATACAAAAAGTTTCAGTAAAATATGTTAGGTAGTTTTTTAAATAAAAATTGTTTAATATAGGGAGAAAAACAAATTCAATTAAATTCTGACTCTTGCTATATTCCCCTGAAAGGAAAAAGAGATATATTTTATAATAAATATCTTTCCAAGAATTTAATCATTTTGTTTATCATGCCCATGAATAAATTATTTTCAAAAATCATAACCAAGTAGATGATATAGTACGAAAGATAGAATCGATACCGTTATAAGTAGAAATGGATGAATACCACTTTTCTCGAATTCGAGGTGTCTAATCAGGCTGTGTAGAGTTAGTAAGTTTGTGCCAATGTTAATTTGAAGCAAATGAGCGCTATTTTGTAAAAATGTAAAGATATCACATAAAATAGTTCTCGTCTGCTGGACTGGCAAATTGTGGGCTGCAATCAGAAATAATTTTGCCATCCGCAAACCCAGCAAGCTTTTAATATAACGAGAAATTTATATATTTTAATTTTCTACAATTTCTGAATGAAATCCTAGCACAATGTTTATGTTTAAGTGAGATTTTTGACAAGGGGAGGCGTGTTGGCATGCATTTAATTAGTATTCCTATTTTTCAAATGTTTGTAAAATGTATTTAAACTTTAAATGTTATTAAATTTATTTTCTAATCTACATTTTAAACGTGTTTTAATATTTATTAGCTGCGCAGGCTTTCTTTCAGCAACTACAGTAAATGATATAGTTCGCCGAGAGATAAAATAAAAAAAATATTTCCTATTGCAAAACATGTTCACTTTTCATATCTAATACTATGCGATAAATTTGGTGACAATTCTCGTGGATCTAGTTCGTTCCATTCATGAAAAAAGATACTTTGAGTAATACTTTTGTATTTGAACGCCAATAGTCATTTATCTGCTATTTTAAGAATAACTTATTTCTCCATCCATAACGCTCGGTGAGATTTTGGCAACGAATTTGGTGGAATGTCACCAACTTGACGACTTTTTAAAATGTTGCTAAATTAACGATAAAGTCGCCAAATGGATAAAAATGAAGCTAAATCAATGAAAATGACGACTCATTGATGAAAATTTAATATCTTGGAAACAATGTAAATATCTACTATAAAAATAATCTATATTTTTTTACTGTAAAAGTAGTAAATTCATTGCATTATATAAGGAAAGTCATGTGCTGCCAACATCAGATTTTTTTACGTATTACCTGTTTATCTAAATTCTGAGCCAACTCAATTAAAATATGTTTTTATTTTAAACTAGCAGCATACCCGTTCTTCGTACGGAGTATATAATATAAAGAAACTTATAATTCGCAATCATGTGCAAATTCTGTTAAAATATTAAATTTATTGCTCATAAAGAGAAGTTTAAGAATATCTGTTCTCACTATGCAAAATTATCTTCACGGGCAGATCTGAAGAATAAAACATCCTGACCCCTTTTGTAAGCAAATTTGCAAAAAAAAAAGGAATTGAATCATTATATGCAACCCCGTACTACTTATATTGTCGTAGATTAGAAAATATGCCAGTGTGTTAGTAGAAGATTACCCGTATTACAATATGAATCTCAAAAATATTTGCCAAAATAAAGGAGATGACGTAATAAATTGAAAATATCAATAATGCCCGTAATCTTTTACCAGAAGTTCGTAATTGATTCCAATATATGCCAATATATATCGAAATATATGCCAATATACCTGTACTACTTATATTCTCGTAGATTAGAAGATATAATGCATTTGTAGAAGATTATACTCGTACAACGTACTGTATATGAGTTTCAACAATTTTCGTCATAATAAAACAATGTCATAATAACTTGAAAATATCAATAATCTCTGAATCAAATGTCCCCGAAAATATCAATAATAATAATGTTTAAACCTGAAGACCGTAATTGATATTATCCAGTCAAAAATGCAATGTCAATGAAGTTTATTTTATATACATATCTTTATTATTCAAATCGGAAAAGATTTAGTATAAAATCGTATGCCGCATAACACATTGGATCAGTCGCTAAGCGACATGATATCATTTGCTTCAAATAAATTGATGGAAATCATATCATCTGAATAATGCGACCTCCATGAAAGGTTTGGCGACATTTTAGTCAATTTAGTGATAACTTAAAAAATCCCCAAATTTATCGCCAAGTGGGACTGTAGAACAGATAGTCCCATTTTGCGACAAATTGACGAAACATCATCACAATACTATCCCCTAACAAAACACAATTATTTTCATTTATTAAGCGCGATTTTATCAATTCTATAATATTTTTATGGACTCACAAATATTTTTATCAATTTGGTGATATTAAAAAAATTCGTTAAATGTGTTACTAAGTAGGATGGATGAACTGACCGACAAATGCTACCGAAACATCATTTCAGTACTCTATTTTAAAAAAACAAATTATTGATTTGCGTCATTTTTATAAATTCGGAAACATTTCCGCTAATTTGGTAAAGTTTAAGAAAAGTTACCAAGTTATTTAGAGATATTCCGCTAAACTCGTAGCTCTAAATTTGCAAATCTGAAGAATAAAATATTATGATCCCGTTTGTAAATACTAAATGAAAACACTAAAATTGTATTATAAGATACAGCCGTTCTACTCTTTTTCTGCTTCAACAATCGACTAAATGAATTTATTGGGTAAACACAATATATGAGTTTATTAGCTAAACACAATATATGAGCTGGAAACCTCTTTGCTAAAATAAATGAAAATGATGTACGCAGTTCGCAATTTATATAATTAAAAGAACAACCAAACCTTTCATTTAAAAATATATTTTTACATCCATTTATTTATTATTCAAATACAAAAAATAATAATAAATATTAACAACACATTTAATTTCATTCCATTGCCGAGCAACATGATATAAGATAGAATCTTCCTCATAAAATGCGAAATTAAATAGCCATTTTGATTTCTTTATACTTTTAATCGTTGAGTAAAAGCTTGTGAAATATAACCACGGAGGTAGATTTTTCCATTTAAATTCATGTTTCAAACTATTCGTGTTTTCCGATAGTGACTAATTAATGCAAAAATCCTGCACCAAACTCGGAAATAAAGTTTTATTTCATTTCGCCGTTTTAAACAAACGATTTTCATCCTTTCCGTTTGAATAAACCACGGAGTTGGAGAGTGTAACTCATAGGAAAAAGTTCCGTTTTTCATTAATATCTCAACAACCCCTGGTCTTAGAAACTCGAAACTTGGACTAAATTTGTGGGGGGCTATTTCAAGGCTATCCACAAAATTTCATTAAATTCGGTTCAGCCGTTTTTCCGTGATGATGAGACAAACGAAAATTTCGTTTCTTACTAATATCTCGAGAACCACTGGTCGTAGAAACTCAAAATACGGACTAAATTTTAAGTGGGGCTATTTCTAGGCTACCCACCAAATTTCATCAAATTCGGTTCAGCCGTTCTCCCGTGATGATGGGACAAACAGACAGACAGACAGACAGACAGACAGATTTTCAATTTTATTTATATAGATGATGAAATATTCATTGATTTTACATATAGAGACAGACGATTTATATTACAATGGCGTTATTTGAATAAATTTCATTTAGTGTAACTAGCATGAAGTTAGAAAGAAGGAGATAAAACTCCTATGGAAGACATGCTTAAAAATACCATAATGTTTTGAGAATTATATGTAGGTATCATTAGTGCTAGTAAAGTGGCTGCTATTGCTAATTGACACAACAGAAAGACGTAGTATTTAATATATGTATTTTTGATTAGTTTGAAATGAAGACCAATTATGTGTATAATTAACCAATATTTTTTCATAGTAGTAGGATAAAGTACGGAATCTGTAGAGATAAAAATAAATTGAAAGGTAAAATAATGTTGAATGAGTAGGAATATTCATTATTGTTTCAGTGCTAACTTGCATTGCGTTAATTATTTATTTTTACACAACTGACAGTTTAAAAAATATTTTAGGTCTTTCGCCATATAAATTCATGCAACGCAACTTATTCCAGCGCCACCTAAATTATTGTCTTACACGATATTGGCGTTTACTTAATGTGAGGTTTTAACTCCTTACTTTTACCTCCATGGTTACTGGCATTGTATTTCTTGATTGTCTTTTTTGAAGTTTGAAGTTTTCAAATATAATAAATTACTGTGATATTTAAAAAAATATCAGCGCTGAATGTATCACAATTTAGAGACGCTCTAAATAAATTTATATTTCCAGTTGGAAAGTGTTTTATAAAAATCAATGCTTTATGCATGATTGAACTTTCTTGTTTTTATTTGCTTTAGATATAATTTAAACGACAGGATTGTTGATACATCATTGTAATGAAGATTTTCCTCGTTATTGTATCAGCAATTTTTAACCTTATAGTTGTTAATTGTATTGCGGTTATAGTTGTTAATCGTATAGCCTTATAATTGTTAATTTATTTGTTAATTGTATTTTTAAACTTATAATTGTAATTTCATTGCGGACTTTGAGAACAAATTTATATCCGTTTGGTACTGAAAATTTTCATTTTAATAATCTTTGCTACTTTAATAAGATAAACATTTTTAAACAACATTCATTTTTTACTTTAAAAGTGTCTTGTAATCTGTCTTGTAAGTTCTTGCATGAATTCTATAAAAGAATTACTGTGCTATGAAGAACATCAAATATCTATATTCGTAGGGGAAAAACAATTAAATATCTTACTGAAAATTTAAAATTTCTGTCCCTGACCGTTTACAAAGTCACGGACAAGAAGTATAACCTTAAACATCCACGAGAAATTCTATAAAAGACCCGACAAAGTTAGTTTTATTTTGCAATTTTCCTCTAAGGGAAATTAAATTCGCTTTCAAAAATATCAGATTTTGTTCGAAAGAAATTGCGTGTTTTAAGATTTTCCGTATTGCGTGACGTTGAAAAGAATAACCCGCGTTGTGATACGTAGGTTTCGTTTTAAAGAACAGATGGCGACTGAAATCGAAAACTATTTCAATTTCAAATAAAACTTACCTGTCTGAAATATTATATACACTATTATTAAAATATTATATATACTATTATAAATATACATTATTATTCATTTTTTCGAGGAATGTATCTTAAATTTTGAAATAATATAATCTTTTAATGTTTTTGTGTGTGTTTTTAGGAAAATAAAGGAAACATTTTTGCGTTTGTACCGACGCATTTCCAAGTGAGTTTTTGACTGGGAGGGGGGAGGGAGACATAGAACGTTATTTTTTAGTTGTCACATTATTTTTAGTAGTTACAGTATCATATTTTAGTATCACAATTATGTACTTATTGAGCACTTAAAGTGCTCACTAAGTACATAATTATGTTTCGTACTAACAGTGTGGGACTTTTTCTTTAATCTTATTAGTACATATTTTGCAACTGGATGCACTTTATCCATGGGTTCTTGGGAGAGGGAACTGAAGCCGACACATTTTGACTTTGCCGATTCGAATCTTCTATTTTAGGCTGATGCCTGTATGTGTGTGTGTCGATTTATTTATCCGTCTGTCAGTACAATGTATTATTCACCTTAGCTTCAAAGCTACTTAAGTGAATTTTATGAAATTTGATAGTCACATAGGTATTACCCTGGAACTAATTATATATTAGTACTATATGGAACTGATGTTTTTAGAAAAAATATATATAATTATAAAATGTATATACTATATATACTATAACAATTATAAAATATATATACTCTTTTATTTTTTTAATTAAAAGACTAAGTATTCTATATTATATACTAGTCTATTAAATTCTTATTAATTAAATACTCGTATTTTAGGTAATTAACAAAAATTGATGCCATTACTCTAAAAAAATAATCGTTCTTGAGATATTTTATAGATATTATGAAATATTTTTCCATTTAGCGTTATTCTAAATTGCACCAAATCGGAAAATGGAAAAAATTTATTTTCAAAACTGTGCATATGATTAAACTTCAAATAAATGTCTATTTAATGAGTTATACTGTGCGTAAAAACTTGAATTGAAATTTATATAAAATAAATAGGATAAATTTGAATGAGAGCTTTAAAGGGAAAAACTACATTATACTCATATCAGATATTTAGTTAACACCTACAACCATTTCTCCTATATTTCACTCACAAGTTTCCATTTCCGCTACAAGTTTACTTCTTATATGTTGTATTAAATATATATTTTAAGTTTTCAGTAAATATATTAATTTCATTGGCATTTTGATAAATGGAGATATTATAGAACGCCTTAATTCAACACATTTTATCTTCTCTCAAACTTTTCCACAGACAATGAAATGATAAAATTAAACTTCTTTTCTAAATTTAATCTTAAGTTAACAAATTGAAACTTTTGGGCCATCATAAAAACTGCGTTAAACCCAGAGGTTTTAAACTATTGGAGGAATCGAAATCCGATATATTTGGAATAGAAGTTTGATATCCCAAAGCTCACTTATCTAAAGTAATTTTTTTTCACTTAAACGAATATTCGATGTTTTCTTTCTTTTAAGATATGTTTATGTGTATTCATTTATTCTACTTCTAAACTTTTGTTTGTTCATGGTTGTATTCTTATGTGTCAAAATTTAAATTAAGACGAAATCAAAGTCTGACTCAAGCGAAAATTGCCCGCGCTATGCCCCATGAACTTACGTGAATTGCTCATCAATCAGCTATCCATTTTGAAACACAAAATGTTTACGAATACGATAACAGCCGTATATTTAAAGTGACCTAGGTTGTTTCTACTTCCAAACAAACAATCTGAGCTACGAAAGCTCGGCTGACGCATTTCATGAACACTTGAATAGTTTATTTTTCAGTTTTCACTGATTAAGTGCTAATGAAATCGCTAATAGTTTTCAAGATTTTAAATGCGCTGACAAAATAATTTTGCTTTTGAGCCCCAAAATTGTACTCACGCCACTGGTACTCCAAATAGTTTTTCATAACCATATTCCTCGTTTTCCACATTTGTATCTAGTTTTCCTTATTTTCCAAAATTGTAACTTTTTTTTTAGTTTAGGTGCGTACATTTTAAGAAAGGAATATTCACTTCTAATGCTAGATTAGAAAAGTGCACATATTTTTTTTTTCTTCAATGAATCGCCATATATTACTTTGCTTATATACATAATGTATAAGGAAAGTATTGTGACGGGGTCGAAAATTCGAATTCGAGTTTTCAACGGGAGAGCACGTTTCAAGCATCCCTGATCACGAATCAAACATTTTTGAAGTGATGTCTGTGTGTATGTGTGTGTGTCAGTGAGTCTGTGGAGACGATAACTGACGAACGAATGGACCGATTCGAGCAAAATTTGGTACAAAAATCACAATCCGTAAACACTGGAAGCCTATTGTTTTTATAGGCAATCGAATGTTCAGAACCCCTCTACATTTTCGGGTGAAATTTTGAAAAAATCGTGAATAAATCAAAACCGCTAATAAAGTTACACAAATAGGCATTTCTTATGTAATTTTTCCTTAGAAAACGATTGACATAAATTTAAGAACGCTAACATGAGCCGTTCTCGAGATATTGCACAATTTTGAAAAAAATATCAAAAAGTCATATAAAATTAAAAGAATATATTTCCTATTGAGAAACATGTTCACTTTTCATATGTAATACCATGCGATAAATTGGGTGACATCATTCTCGTGGATCTAGCTCGTTCCATTCATGAAAAAAGATACTTTGAATAATACTTTTGTATTTGATCGCCAATAGTAATTTATCTGCTGTAAGAATAACTTATTTCTTCGTCCATAACGCTTGGCGACGATTTTGGCGGAATATCGCCAATTTGGCGACTTTTTGAAATGTTGCCAAATTAACAAAAATCTTATATGGAGAGCTGGCGCATCCGCCATTTTTAATCTTACTTTCACATCGATTTGCTATTCAGTGCTATTTGCTATTCACTGCATATTCAGTGCATTGTATAAATTCGCAATAAAATGAGACGGGGCGAGATAACCTAATGATTAAGGCGCGGCATATGCCTCGGAGGATCCGAGTTCGACTCCCAGCTTTGCCCAAACTATCCCCGTGTTTATGCGCAGTACGGGCACTTTAAGTTTGTAGGTTTGAAAATCCTTCGAGAAGTTGGTAGCAGAGGAAGGAGAGAACGGTCACTGTGGATGTTCCCCCCCCCCCCCCACTGGGTTCCAGTTTAAATTGTATGGCGCTATCCCGGCGGCGCAAATACATATCTTACACGTTGGACAGTCTGGGTTGAAAGAAAAAAACATAAAATGAGACGATGTTCCGCCGTAAATGGCTCTAATAATTGCGGGAAAGGGGCACACGTGTTAGATTTCCGAAAAAACAAGGAAGAAGAAGAAAATGTATAAACTATGGAAGAGATGAATGAAGAAATATGTTTTTTCGTCGTTACCGGAGATAAGTGCGCCAAAACAAGTACGTTTCACTGAGGTCAGCAAAAGTATTTTGGTTGTCAGTAGTGCTGGTTCTCACTCCTCCTCACCAAGGTGCTTCTCACTTTGTTTAACATAGCTGCCATAGGTCACCCTGCGTTGTAGGAGCTCTATTGAATTAGACAATTTTAGCACGTTTTGAGGCCTACTGAGCCCATTTCGAACACTTTTAGAAAAATGTTCTGTCTAAGTATGTATATATCTGTGAAATGTAGTCAGGATAACTCAAGAACGAATGCACCTACCGCTGTCAAATATTATGAATAAACACATTGTGTGACAACTAGAACTAGGTTGAATCTTTTACAATTCTCATATGATTAGAAGTCGAATTATTAGAATCTGATAATTTTCGTAACATTATTCAGTGTCAAAAACAATAATAATTAGCGAAATAATAATGGACGTATATAGTCTCTAGAAGAGTTAGTTCATGATTTTAATTTCTTTGGATGTTAATGAAATTAAAATAGTTTTTATTAGCATAAATAAGCAAAATGCGTCCAATATCAGCTTCACAAAGCTATTACAAGCTTAGAAAAATAAACTTTTAAAATATTTTTTACGAAATATTCTAAAGAATAACTTGAGTAAGGAATCTAAAAGCTACATATTTTGACAACCTTTTATTTAACTTGATCTGGTGTTAACTTGATCTGGTGTCAGTGTGGTTAGAATCTTTGAGACCTTAGCTAATCAAGAAAAACTTTAGCAACGAGTAAAACCGCAAATGACACAATGTTTTCATACGTTGCTCAAGTTTTTCTTAGCCTTCACACAAAGTGTATTGCACTTACTGACTTAACTAATCAAGTTCCATTAATCACAGTAACATGACATTTGGTAAGTCGTTGTCTTTCGTGGTACGTTTTAGTTCTTTAGATTTTGAACCTTATCGTGCTTGCCCATCCTGATTCAGACATAAAAATTTACTTACATTTTAGAGATATTTCGAGAACCGGAGCAGCTAGAAAGTCCAGATTTGGCATTTCGTTGGATTTCATACACTTAAGTCATATATATTTTAATAAATACATTTTCTATACATTTAAGCTACATTTATAATATAAACACCTTGATTTATCTGTCTGTTTGTCTATCTATCTCTGGGTAACCCTTGGCGAAATTTTGGTGTCGAAATTGGCGGGATATCGCCAACATGGCAAAATTTTTTAAATGATGCCAAATTGACGAAAATGTCGCCAAATTGATACAAATATAGCCAAATTTGTAAAAATGACGAGTAATTGGTGAAAGTTCAATATATTGGAAAAAATAGATGAATCTACTATAAGAATAACCTATTTCTCCATCTGTAATGCTTGGCAAAATTCTGGTGACGAAAGTTGGCGGCATATCGCCAACTTGGCAAATCTTTTTAAATGCCGCTAAATTGACGAAAATGTAGCCAAATTGATAAAGATGGCGCTAAATCAATAACAATGACGACAAAATTACGATGAAAATTCAATATCTTAGAAATAATAAAACAAACGACTATGTGAATAACCCACTTCTTCGCCGTCCGTAATGATTGGCGAAAATTTGGCGGAATGTCGCAAACTTAGCGACTTTTTTTGCCAAATTGACGAAAATGTCACCAAATTGATAAAAATAACACTAAATGGGAGGCAATGCTTTGCAAATTTTTAATACCTTCATATGACGGGCATACCTTCTAGTACAAATAATAAAAGAGGGTACTTTATGAAACTACGTTTTTTGCTTTTACCTGTTCCTTCTGAAAATGTCTTTGATACAAGTGAAACTAAAAACTTTGAAAACATGAAGTAGGGTAGTCGGGTGAAGAGCTAGCTCATCATATTTTACTTTTGCTATCCGCAAAATTCGAACGCTAGTAAATTGTAAAGAAAGTCATGCGTGTTGGGCACGTCAGATTATTTAAACACAATAATTGTTCAGAGATAAGGACAATGCCATACTGGAACATTTAGTTGACACAAGTTTTGTTATGCTTTCAAACTATTCAGTTCTGTAACTTTTACACTTTCAAAAGAAAGTGCCATTCAAGACACAACATGTAACTATTGCAAATTGTGATTGATGATGCTTCTTAAAATTCGTGCTCGAACATCCATTGTAACTCTCTAGTGTTTTGAGTTTCTATATAAGAGCATGCCATGGAAAATTTTTGGCTGAGTCTGTCATTCAAATATTGAAGACAGTTATTCCTATTAAATGAAGGACGTATTTTAAGCAATTGCGAAATATAAGAAAATGTATTAAATTAAAATGATAAATAAAATATACTATTTGATCAACGGCAATAAAGATTTATAGTAGAGATTTTAAAGCTAAATATCTTGGAATTTTCAATTTTTCTGAAAAATTCTGAAGTGTACTTTAGACATAATATAGTAATTCTGCAAAATATTAACTTGGAAATCCAACCATAATTTCTGAAAATAAAATTGTATTTAGTAATTTTTCTATTCTGAGATTAAAAAAAAAACTCCAGAAATAGAAAAAATAACCCAAAATATGATGGGCTAAAATTGTTGTTACTTTCCTTATATACATAATGTATAAAGAAAGTATTGTGACGGTGTCGTAAATTCGAATTCGAGTTTTCGACAGGAGAGCACGTTTCAAGATCCCTGATCACGAATCGAACATTTTTGAAGTGATGTCCGTGTGTGTGTGTGTGTGTGTCAGTTAGACTGTGAAGACGATATCTCACGAACGAATGGAGCGATTCGAATGAAATTTAGTACAAAAATCACAATCCATAAATACTGGAAGCCTATTGCTTTAAAACACAATCGAATGTTCAGAACCCTCCAAAATTTTCGAGTAAAATTTTGAAGAAATCATCAAAAAATCAAAACCTTTAATAAAGTTACACAAATAGACATTTCTTATGTAATTTTTCCTTAGAAAACGATTGACATAAATTTTAGAACGCTAGCATGAACCATTCTCGAGATATTGTACATTTTTCAAATAAATTTATCAAAAAATCCAATAAATTAAAAAAATATATTAACTGTTAAGAAACATGTTTACTTTTCATGTGTAATATCATCCGACAAATTTGGTGACATCATTCTCGTGGATCTAACTAGTTCCATTCACGAGAAAAGATACTTTGAGTAATACTTTTGTATTTGAACGCCAATAGTCATTTATCTGCTGTAAGAATAACTTATTTCTCCGTCCATAACGTTTGGCGACGAATTTGGCGGAATGCCGCCAACTTGGCGACATTTTTAAATGTTGCAATATTAACGAAAATCTTGCCAAATGGATCAAAATGATGCTAAATCAATGAAAATGACTACTAATCGAAGAAAATTCAATATCTTGGAAAGAATATAAGAATAACATTTTTTTAACTGAAAAAGTAATAAATTCATTGCATTATATAAGGAAAGTCATGTGCTGCCCACATCAGATTTTTGTTAGGGATTGCAATTTCGGGTGCATTGTTTCTATGACGTGATTAAAAAATGTCCCGATTTTATTTAAAATTCATTAAATTATTAAACACTTACAAAACTTTCTTGAAGAAATCAGGCATATGTCAGTAAAGTTACTAATATTGTCTCGAGAGCATTATATCCTTTCTCCAGACCAAAAGAACAGGTAGGACAATACATGTCTTTAATAACTGCTAAAACGAGCAGTGATGAAGCAAGCAACAAGCAATTCAAATAAAGCTCGAACACATTCAGCAAAAATTTTCAGCAAGTGGTATTACCCATTGAAAAACATCACCATTGGTCAATGAAGGGACCTTCCCCGCCCACGAAGACGAGAGGGGCAGGTTCTGAAAACAAAATTTTAAGCATTGATATGAGATTTAAAATATAACAAAAAAAAAACGTATATGAATCGTTGAACTATTGATGAAAAAGAAAAAGTTTATAGGAAAGAAAAAAAATCAAACCCTTATAAAAAGATGAAAAGTAAGAAATTGCAGGGAAATGAGGCAATAAGGAAGAAGAAAATGAGAAAAGGAAGTAACATGTTTTGAAAGTTAATTTCACCAATCCAACTACTATGGAATTAACAGTAGTTGAAACTAGTTGACTAGTAACAGTAGTAAAGTAGTAAAGTAGTAACAGTAGTTGAAACACATAAAGAAAGGAAAAAAACAGCTTCAGAAGCTTTGTACGTTAACTTTATCAACTAAAAAAAAATTAATTGATTTATCTACTCAAAACTGTCAGTGAATAAGACTAGATTGAAGAATGATATAGCCAAATTGAATGAAAAACAACCTGTTTTTAGATGCTATATGAGCTAAACTTTAAAGACAAAGATGTGTATAAAGGATACTTTCTCTGATTACAAAGATGTGAGGAACTGTGTATTTATCAGTAACAAGATTATCAGAGTTCGAATAAATAAAAACGTCTCGTTAAAAACAAGTACATAGATAGTGTGGATACCAATAACCAACGAATACTATAAATATACTCAAATAACCGACGAATAAACTAGTACCAGTGCATGATACAGAAAATAAGAATATAAATAAAAATTAAGAAAGTAGCTGGTTTTGGAAGCTATATGAGTTAACCATAATAGCTAAATTCCAGAAACAAACGAACAAACAATCTTAGACCACTCTTGAATAAAACTACAATTACGATACTAAGAAGACATAAGGAACTGCTGATTTATCATTACCAAGATTATCCGACTTCAAGTAAATAAAAACTTCTTCCAAAAAATCAAGTTCAGATGTAGCACAGGCATGCGTGATAATTTTAGCCTTATAAAATTGAAATGAATGAAAGCGCTCACTACATTTCAGCAAGATTTGTATTTTCAAAAAATAAAGAAAATAGCATTTTTTGGAAAACGGAAAAATAAACTTCATAGGTAAGATACGAGATTTTTTGTGCACTCACGGACAATGAAAGTTGCGCACCAAGAAGAAAACATCGTACAACCACGAAACGATGTAAATAACTGGAGGGCGGGCTGGTATGCAAAAGGTGTCTGTAATGTGATTGTGCATGACCGTACATCCGTGAGTGGCGCTGCGAGCATGAGCCAGCGGCCTTATAAACCGGCATGTAGTCGACGCCCCATCAATGCGAGAAGCTCTGGCAGACGCAAGCACAAGTACGGAGTGAAAAGAATGGCGGGTAGATGCCAGAAACGTCGATATACGCAACTGGCGGACTTCGAGAGTGGCCTGATCATCCGGCTGAAAACTGTAGGGTGGTCAGCACGCCGGATAGACCATCACGTGGATCATTCGGACTATACTGTCCGACGGTGTTGGGAGCACTGGTCACGGGACGCCACGCAGACATGGAGGACTGGCTCTGGATGGACCAGCTCTGGATGGACCAGGCATATACCACGAGTAAAGAAGATCGAATGATCGGGCGACATGCACGTATAGGGCCCACGGCGACCCGATCCGCGATACAGGCACACGTAGCGGCTTCTGTGTGCCCACGAACCATATATAGACGCCCTAAGGAAGAGAATATGAGATCACAGCTTCCCTTACGTGTACTGCCGTTAACACGGGAACATCGACGGCTCCGGTTGCAGTGGTGCCGGACCAGAACAACGTGGAAGACCACAGATTGGCCATGTGTAGTGTTTAGTGATGACTGTCGTTTCGTTTCGGCGACAATGGTCAGCGTGTCCAGGTGGGAGGTACCCTGCATAACGCTACAATCCCAACCTCGTTATTGAGCGCCACATCATCCCCACTGCAGGCGTCATGGGCTTGGGAACCATAGCCTACGGCAGCCGACCCGCTCTAGTAGTGGTACCTGGAACATTGACAGACCAGCGGTACGTGGATGTGATTCTACGTCCCCATGTGCTCGCATTCGTTGCTGGAATTCCAAGTGCGCAATTCCAGCAGAATAATGCCCGACTGCACACGGTTCGAGTTGCCCAGGTCTGTCTGAGTCATGTCCAAACCCTTACATGGCCTGCCCGCTCACCAGACCTGTCCCCTATCTAGCATGTGTGGGACCAGTTGAAACGCCAGCTGCCTCATTGCCGCAATCTTCGGGATTTGGAGAGTAACGCCCAACAGGTGCGGACTCGTCTGCCGCAGGATAATGCCAGACGTCTGTTCGACACCATGCCGGACTGTATTGCTGCTTGTATCGCAGCACGAGGCGGTGCGACGCGCTATTCAGGATGACCGGACAATGTACCATAGCTCCCTCTGTACGTGTTCTGCTGCGCTGTTTTTGTGATCATGTATATCATACATCTGTATCCTTCCATCAATAAATTTTCAGTCCATCCTATGCTTCCTTCTTGGTGCGCAACTTTCATTGTTCGTGAGTGTATTTAAAATACATTAAGCAATGGTTTCAGGATATAAATCACGCGCCCTACATTTCTGTAAAAATTGCACTTCAAATATTTTGAATATATATATTTTGTTTAATTTGTAAGTAAATGCAAACTTTAGCAGTAATGGTTAAAATTTGCATCACCAGAAAAAGATTGCATCAAAGTGTTTTTTGTTTGTTTGTTTGTTTTTTGTATATCTTAAAAATGAAATATAGATGCCAGTAAGAGTTCCCTTTATCATTGGTGATTTAAATTTGAAGTTTCGAAAAATATTAATTTTTAAATGTGTTTTGAAAATAAAAAGGTGACATCAATAAGTACGAGCACCCCTCCCCCCATCTTACTATGAACAAATCAGTACTTTGGCGCATGACAGATTATAATTATTTTTGCATGAACAGGAACACTTAGAATTTTGAACTAAGTGCAGCAATTTTCGTTTCTGTTTGTACTCTTAGATTATCTATAAGTCATTTTAACCTCTTGTGAGCCGTCATTATTCAGAGCAGCTCACTAGCTGGATTCACTTCACACAGTATTGACAACTTTGCAATTTTCATGTCGCCAAAATCATAAGCAAAAATTACAAGAAAATCACCAACTTCTTAAAACTATTTCGTTTTACATTCCCATTATTCAGTTGTTATATTATGGGGAGAAACGCCATGCCCCGCGCTCAAAATGCATGCTTTTCATTAGAAAATTCGCTTTTATCTATCTCATTTATCCCTTTTTTCCCCACGATCAAGTAACTAGGACGCCAATAAATCACGCCCTTGGGGAATATTTATGCTCAAAATTTTAGAAAATGGACCACGCAATCACATTACATACACATGTAAGGAATTTAATCTGAAGTGCAGGGAAGATAGAAGTTCAAAATAAAATACTGTAGACAGGAATCAAGGAGCGCAGAAAGTCGAACTCTGCGTCTCCTTTAAGGAGTATTAAGGGACTCATTAGTATTTCCACCATCTCCAGGTAGCTCAAACTTTAGAAGACAGGTTATAATTACTGAGTTTTAATAGTATAGCGTTTCCTGCCTTCGGGAATTCTCGATGAAAATGATATACCGATTTTCCTCCTAATATACCCAGACGCATGCGATTTAATTGTTTTACTACATTCTAAATAAAAGATAAATCATATATTTATTCAAATTAAATGAACTTAAGATCGAATAATACATAATTTGAACTGCAAGATAAAGATACAGTACTTATGACAAAATCCTGCTCATAAAATACTTATAATTATATAACTAATTATTTCGAAGCCATTATATCTTTCATTGTTGAGGAAAAGACTGAAAAAAATAATTGATAATCATTTGAGATTATAACGTTTGATGAAATTTTTTTACCACGAAAATGGAATGTCCTTTTACTTTCAAATTTCAAATAATGTAATCAATTCTAAACTCGTTGCCATTCGGCAAACGATAATTCGATCCTATACTTTCGTGTAACATACATACATATAATATATATATATATATATTGCGATGGGTCGAATTTTATTATTATTTTGTTTTTAATCCAAATCGCCTGCTGTGAGAATAGTTGCATATTGGTATCAAATGTTTGTGAGAAATATTTTTAGATTAACATATATAAATATATTTAGACCCCCTTCCCCCCCCCTCCCACTTGGCCCTTGAAATTTCGGTAAAAATATAAAATAAAAAATAAAAAAAATTATATATCAGAACTTTTTTATCGTCTGTACTGGAAATAATTGCATAATAAAACCCTCTGTGAAGAAAATTATTTTGATATGGTATAATAATTCTGCTCAACGCCAGGCCTTTGAAATTTGTATTATTTGCTATTCTTTTTCTTACATTTTAAAGCAGCTCCTTCTGTATAATTTTCTACACCATTTAAAATTAAAATTTAGTTTTGTTTTCAATACTGATCAGTCAACGTGAGAAGAAAAACCATTAAATAAAATTAAATGCGTTAGACAACATATAAATGTAGTGGAAGAGAATACAGCGTTACAGGCACAATATTTCGATGGATAAAAGAACCGAACCTTGACAATTGTGGAAGAGGGTGTTTTACACAGAAGAATTTAAGTGGGAGAGCATATAGTGTTATTGCAAGAGCATATAGTGTTATTGCAAGAGTATATAGTGTTATTGCAACAGCATATAGTGTTATTTCAACAGCATATAGTGTTATTTCAACAGCATATAGTGTTATTGCAAGAGCATATTGAGTTTTTGCAAAAGCATATAGCGTTATTGCAAGAGTATTGCATTTTTTTAAGATCATACATAATGATACTGCAAGAACCAGAAAGATGTTTCTTCGTTCATGTGTCACCAGAAGATGACACAGCTAATGAAGTACTGTCCAGCATTCTAGATCATCTGAGAGAAAGTCAGTTATCTACCATAGATTTAGTTGCAATTAGATCGGATGGAAGAACTGTCAACACTTGTGTAAAAGGTGGTATGATATGACTATTTGAGTTGCATTTAAGAAGACTGTTGCAGTGACTGATATGCCAGTTGCATGTTACCGAACTACGTTGCGTCATTTGATACGGCACTTAGATAGAAACACTACATGCTCTTTTACATATTGCGATTCTATAGGGGAACGTCTTGACTCCTCTGAATAACTACCAATTGTGAAATTTAAAAGAATCTCTGTATATCTGCCTGCAATATATATAGATAAACTTAGTACTGATCAACAGTATTTGTTTCTTATTTGTTAAGGGATATATTCTGGACATTGCCCAACAACATTGCGCAATAAATCACTAGAAAAGCTTTTTCATGCCTGGTAGTTTACAACACCAAAGTGCTTCGTCAATACTTTGGTACAAAAGCGTCATCACTTGAATTGGAAACTATAGTGGGATATATTCTAAAAGTGTATGCAAAAGTTTGTTATCTCACTGAAATTAAACCTTTATGCACAGCCTGTGCACAGCATTTTTAGAAAATTATTCACTATTCAAGATATTTGAAGAGCTGAAATTAATACTGGATCCTGTTATCCAAAGGAATGGTTTTTATTGTCACCCAGATCACCTGCTGATTGCCATGATCATCGACAAATGGCATTACGTGAGAAAATTAGGATTAAGTAGTCATGAAAGTCCGAACACTTCTTAATGAAACAATTCGTCATTTTATTATTCCCCCTCTCAATCTGCAGTCAAATGATTATAGAACTCATCAATTGACTGACACTTTGCTGACTAAATACGAGTATATACCCAATGCAGAACTTGAGAAAATGGCTAAAACGGGAGAAGTTATTAAAAGTAACCATTCACAAGCTGTCGAAAGGCCAGTCAAGTTAACGGCAAAGGCATTCTTATCTGTTTGTAGTTTGTAGAGCAAAAAGCCGCGATGGCTTTATACGTACAACATTGGCTCCCCAAAAGTTGATGCCCAACTTCAAGAACAAGGCAAAAGGAATATGCATACAAGGAAAGTGGAATATATAATTAAAGACTCTAGTATCAATAACAGAAAACCGTGACCATGTTTGGTTGGGAGGTTGAGTACACACGATTAGAATTTGACTACAACTTCTTGATGAATTCTGGGTTATTCTACAAAAATTTTTCCAAACAAATAATGTAAATTTAAAAGTCACTGGCCAGAGCTTAAATATTATACAATATCAAAATAATTTGTTTCACAAACAAAAGACCTTACTATTCAACCATTTTCTGTGCAAGCGATTAAAACTTATAATAAATTAAAAACATTTTCTAATTGAATTTTACATTTTAGCGAAATTTTAACAGTCTGGCGGGGGGGGCGCGGTCTAAATACAGTTTAATTAAAAAAAACATTTTTACAAACATTGAATACCAATACCCAACTTTTACCACTACAGGAAGATTTGGATTCAAAGAAAAATAATGAAAATCGACCCAGCCTATGTATAGATATAAATTTGCTGCACTGCTTGCATTTTTATAAAAGTTCCACCTTGCTCATGCATAAACTAAACTCTAGGTATTAATGACAGTTGTTTGAATACAATATCTAAGCATTTTTATAAACGTTCTATCTTGCTCATGCACAAACTAAACTCTAGGTATTAATGACAGTTGTTTGAATGCAATATCTAAGCATTTTTATAAATGTTCTATCTTGCTCATACACGCAAACTAAACTCTAGGTATTAATGGCAATTGTTTGAATGCAATATCTAAGCATTTTTATAAACGTTCTATCTTGCTCATGCACAAACTAAACTCTAGGTATTAATGACAGTTGTTTGAATGCAATATCTAAGCATTTTTATAAACGTTCTATCTTTCTCATGCACAAACTAAACTCTGAGTATTAATGGCAGGTGTCTGAATGCAATATCCAAGTATTTTTTATAAACGTTCTATCTTGCTCATGCACAAACTAAATTCTAGGTATTAATGGCAGTTGTTTGAATGCAATATCTAAGCATTTTTATAAACGTTCTATCTTACTCATGTATAAATTAACTCTAGGTATTAATGGTAGTTGTTTGACTGCAATATCTACGAATAAACAACGTATTTCCAGGAATTTCTGCCAGTGCTGTTTATCTCAAAAGAACTGCCATAAACCAGTACAAGACGTATTCCAAGTTGTTTTCAAAGCGGAATATTATCGGATTACACAGGCATTTGTGTTCTTCCACAACGTCGTTTAGAAATAAAATTTACTTGAATTACCGTACTTTAAAAAAGTTGAATGAAAGTGTATGTAATAGGAAGTATAGTTATGTAATAGGAAAACAGCTATTATATTTTATAATTCAAAACTTAAACAATTTTGAAAAGTTTTCCGATTTAGCTCGTGTATTTTTATGTACTTATATTATTCAAATTTTGCATTTAATCATTTTTCACACAACAGACAAAATCGCTTTCTGCAATGTCTTTGGTGGTTCTACTGATACCAAATTTTCAAAATATGATATCAGCAACGCATCATTTTCTCTGCAGTTTGAAATTCATTATACCTTATTTATGCACATTTATTTGGAGTATATCGCACATAATAACACGCAAAATGAATGAATAATTGAAATTATATCCAATTTGAAGTATTAAAATATAACTAGTTGAGTGCTTGTTGAAAATTAACGATTACACAATAAACAACCCTCAAATAACGTAAATATTTGAATAATTCGCGTTTCACATTTATTCGGCAAATCGAAAATTTTGGTGTGCGGGACCCTCTAAAGAAGAAAATATTGGAAAACTGAAATTTCTCACTTTTTCCATTCGAACTATTTACACATACACCCAATTTGAAGTCTTTATCTCATTCTGAAGCATGCTATTTTCTCATTTCACCTTTCGAACGTTTTTCTGTGTAGCACCCCTTTAAATGAACATTTTTGAAAAACTCTATTCTTCTTGGCTTTTTTGTCAGATGGTTCGCCCATATACTGAATATCAAGACTCTGCCACATTTTAAAGGAAGCGTTTCTCATTTATTCGGAAAATCGAACATATCAGTCTGTGGTACTCCCTACAGTACCAAATATTGGAAAACTGAAATTGCACACTTTTTACTTTTCAGCTGTCTACCTGTACACCAAATTTGAAGTCTCTATCTCATCGCGAAGCATACTTTATCTATCATTTTACCCTTCGAATGTTTTTACGTGCAATATCCACACCTTAATTAAACATTTTTGAAAAACTCTATTCTTTTTGGGTTTTCTATTAGATGATTAGCCCATATACCAAATATCAAGCCTCTATCACATTTTGAAGGAGGTTCTCATTTCTCATTTATTCATTTATTCAGAAAATCGAACATTTTGGTATGCGGCATCCCCTAAAATAGAAAATATTGGAAAACTGAAATTGTATTCTTTCTTCTTTTCAAACGATCTATCCGTACACCAAATTTAAAGTCTCTATCTCATCCCAAAGTATGTTTTTTATCATTTCACATTTCGAACGTTTTTCTGCGGAGCATCCCTTAAACGAACATTTTTTAAAAACTCTATTTGTCTTGGGATTTTATACCAAATGATTAGCCCATATACCAAATTTCAAGCCTCTATCAAATTTTAAAGGAGTCGTTTCTAATTTATTCGGTAAATGGAACAGTTTAATGTGCGGCACCCCCTGAAGTAACAAATTTTGGAAATCTGAAATTGCAAACTTTCTTCCTTTCGAACGAGTTACCTATACCCCAAATTTGAAATCTCTATCTTGACGCAAAGTATTCTTTTCCGTCATTTCACGCTTCGAACATTTTAGTGGGTAGCATACCCTCTACAGAACATTTCCGATAAATTCGATTTTTCCAGGGAGTTTTATCGAACTATCGACCCGTGTACCACATTGCAAGTCTGTATTCGGGAAGTGCCTAGAAAAAACGTGACAGACGGACACTTGGCAATTAGTGTATATATAATGGATAAATAGATTTCCATTTTCAGTCGGCGATTTAACAAACCTACTTTACCAATTTTACTCCCTGAACTCGAATCGAACATTTTTAAAGTGATTTTTGTGTGTATGGGGGGGGGGACATCTCACGAAGGAATGGAGCGCTTCGAAAAGAATTTGGTAGGATTACTGCATCAGTGAATATTGAAACCCTATTGATTTGAAACGCAATCGAATGTTGGAAAGACGCCTCAGATTCTGAATGAATTTTTGAAAAAAATTATAAGAAAATAAGAAAATTCAATATCGTAAAGAAACAATCATTTTAAACTAATCATAATTGACATTTTAATTTAATGAGCTATATTTTTCTAATTGTCAAGTTATACTCGACCGAAATATAAGTTAATTTCGCAGTTCAAAATGTTTTTACATATTATCATCCAGAAAAGCGCTACATGTTAGTATACTTTAACAATAAAAACAGTGTGAAATGGATCCTGTCCATCATTATTTTGCATTGAAATAAGCAAAGCCATTGCAATATGAAGGGAAAGTCATGTGGTACCCATATCAGATTGTTTTTGTAATTTATGGCAGCTTATCGAAATTCCTCATTTTTCATGCATAAAAGTACCATACAAATCATAAAAAGGAGGTGCTTTTTAAAACTTCTAATTTTACTTGATATTTTATAGGGCTTAAGGAGGACAGAAATTTTATTACAAACAAATATTTTATATTTCTAGTCTTAATATAGGATAGAAAATTTAAATAAGTTAAATTTTAAACTTGTAAACTTGTAACCTCTCACTCATTGATGCCCTCGTGGTGAGCCTCCATGTTCTAAAGTGCATCAACTTAAACGCCAGCATATACGGGTATTAAGAGCACAATGGAGAAACAGTGAATTGTATTGTTCCAGTTTGAGCAATCGTGTAGTCTTGCTCTAGTAGTGATCTGCCCTCGTAGAATGACGCAGCAGTGTATACCCTGGGCCCTAGAATGGCGCAGCAGTGTATACCCTGGGCCCTAGAATAGCGCAGCACTGTATACCCTGGGCTTTACAATGGGGGAATTGATTGTAGTATTAGGAATGAAAGGATATTTCGGCTGAAATTATTTTATTTACATTTTTAACTAATTGCTAAATCAACGAAAAGAAACTGGTATTTCCGTTTATAGCGGAATTCAGCAATCTTGATGTCTATATTTAACCATTACTGTTGAATAACTTCTAACTAAGTCACTGTTACAAAAAACTACAGATGGCTTCAGTCAATAAAACTAGCTTCTTAATAAAATTTCTGAAATTTAAAAAAAATATCTATACACAATATTTATTAATCTTACTTACCATCTTACGAGACACTTTTCATTAGAAAATCTAAAATGCTCTCGAAAACTGTAATGTTTATTTTTAAAAACATATTATAACCAAAGTTATATTTTATTCCACACAAGCAAAACACACATCGAAAATGGCATTTCCATTAAAATAATTTTGTTATATTTATTTCAATTAATTCGTGTTTTATATGTCCAATAATACTATAAATAATTTAATTAAATTCAAGGAGCAATACGTCTCAAGCGCAAACGAGCTGTGTTGATTCAGAAATATTTTGCTAAATCAAAGCAGCGAGTTTTTATTTGTGCAATTATGAATCAAAAGGAAATTTATCAAAGGGAAAAATTATTTTATTTTATCATTGCAAAAATAAAATGCAATCCGTAATTCAAAAATCTTTATGCAAATAAGTATGTTAATCCGATTAAAAGAATAAATAAATTATTAATAAAATGTTTGGCATTAATCTTTTCAGACTCTCTTAACCATTAATCTTTTAGAATGAAACAATCAGTCTTAATTGCAAGTTCAATTTGAGCGTTTAAAATTTTACCGAAGCGATATTTTATGAAGACGTTGTGTACTTCTTATAAAAAATGCTTAAAATACGTAAAACATTAGGAATTTGCAAATGTGTTCAATCAACTATTAAAGATATATAAACTGTTTATTTAAAAATGTTTAAAAAACATAAGAAAACTATCTCAAGCTGCTGTTTTAAATCATCTTTACAATAACTGTTTAACATATTTTTATCCTTCCAAAACCTTTAGAATCCCCCGAAGATACCGAAACCTTTTACTCTTCACTATAAATCACGGAGCATAGACTAACAGAGTCAGTTTCGATCCCCCCCCCCCCCCACACACACACACACGGGGATGAGAAAATGGGAAATTTCGAAAGATCTTTAAAAAAAACCACTCGGTGACATTACATGACCAACATATAACTCGGTCATGTTTCTTAATTGAATGAGGCAAACATTTTTGTCATATTTATTCAAGTTACCTAACGTGACACAAGGACCAGGCGATTTGACTTAAGCCACTAGTTACTAGATAGAGAGTTACTAGGAGTTACTAGTTTCAACCTCCGGTATGTGCCAATATGTACAAACATAACATTATTGCACAAAAGACATTATTTGATAAAACATGACACATGTTCTCACAAAATTATATTATATTAATTTTTACTTTTATATTTTTCTGAAAGTTATTTTCAAAAAATCATGTTTACATCCAATAATTAATAACTCTCAAGATGATCTATATAATAATCGTCTAACGTGTTTCTGTCTTTCTCGACTATGAAAGTCCGATGGTGACCTAGAAGGCTGAAACTTTGCACATATATACTATCATGTACGGCCTATCAGAGTCTAATAGAGCCAGATTTTCGATCCACACCCTTCCAGAAGGCGGAAACAATGGTGGGTTTCGAAAAGCCGCATCCCACACATACACACGCAAGCCTACTGGATGAGCTAGAAAGCTGAATCTCTGCAGATTTATAGCATCTACCACGGGACTGAACCTTAACGGAGTCTGATTTTCCCTACATTCCTTACCAGTGTAACAGTTGCAGCATGATCGGAGATTGTCCATGTGGACGTCGTTGTGTGTGTTCATGTGTCCGTCAGCTACAGTATGATCGCTTGTCCATGTGTCCGTCATTTTTATATTTTAAGTGAAAATGTTGTATATATCCGACTTTTCATGCTCGGATATCATTTGGTAAAGTAGGTTCTTCGCGTTGTTAGCAGAAGCCTCGGATTCGAAAATTAGTTCTGTTCTGAAATGAGGGTTATATAAAGCTAAAATCCGCAGCCACATGGTTATTACATCGTCATATTTCCACAGCTTTCTCCGTTACCGCTGCTCCTTAGAAAGGATAGACAGACAGCAACATGTTTTTACATCTAGATATTCCGTAGTTTACTACAGAGTGATAAAACGTAAATAAGATTATTCTCTAGCCTCAGTCTCGTTTCTTCAAAAATCAAAATCTCTCGTGCGGTTCTCAGAAAAAGTTAGAAACGTATAAGAAAAAATACCTATTCAAGCATACATAAAATAAAAATGCTGCATACAGCTATTTCGAGGAAACACTGCATCCTCTTACGTCAGTGCTACAGAACAAACAAAACCAAAAATCAAAATATCAAAATGGGCACAGATAGAAGAAATAAAAGGGTATATAGTATATCCAAAAATTAAAAGTCAACTTAAGGGAGCCAATCAGAAAGCAAAATGAAGAGCAGACCAATCAATCTGAAACAAGAACTTTGAGTGCATAAATTGTGGAGATTATAGTGCATAGATTGTGGAGATTGGAGTGCATATATTGTGGAGATTAGAGTGCCGCAAATGTGTACAGAAGACGAGGCAAGTCCTAACAAGATTAATTAGTTCCCTACAAGACGATAAGAAGTCCAAGTTGCATACAAGAGTCCTTAAAGCAACATTCTGCAAAGGGTAACTAGCAACAAGTCGTATATTATATACATGGAGACTAAGTTATAGCTCTTCCTTAACGTGACATCACATGCAGTGAACTATCAGCATCACCACCTCAACTCTACGATCTTGCTACTTGCTATTGAATGAATCTATTGATATTTTAATTTTATTTCATCTATCTTGCTTTAATTTCATATATTTTGATTTAAATTTTTACAATAGCAAGTAAATTGACTGGTTGTGACATCACCGGCAGCACGAAAGGTGGTTTATATCTGATAATGTTGCCAGAATGCGAGCAGTGTCTCCATGGTTGGTAACTAACTCCTTTTTTTCTCACAACGTATCTACGTGCAGCAGCGTCGACTTTGTGCGTTCAAGGCACTTTTTGAACCCCCGTAATTATTTTGTGGATTCCTCGAATCCCTAATGTTTCTGTGCCTATTTAGTGAGGAAAATGCACACATGCATGCATAAATTTTGTTTTTTGCAATTAATTCGAGTTTTTCAATATTCATTCACTAAATAATTAATTTGGCATTACGTCTGTTGTTAAAATAGCAAAATTAAACACACATCCATAACAGAAGGTTTTTATTTCACTTCCTTAAGACGTACAAAAGTTTAAAAAAGGCCATAGCGCTTTTGAGCATAAGCATGCCCTTCATCAGTGGGCTACACGGAAATAAAGTTTGAATCGTTCATATATAGACCAGATATAGCGACAAAATTTGCATAAATACAATTTACAAAAGAATCTACGTTTAGACAAAGATGAACCGTAAACTAGCCTTTTTTAAATTTAAGGTAATTTTAAATTTTATATTAGAAGTACTAAACGCACCGTTGGCATCCGTTGATGAACACCGTTTAGCAGAACATGCTCGGGATGTCAGGGATAGTAAACTTTCTACGGCTTTTGCTCAATTTGTTGTTAAAGATAATTTTCAGCCTCTTTTTGAAAAGACTTTTCTTTTGATGCGTTGTAATAACCCTCGTGATATTCTCCTTTTTGAATCCCTTTTTATTTATATTTACCGTGAGTCCGTTTGCAATTTTGACCCTGTTATGAATTTGAGTTATGCTTGGCGACTCATTCTCGACTCCATGCAATTCAAGTCTCTGCAAAGTTATATTTGACGTCTTCCTCTTTGGGATTATGCTTGATTGCCAACCCCCCCCCCCCTTTTTCGATTTCTGTAATTAAATTGTAATTTAATATACTGTTCTTTTGTTGTTAAAATTTGTGAAAAATTGTTTACGGTTCATCCTTGTCTAAACGTAGATTCTTTTGTAAATTGTATTTATGCAAATTTTGTCGCTATATCTGGTCCATATATGAACGATTCAAACTTTATTTCCGTGTAGCCACTGATGAAGGGCATGCTTATGCTCGAAAGCGCTATGGCCTTTTTTAAACTTTTGTACGTCTTAAGGAAGTGAAATAAAGACCTTCTGTTATGGATGTGTGTTTAATTTTGCTATTCATTCATTATTTACTATAAAGTCGCTTGTACTGGAATTCCCCCCTTAGACTGTTTATTGAATTTTGAGTATAAGATTTTAACTCAAAAATTTGTTGACACTTTTAACATTGGTAAAAATACCTGAAACTAAATTTTACAGATTTTCTGTTATTTTTATAAAGATAATTGTGTTAGAAATTCACTCAGTACCTGTGTATTGTATTAAAATAATGTTGCGACTACAAAAGCAAAATAAATTAAATAAATAGTTATCTGGAAAATAAATATTTTTTTGTATTTAATTACAATTTGCTTCATTTTAGCATTTATAATTAGCATAGACATCTTATTTTGCTTGATAATCTGACTGAATGATATTTAAATTAGACTTAAATCCCTTGAAAAATGTCATTCGATTTAAAATTTCGGGAATCCCAATATTTTTACTTTCCTTATATACAATAATGTATAAGGAAAGTATTGTGACGGAGTCGAAAATTCGAATTCGAGTTTTCGACGGGAGAGCAAATTTCAAGCATCCCTGATCACTAATCGAACATTTTTAAAGTGATGTCTGTGTGCGTGTGTGTGTGTATGTGTGTAAGTGTGTGTGCGTGTGTGTGTGTAAAAGTATGTGTGTGTGTGTGTGTGTGTGTCAGTGAGTCTTTGGAGACGATAACTGACGAACGAATGGACCGACTCGAACGAAATTTGGTACAAAAACACTGAAAGCTTATTATTTTTATAAGTAATCGAATTTCCAGAACCCCCCTAAATTTTCGAGTGAAATTTTGAAAAAATCGTCAAAAAACCAAAACCTCTAACAAAGTTAAGCAAATAGACATTTCTCATGTAATTTTTCATTAGAAAACGATTGACATAAGATTTAGAACGCTATCATAAACCGTTCTCGAGATACTGCACATTTTTCAAAAACATTATCAAAAAATCATATAAAATGAAAAAAAATATTTCCTATTGAAAAACATGTTCCCGTTTCATATGTAATATCCTGCGATAAATTTAGTGACATCATTTTCGTGGATCTAGCTCGTTCTATTCATGAATAAAGATGCTTTGAGTAATACTTTTGTATTTGAACGCCAATAGTCATTTATCTGATGTAAGAATACTTATTTCTCGTCCATAACGCTTAGCGAGATTTTGGCGACAGATTTGGTGGAATGTCACCAACTTGGCGACTTTTTTAAATGTTGTTAAATTAACGAAAAACTCGCCAAATGGATAAAAATGAAGCTAAATCAAGAAAAATGACGACTAATTGACGAAAATTCAATATCGTGGAACGAATATAAATATCTACTATAAGAATAATCTATCTTTTTTACAGTAAAAGTAGTAAATTCATTTCATTATATAAGGAAAGTCATGTGCTGCCCACGTCATATTTTTTCAAGTCGGTGCCTATGTCTAAGTATGAATATATGTTTACTGCACTGCTTGCATTTAAGCGTTCTATCTTGCTCAGGCACAATCTAAACTCTATATACTAATAACAGTTGTCAGAATGCAATATCTTCGAATAAACAGCACATTCCTAGGAATCCCTGCAAGTGCTATTTGTCGCAAAAGAACTGTCGTAAACCAGAACAAGAAATATTCCAAGTAGTTCTTTCAAAGCGAAATATTATCGGATTACCCAGGCATTTGCGTCCTTTTAACGTCGTTATGAAATAAGGAGATTTACTTATAAAAAGTTGGATGAAAGAGTCGTTTACTTGTATGTAGAAAGGGAGAACAGATATTATTTCCTATAATTTGAAACTCAAACAATTTCGAAAATTTTTCAGAATTTGCTTATTTAGTTTTTTACTAAATCAGCAACGCAATACTTAAAATTTGCGCTTAATCGTTTTTCCACGCAACATACAAAATCACTTTCTGGAATGTCTTTGGTGGTTTGCTGATATCAAATACTAAAATTTGTTATCAGCATTATTTTTTCTGCAGTTTGAAATTAATTTTACTTTATTTATGTACATTTATTTAAAGTATATCGCACATAATAACGAGCAAAATGAATGATTATTTGAAATTATGTAAAATCTGTAGTGTTAAATGTAATTTCCATTTTCAGTCTGCTATATAATATATTACTTTCCCTGCATACATAATACAATGTATAGGGAAAATATTGGAAAGGGATCGAAAATTCACATTCGAGTTTTCGAAGGAAGAGTACGTTTCAAGCAATCCTGAACTCGATTCGAACATTTTCGCAGTGATGCTTGTGTGTATCTCTGTATTAATGTGTGTGTGTGCGTGTGTATGTATGTGTGTGGAAGCAACATCTCACGAACGAATGGATCGCTTCAAATATAATTTGTTACGATTATGAAAATCATTAAATACTGTAACCCTCTTGTTTCGAAACCCAATCGAATGTTCAGAAGACCCCCCCCCCCACACACACACACACACACACAATTTTTGAATACATTTTTTAAAAGAATCGTGAAAAAAACATAATAGTTCATACTGCTAAATAAATAATCATTTTATACATAATTTTTTATTTGAAACTGATTGAGAAAAACTTTAGAAAACTAGTTTGACCCATTCTCGAAGTATTGTAAGTTTCTCATATAAATTCATCGAAAGAATTATAAAAAATTGAATAGTAGTAAAAATCGTCAATCATGTAATACTTAACGATAAATTTGTCGACCTTGGTGAAATTGGTGACCTTGATGTCTAATTTGAAGAAATGTCGTCAAATTGACGAGAATTACTTTAAAGTAACGACCTGATGCCAAATTGATGAATTAATAATTAACATTTATTATTAACTAGCCGCCTTCGGCGACCAGTCTGTTCGCTACACTTGAAAATTCTGACCACGGCAACCACGTTGGCACGACCTGCCAGAAAGGTGTAAGGTAACTATTTGGACGGTCAGGAACTGCCACCCAATTTAGACCGGAACCCAGTGGGGGGGCATCCACAGGGACCGTATCCTCCTTCCCCTACCACCAACCTCTCGGAAGGACTTACGGACCCACATGTTTAACATAATCGTACTCCGAGTGAACACGGCGACAGTTTTAGCAGTGGCGGGAATCGAACCCAGGCCTACCGAGTGCAATTCTCGCGCGCTAACCACTGGGCTATCGCGCCCTCCGCGACAATTTCCATAACTTTCTTTTTATTCACCCAATTTAGACCGAAATCCAGTAGGGGAGGCATCCCCAGGGACCATACCCTCCTTCCCATACCACCAACCTCTCGGAAGGACTTACGGACCCACATGTTTAACGTGATCGTACTCCGCCTGAACACGGCGGCAGTTTTGGCAGTGGCGGGAGTCGAACCCGGGCCTACCGAGTGCAATTCCCGTGCGCTAACTTCCCGCTCGCTAATATAAATTTTATAATGACTACATGCTAAGCTCTTAATTCCATCATCCTCATTCCATCGTTCCATCACTTAAAATATCCATAAAATTAAAATATCCATCGTTCCATCATTTAAAATATCCATAAAATTAAAATATCCATTTAAAATATCCATAAATTAAAATATCCATTTAAGATATCCATTTTTAAATTATTTTTAACCATTTTTAATTATTTTTATCCATTATATTTTTATATCCATATTATTTTTATCCATTTTTAAAATTATTTTTATGATTTTAATGAATTATTTTTAACTCTCTCGTAAGCAAAACCTTACAAACTGCAGACGATTTTCAGGACAGTCTCAAATAAACAACCAAACATCCGCGCGCCAAACCGTCGCTATAGAAACGCCGTGCTTCTGCGGGAAGTGGGAAGTCGATCTCGAGAAATTGAAAATCATTAGTTCATTAAAATAGAGATCCTGCGGCTATTTATAATTATTTATTGACCAGATTGGGCTTGTAAGAATGCCTGATCTTCGAGCTTTCTAAAAATGTAAATTATTAGTCGAAAATCTTGATACTTTTTCGGATGCGAGGATTTAAAAACGAAAGTTCGTTTTTTTAGCCGAAAGTGACTTTTATTTTAAAATCTTTAAAAAATATTAAAATTTGTCCCTGAGATTTGAAATTGATATATTTTTACTCGCAATTGTCTGCTCTTTCCGGTCGTATGATTTGTTTTTTTTTACATCTGGATGGTGGAGAGAAAAGAGGAAAAAGGGGAAAAAACGGTCGAAATCGCGTAAAACATTAAATAGCAAAAAAATTAATCAAATTTTAAAAATCGGTTTTGATGTGTCCCTTTCCTCCCTCCCCCACCCCCCACCCCCGGGTCTCCGATTGCCAAATTTCGTAGCTCTCCGACGCTCGGTCGCTGAGCCTATAGTGTATAAGACACACACACACAGGCATTGCCTTTTATTATATAGATTCATAAGAAATATAATCCATTATATTAAAATAGTATAATAGATTATATTGCTGAACAGATACTAGTACTATTTCTAGCATCTGCTAAGATTAAAAAATAGTGCTAATTATTATTTCTAGCTATATTCGCGCGATATAAAAGTTATTTTCGTATTTCGAAATATTTTTACGTATTGTCATTTAGAAAACCCCCAAATGTGAGTATACTTTTCCCCGTTAAAACCATTATGCCGTGGATCTTTTTCATCATTATTTGACATAGAAAGAAGTAAAATCATGGCATTATGTATCGAAAGTCATGTGCTGCCTACATCGGATTTTTTTTAATTGATGTCAAGTTGCTAAAATTCTTTAAAACTAGAGCAGTTAAGAGAATGCAACCCAATAAGAGTCATTTTAATAATGTTGGCATCAAAAATTATATTTAAAACAATCATTTAATTAATACTGCTGCGAACGTGGAATTTTCCCTTTGGCGCCTCCTCTTTCGTCTGTCTCGAAGGCCAGGAGGAGAAAACACAGTCCATGACGTCAGCAGAACGTGAGGATGACGTCAGGATCAAGCCCCGTTTTGCAGAATTTTCCAGAGGAAGGGTTTCCAGATTTAGCGATTTATGTTCAATTTGGCGACTTTCAGAATGTTTCAGAAGCCTCTCGATAGAACGAGTATTCTTTGAGGTATAGCTATTTCCAGAAGTTTCTTTGGAGAAACTATAAAAAGGACTCACCCTTAATTGCGGAGTTGACGAATTGACATGACAAGAGCTACATTGAACTGTGGTTTTTATGAACATTTTAAGAATAGTAGCTACTGTTTTGTGAAATTACTTTCGTCAACATTTTGAGAACAATAACGCTTATTCTGTGAAATTAGTGGAGCATTTAAATGCTGTTTGATTGTGTATTGTTCCTGTTTACTTTGTGCTTGTGAATAAACGTTAGTTATCCAGAAACTTGGACTCGTTCTTGTATCTTGTATATACACCCACGATTCTTCAGGATACGTTTCGTAAACAATACATTTCAGCACATGTACTCTTTTGCACCAATTCTTTTTCTTCGATGAATAGTTCCCATTATATTATATTACTCCTATCTACCAAAATCTAACAACACCAGGGAATCTCAAAAGTGATTTAACTACTAAATTTCAGGAAATTTGGTCGAAAAGTGTCTGAGCTAGATTGATTACATACATTGCACACACATACACATACAAACACACAGAAGGAACGCTAAAAATAATTCATTAGACTTCAAGGATGCCTAAGAGGAGTAAAACCATCGAAAAATCAACAAAAATTTTAGCATCCACTATCTGCAATACCCTTTTAGTAATGCCTATTTTCCTCAATTAGTCGTCATTTTCATTGATTTAACGTCATTTTTATCCATTTGGAGAGATTTTCGTTAATTTGGCAACATTTAAAAAAGGACCAAGTTGGCAACATTCCGCCAAATTCTTCGCCAAAATCTCAGCAAACGTTATGGACGGAGAAATAAGTTATTCTTATAGCAGATAAATGACTCTTGGCGTTCAAATACAAAAGTATTACTCAAAGTATATTTTCTCGTGAATGGAACGCGCTAGATCCAAGAGAATGTCACCGAATTTATCGCATGATATTACATATGAAAAGTGAACATGTTTCTCAACAAGTAATATTTTCTTTTTATTTTATGGGAATTTTTAATAAATTTATTTGAAACATGTACAATATCTCGAGAACGGTTTATACTAACGTTCTATAGTTTATGTCAATCGTTTTCAAAGCAAAAATTACATAAGAAATGTCTATTTCCGTAACTTCCTTTGGTTAAAATCAAAAAATCAGAGGTTTTGATTTTTTGATGATTTTTTCAAAATTTCACTCTAAAATTTAGGGGATTCTGAACATTCTATTGTGTTCAAAATCAATAGGATGCAAGTATTCACGGATTATAATTTTTGTACCAAATTTCATTCGAATCGCTCCATTCATTCGTGAGATATCGTCTACATAGACTCACTGACACACACACACACAGACATCACCTCAAAAATATTCGATTTGTGATCAGGGATACTTGAAACGTGCTCTCCCGTCTCGAATTCGAATTTTCGACCCCGTCACAGTGCTTTCTTTATACACTATACTGTATATAAGGAAAGTAATAACTCGAGAGCCAAAGCAACTAAAGTCCTAATTTTGTATGTCATTGCCTTTCACACATTTAAGTAGCATATATTTTAATAAATCAATGTCTCATGCATTTAAATTGCATACAGATAATAACAAGTAAAATCAATTATGCATATAGCATTGATTATGAAATACTTCCCAACTGAAATGCAATTCTATTTAAACATCACTAAAATACGATACATTCAACACTGATATTCTTTTAAATTATCACAATACTACAATAATTTATTATACTTGGAAACTTAAAACTTTATCAGAAATTCAATGCTATAAATCGTCTGCTTTTCTATGTAAAATCAATGAATATTTCATTCATATCACTTATATTTCAGATTCCATAGCTAAATAATTTTGCGTGAAAAAAAATTTTCAATTCTTATACAACTCATCTTTCAATCGCTTGATTGGCTAACATTCTGCATGCTGTAGAATTAGACTTCGTTGTAAGAAAAATCAAAGTTTAGTAATCATATAAAATGAAAAATATTGTAATCGAGTTAGCACAAAATTTGGATGCACAGATAATATGCAAAAATAAAGCGATTTTGTGACGGATGCAACACTAAATATATATTTAAACGTTCTTTAAACATCACAAATTTTACACAGGGGATAAAAATGAATGCCATATTTTATTTTTAAATTAGTCACGTGATTTCGTCATATAATACGGGTGTAATTATTGTTTCAATTTTATTTTAAAAACTACGCAGCATATTTTACTGAAATTATTTTACACATTATACGCAATAATTTGAATATTTCCTAAAATTTTCGAAACAACTTGGAAATTTTAACTCCGCTTTAAAAATATTTGAAAAAATAGATCTCACAGGGTCCAATGTATTTCATTTCATTCAACCCGGGCTAAATTCAAAACTAATTGGATGATATTATTCACTCTCATTCCCATATGTCCCACAGACCGTCTCAACAACATATTAAAATTTCATTTTGATAAAGTCATTTTTGCAGCAGTTATTGTGCGAACGGACAGACAGACCAGAATAAATGAACATAGTCATAAACACTTTACAACTATATTGGAAAGTGTTAAAGTGGAGCACTTTAAAATATTATATATTTCTTATTTTACTTGTTAAATTTTTATGGATTATGGTGGACAGAGATTTTATTAAAGACAAATATTTTATATTTCCCATTTTACTAAAGACAAAATTAAATGCGTTTCATGTGAAGCTTTATTATGTGAAGCGCCTTTCACTCACTTAGATTGTAAGTCACTGCAGTTGTAAATTTAAGGGGAAAAAATCCGTTTAAGTCTCACTTCTATACGCTTTCCTAAAAATAATCTCAGATCTCGAGGAACACTTTTCCCGTTTAAAGCTGCGCCTTTTCATACGCAAAACTTCCTTTCGACTAGGGATTCAAAGTACAATACCTTGCGGAAAACTGTGAAAGTTTGAAAGAAAACTAAAACTAAACTTTAAATGTTATTTTCTGATACTGCCAAAACAAATTTCAGGTTTTAAAGTGAAAGTCTGGAATAAATTCCAAAACTTTTCCACACATTTTTCAATTTTACGACTGCGTGTTATTAATTTTCAGAGAATAAACGAGTAGCTTCAAACTACGTCGGAAAGAACAGGAGAATTTTCACACTAAAACTGTTGTTTCTTTTTTCTCATAAACAATCTCAAGATATTGTTAGCTGATTTCTTTTCAAATTAAAGATTTTTCGTTGAACCATGTTTATGAATCTTCTGAATACATGCTAAATAGGTTTAAATATGAAAGAAATATTTTAATAGCGGTTAATAATAGCGGTAGGTAGCTTCATGCAAAAGTTCCTGTCTAGATAAATCCCCGGTATCTATGAATACGGAATACAATTAAGTTGAAAAGAAATATTGTTGCAGTAAAGAATCAAATCACCGATCTTCAACTGCTTACACAACGCTCTATACATTGAGCTGGAGCGATAATAATATTTCTTTCTCTATTTGAATCAAACCTTGTATTCTTCTCCATAAGCTTTCAGATTGTTGTAAAAATTCTGTTGTGCACACCTGCCGAGCCCACTTCGACAACAAAAGCTTGCAAATTCGTCCCAGTAGCTCAAAAGTAGAGCATCGGCTGACCAGTTCAAAGATCCGGAGTTCGATTCCCTGTTGAGGCAGCGAGGTACACAACCTCCTCACACGGCAAAACTAACTAGGTCATAATATAACAAATATATTATAATAAGCAAAATTCAAATAAAAGAGTTTGCCGTGATTAACTATATCTATAACTATATTGACTTTTCAATAATATTTTATGGAACTATAATATAAAACATAGCATATTGAGTTTAATAGAATCAGGCGTGTTTCAATGTTTTCAGGAATGCAATTTTTCGAACTTATCAGGAAGAAAAGGAAAATAATATGGGATATAGTATTTCCCACAATAAAACAGAAAAGGCTCAGGGCGATTTCAATTTTGAAAATAGGCCAGTAAAGAGTACACAATTCCTTGGCAACAACAAAGGATTGATGTCAGATGACTTGAGACGAAGAATGAGGCAAGATTTATTTTCTCGTACGGCAGAATGATTGCCTTAGATTAAATGTCTTTTGCAATGGTCATTTTATGCAATGCAATAGAAAAAGTTTGTTTCTCATACACAATATAATAACTAGCCCGAATTGTGTAGAAGCCAAATTTGCTTTATCGCAAGCACATTCATTTACGTTTCTCTGCAATTTATAATATAAAGCGAAGCCTACTTATAACAATGTCGTACACAACGAAGTAATGTAGTGTTCGAACTATCAGAGGTTCCGTATTATTCGAGCTAGCTCTCTTTGCACAGAACTGTCACTTTTTCTTAAGAAGTTAAAACACAAATTCTCGTAAAGTCGTGGAACATTTTATCAGTTAAACCGAGGTGAAGATGATGAAGCTAATTTTAAGCTCATAGAGCTAAGAAAGAATATTTCAGTTTCATGAGCATTTATAGCATGAAGGCATTCAAGATTGGATTAATTGGGATGAGCAACAGCATAGATGATCGATGACATAATTATAAATTTATCAAGAAAGTGAAGATGAGGATGATGTATGTTCAGGAGAAGGCTTAAGAATTTTACAAACGAAGTACTTAAATATGATTGAGATTGACCAACAGGATAACAGATACCCGAGTATGTACAGTGCGTATCAAACAAATAAACATATAATTGTTTATTTTACACATTCTTTTTTTAACAGTATATATATTTCTTTAATGGTAGAAATGAGAAACATGCTTGAGGAGAGATGAACGTTGTAGCAAGGTCAGCGTGAAATTGTACAGTGCAGTATACAGAACATTTTTTGTGTTATGTAAGTTTGAGCGTATCCGAGCAGTACTCTGTCCACATCAGATCGGATACTCGGGACTCAAGTGCATTAGTTGCTGAGTTTACTGCTGTTACTGATCAGTTGTTACGGAGTCCAATCTCCATGAATTTGCAATACATATATATATATATATATATATACAGTGTGTATATAAACTGATGGTCAGAACTGTAAGGGGTTATAGAGCTCACCAAAACAAACAACTTTCACAAAACAATGTGGGGTCGGAAAGCAACCGACGAGAGGGCGCTTTCTCTGGGAGTGGATGAAACATCGCGTCAAAATGGGGTAAACTAAAGACGAATACAGTGAAGACGAATAATGGAAATGTATTGACAAAATGTTTAGAACAAATGCTCAAATGAACAAACACTAACTGCGAGACAGGCGTCACAGCGGCAACGGAGTGAATCGCGTACACTTTAGAAGATTCCTGGCATTTCACGATCGTCTGCAGCTACAAAGCTAATTCGATCGACATGGTCCTCTGGTCACTCGATGGGCGTCTCGTAAACGGCGCTTTTTAGCTGTCCCCAGAGGAAAAAATCCAGGCGGGACAGATCGAGAGATCTAGGAGGCCACGCCACGAAATCACCACGACCAATCCATCTGTTCGGAAAGGCAATGTCCAGGTAGTTCCGCACAATCCTGGTGTAATGTGCAGCCGCTCGCCGTGCAGGAACCACATAATCACACGATGATTTGCTCGTACAATACGTAGTAAATCTGGCAGCACCTGCTGGAGGAAGGTGAGGTACTTCTGTCCGTCTAAGCGGTCTGGTAACAGATACGGACCAATCAATTGGTCGTGGATAATCCTTGCCCACACATTCACGGAGAACCTTTGCTGGTGGCAGCTGGAACGTGTAGCATGCGGATTTACTGTGTCCTCCATTTTGACGCGACGTTTCACTCACTCCAGAGACAGCGCCCTCTCGCGGCTCGCCGGTTGCTTTCCGACTCTGCATTATATTGTGAAAGTTGTTTGTTTTAGTGAGTTCTATAACCCCTGACAGTTCTCACCATCAGTTTATATACACCCTGTAGAAGATAGCATCCTGATAACGTAGAGATAATAGTCGAAAATAGTGTATTTACTTTCTGTCCTTATGAAACCGTCCTTGTCACCAACTTTTATGCTGTTTCTTTTGGCGATGCCTCACATACAAAAATAAATAAATCGGGTTTTCATTTTTCTTTTAGAAATCGATTTTGGTCTTATTATTTTCAAGCACTAATCTTTCAGAACAAAAGATTTCGTTTTGTAAATGAAATCTCTTTGTTTTCATTATAATTAATGCTCATTAAAAATAATCCCATCTTCTTGGAAATATTTTGTAAAAAATACTCCATGAAAGCAATTAAATGAATCGCTGCTAAAGAGATTATTTCATTTGAAATAGAATAAAATCTGAATTGGGGAGCATACGACTTTCCCTTCAAAATACAATGGACTTTCTTCTTTCTCAGAGCAATAATGGCGTACGAGCTCTACAGAACAATGATTTTGATATTGAATTAACATCGCGTAAATAGAAAATTAGGCACTTTTACCAAATTATCCAAGCAGGGTGGCTTATTAATACACACGTGCAAAATCACGATCAAATTATAATTGACATTAAATAATTTTTCATTGTATAAAATAAATGAATATTTGCGAGTTCTTGGGCATCAAAATACAAAATTATTATTTAGACTATGGGATGACAGGTTTATTACGGAACTTTACTTCATATGAGCAATGAAATTATTTTTTATTATATGAGTTTTTTTTTATTATAGAGTTCTGAATCTTATATTCTATAAACGACTTGATGCTTAAGCTGCAAAACTGCAATCCATCAAAAGAGAAGAAAATCCCTTTTCAAAAGTTGGAATAAGAGTCCATCTCAAATAGAAATATGAGCAATACATACATATATATATATATATAAATTAGTAAATCCAAAGTTAGAATGTATGTAGTAACTCATAATACACTATTCCAAAATTTTCTACAAAATACAAAGAAATAAAAGAAATTAAGACATAAAGAGGAAATAATAAGGCATATATATATATATACAGGGTGTATGTAGGGTGTAGTTAGCCTGTACCGACAGTATGTAGCAATACAGCAACGAAAAAACTTTTTGAAATGCTTTTGCTGTATAGTTTATGCAATCGCTATGCTAACGAAACTGCACGGGAATATCAACGTACTTTCACAATTCTCGACATCCTTACGGGAAATTTATTTCCTGATTGGTGCAACGAGTGCATGAAAGAGGAAGCGTACATTGTGTAGATGGACTAGTTAGGCCAAGACTTCACTCAATTGATGTAGAAATTGATATTTCGGCTTACTTTTGCAGTCATCCACATAGTAGTGTTCCCCGGCCGTCCAAACGGTTACCTTACACCTTTCTGGTAGGTCGGGCGGTCTGGGTCTCAACAACAACATAGTAATGTTCGTACCGCTGCTTCAGAAATGAACGTACCACGTGCAACAGTCTGGAGAATACTGAGACTGAATAAATGGCATCCGTTTAACCTTCATTGTGTACAAGAACAGGAGCTAACAAATTATCAACGTTGTCTAGATTTTTCTAATTGGGCTCTAAATCAAGAAGATTTAAATTCCTCTTTCCTGAAAAACGTAATTTGGACTGATGAATGCTGTTTTAAACAAGATGGATGCATAAATCCTCAAAATGAGTACTTCTGGTCTGACACAAATCCATTCGTGGGCCAACGGCCGTACCGTGCTGAAAACACCGGTTCTCGTTAGATCACCGAAGTGAAGCAGCATCGGGCGCGGTTAGTACTTGGTGGGTGACCACCTCGGAACGCCGCGTGCTGTTGGCCATCTCGGGTGCGGCTTCCCCGTGGTTTGCGCGCTGGATTTGCACGCTGCCACAAATGCCGCCGTGTTCATGCGGAGTACGATCACGTTAAACATGTGGGTCCGTAAGTCCTTCCAAGAGGTTGGTGGTAGGGGAAGGAGGGTACAGTCCCTGTGGATGCCTCCCCCACTGGGTTCCGGTCTAAATGGGGTGGCACTTCCCGGCCGTCCATACAGTTACCTTACACCTTTCTGGTAGGTCGGACGGTCTGAGTCTCAACAACAACAACAAATCCATTCGTGGTACGTGATATGCATCATCAGAAGCAATTTTCTGTGAATGTATGATGTAGTATTTTCAGAAACCGTTTGCTTGGACCCATACTGTAATATGGTACATTGATGGGTGACAGATATATTAATGAGATTCCGAATGCTGTTATTCCTAATTTTATAGATGAACTGCCTCTAACAGTAATTCCACATGTATAGTTTCAACAGGACAGATCTCCAGCTCACCATACTACACTTGTGAAAAACTTGTTAAATAAAGAGTTTCCAGACAAATGGATTGGCTTGCATGGGCCAGTCGAATTTCCCCCTAGATCGCCCGATTTAACGCCTATGGATTTTTATTTGTGGAGTCGGTTAAGCACAACTGTTTATCTGTCACCTCCCTTAAATAAAGCAGAGTTACAACAACGCATTCAAGATGGTTTTCGTGACATCACCGAACAAGAACTTGATCGAGTGCACAGAAGTGTTAGCAGGCGAATGCAGCTCTGTATTCGCATGGATGGAAAACATTTTGAACAAGCTTCATAATCTTTGTCTAAAGTTAATATTTCTGCACAATGTAGATACTTTTGTACCAATAAATAGCAAAATTATTATTTATTTATGTAATCATTGTTTTCTTTCGTAATTTGTGTACGATCCCTGAAACGCGATCTGCCGACATGATTTTTCCCCTCTGAGAACCCATGTCGATACATCGAAAAGTGGTTTATGTCAGCATTTTTGTCTTTTCATATCTCTGGGACTTTTTATGATGAAATGCTGAAATTTTGTACATCACATTATTAGTGTATGCCGCACATTTTACTCATTGGAAATGTTTTTGTACGGGGCCGTGTAACAATTTAAATTTTGTATTTCTTAAAATTTAATTCCCTTGAAAATTTTAATCCATTTCATAAAATTCTGTACCGTTTTGTACGCAACTTTGTAGTTTATTATATATGTCTAAAATCAATATTTAAGGAATAAAAGCCGAGGTCAAAGTTTTTGGAACACCTTGTATATACTGTATGTACATATATATGTATATATATGTACATATATATATATATATATGTATGTATATATATATACATATATATATATATACATATATATATGTATGTATATATATATATATATATATATATATATATATATATATATATATATATATATATATATAGTTTTGAAGGGTTGAAAATAATAAAAATCCTTTTCTTACGGAGTAGTGAAATTTAGTCCCCTGGAATTATGGTCCCTCCATGGAAAATTCTTATAATTCCTCAAAATTGCCCTAGAAGACAACAAAGTCCAGAAACTTTACAATGAAAGGAAGCTATAGTTAACCATTTTGTTGGTTATCTCTCTATTTAAAAAGGTGAAGTATAATTTCCTTAAGTTTTAATTCTTAATGTATACTTATTATATATTATACTTATTATATATTATGTACTTATATTTAATGTATACTTTCAAAACTGGAGAATACTTCTATCTAATGTCACCTCCTTGGCCTCATTAATTATACCAGTTATCAAAATAACAAGTAATTATCTCTAGAAATTGTTTTGAATGGTGTATTTTCATGATATCCATGCCGCCCGACAATGCTGTGTGCATAGGTTATGAATTTTTTAAGTTAAACCCCAAATACATCACCTCCATGTCGCAATATTGCAACATAGAGGTGACACTTATCTTTATTGATATACAATATAAGTTGATCTAAAATGCTTTCTTGACCTCTGTTCGGGTTTGTAAAACTTTATTGACTTTATAGGAACCTAAAAACATAAAATAAATAATAAAACTTTACCTTGTTTTTCAATAAATCTTAGTTGTCAAATTTCCACTTAATTTCAGAATGACCCTTATGTGTGTGAGAGAAAAAAGAGTGGGAAGGAGAGAGGGGGAGGTAGGAAAAGGGGGAGAGGTAGAGAGGAAGAGAAAGAGCGAGAGATATATATGGGATTATTTTTTTCCATTTAGAATTGGGGTCCAATTTTTTTAGTGACGCCACTGACTAATTGACATCATAATTGACATCATTTATTCTGACTAATTGACATAATTTTAAGATTTATGAAAGTTAAAAACAGACACAGTATGTACGGAAGTCATAAAAGTATATTTGAACATGTATCTGCATAGTCGCAACCAGGATCTTAAAAATGGGGGTCAACGCCTGAATAATAGGGGAGAGTGGTTAGTATTGTTTAACCATTGTAAACCCATTAAAAAGCTATTGTTCAGCGAGCGGGACTATGACCAGAATCCTCATTCTTAGCCACACCCCAGTAGTTTTTGAAAACAAATTTTGGAAAAGCAAAAATGAACATAAAGTAAAATAAATATGAACGAAATTTTAGATTCACTTGTTAGTTTGTTTTTCATAAACTTTGTACTTTAGTAAAATTAAATATTCATTGCGTCAAAGTTTAATATTTAATCTGTAGTTTTATCTCCATATAACAATCTTTGTCCCTCACTTCCTAACAAAGTTATTTTAATATTTTCTCTAACACAAAAACTGCATCCGTATAAGATAAAAACATTTTATCTTTGATGCCTTCATTGTGTGACATCGCTTAGGAATTCTGATTTTCGCATCTATTTTTAGCATGAACAACTTCAGTAGGAAGAAGTTATTAAAATTCTTGCCCAGGACAAATCCCAGTTGAAAAAAACTGTCGTTTAATCTTGTGTGGCTTAATTACTTTAAGGGGAGATAGTTGTTTTCGAGGGAGAAAATTTCATATAATTTGCTATGAATTTTGACATGAATAAAGGTTATTTTTATATAAATAAAGGGGGATATTTTTTTATATTTTAAAATGGAAACTTTCATACTTTAACATTTGCATAATGTTAATATGAAAATGTTATTATTTTATTAATAAATATCTTAGTAAATTTTAAAACATATGATTTCAAAGATATGCCATTGCAGTAATGCAAATATATAATGCAAATATTGACTTCTTTCAATGCGAAATAATGATGGGCATGATACCACGGCACAACATTTTAACGTTGAAAAAAGTACGCTGATATTTGTCGCTTTTCTGTATGACAACTGAACGGATGAAATCTGTGTTAGGGTATAGAGGGGTGCTAGAGAGCTCTTCAATTCAAACTGTACTGTTGAACACACTGCCACCACTGCTGGCGCACTAACATGAGGAGTCACCTCGGATGGCAGTCGGTCACCATCACCAATGATACGAAAGACATTGACAGCACAGAGGTACGTTCAAAAAACCCTACATCTTCATGTGTTGCTTTTAATTACAGGTCTAGCCAGAGCCATTTTCGAACAAGATGATGCTCGCCCTCACTAGGGTTTTCTGGAAATGTGTCTGCCTTTATGCCATTCATCATTGGCCTGCTCGGTTTCCAGATTTGTAATTCATGGAGCATTTGTGGGACCAGATGGGACGGCATCAGAACTAGTTTATTCTTACAACATCAAAATATGCAATATACATTGGATCTTTAATTACCCTGTCTACAATTCAGAAACACAAATTCAGGCAAAATCACATGCACAAACAGATGGGCATATTTTCAAATGTATATTAAAAATGTATTTAGAAAAAAATGTCTCAAAATGTGCATGTCTATCAAAATATCAAATTAGAAATTTCTCAGAAAAACAATATATTCTACATATTAGTATACGTAAAAGTAAAAATTAGAAAATCTTTCACATGAACTATGTAATATATCTGATATATAAATACTTAACATATAAAGCATATACTTAACATAATAAATACATATACAGTATACAAAGTTTGAATAAAGAACCAACCGGTTTCAAAAGCAAAAAAGAAAGCCTTTTACAAACAGTGCACCTGCACCAACGAGGGCAAAATCGTGTTTGCTAAAATCTGGAATTCGAACATTTTTGGAACCGGTATAGATTATCCTCGTTACTACTGATGCTCTGGCTGATTTATCCTGACGATCATGTTTACCTTTGAAACCAGTTCAACCTTATTCAATCTTTATCTGCTGCGGCCTAACAAAGTATTTATTTTTTCAGATTTCTTTCAGCATTCAGAAGGAATAAAAAAAACTTATGTCAGATACTTTATACTTGATGTCTTACCAACTATGCATAGTGCCAATAAAGTATTACTGGGAGGCACTGTCCTGATTCTGTTGTCGGAGATGATCTGTTGTTCCAGTTTCTGCGTCCGTCAAAAATCCGATATTGGTCAATTTCTCACCCCTCAGTTGTTCTGGCAATAACACGCTCTATTTATTGGACTCTATACTTTTATTGCAAGGACATATCTTCGGTGTGTCGTGTTCCACTTATTTTCTGGATTAGGTATAATAAAATATATGTTCATATATCATAACTAGCGTTAAAGATCTCACCATCTTTCACTGTAGTATCTTCTCATGAACCGAGAATAAAAGTAGGGTGTGCCAACACTTGGCTTTCCCTACAGACTCAAACTCATTTCTCTTTATTTCTCCCATTGAAATGAACTTAATCCCGCAAAATATGACTTAGAATGAATGTTTATTTAAAATTACATCATATTTACAGTTCTAATCAAATTTTGATTTTCATGTGATGAATTTTTAGGCCACGTATCCACAGGACGAAACAAAACCATGAACCAACAAAACATTTTGCTTCACAAAGAAAAACTGTTTGACGAAAAATTTTATATGTGTTTTAAATTAATCATGTCTATGGAGCAAATCATTGTTCCAAAATAAGAAATGTACTAATCGAACGTAAAACATTCATTTGATGGAGACCTTGCAGAGTCTGCTTCGACGATAAGAGCTTGCAATTCCATCCTAGTAGCTCAACGGTAGAGCGTCGGCTTTCTAGTACCAAGATCCGTGGTTCGATTCCCCGTTGGGACAACAAGATTTTTTACAATGACATCCGAACAAATCCACCCTTTATGTTAATGCAAAGACGACGGGGTCTTAAAGTGAACCTAGTACGACTAGCACGGGTTCAATGGAGTCTGGTTTATTGAGCGTCGATTTCAAATTGGGAAGAAAACAACCACTCAGAAAGCTAACCTGGAGGATAAAAATAGCATCAGGTGTCTAGCCTAATGTAATAACAGCAGGAGGTGATCAGTCAGTGTCTCAGTTGCTTGGCAATTTAACAGCAAAGGGTGGAGAAAGCAGAGTCCTCTTCGACGATAAGAGCTTGCAATTCCGTCTTAGTATCTCAACGGTAGAGCGTCGGTTGTCCACTACGAAGATTCGTGTTTCGATTCTCAGTTGGGGCATTGAGTTTCTTTACAAGTCCATGCAAATGTTCGATACAAGTGTTTTGAAGAATGAATCAATATGAGCATCCTGAGACATCTAAAATTTATTTTCGTTTTCTATTTATTTCATGAAACCTTTGTCTCTTTTTTTCTTTGTCTTGTCTCTTGGTCATGTTCATAGCATCGAACACTTGTTCGGGGAACCGCTTTGAACATCTTGTTTCGATCTGTGGAAACGCGTTCAATCTGTGGACACGCTTTCGATGTGTGGCCCGCGAATTTCAAAGGGAAATCTCTAAACTTGCCTGGCTGCACATAAGTACTTACTTGAATACGTATATTTCCATTTATTCTTTTCAAACCTCATCAATCATTAAACAACTTCAGAATCTCAAAATTCATTTCTTTTCCTAATTTTCTTAAAAAAAAAAAAAAAATATATATATATATATATATATATATATATATATATATATATATATATATATATATATATATATATATATATATATATATATATATCTATACATAGATATATATATATATATACATATATATATATATATATATACATATATATATATATATATATATATATATATATATATATATATATATATATATATAAATAAATATATATATATATATATATAAATAAATATATATATATATATATATGTATATATATACATATATATATATATATATATATATATATATATATATATACATATATATATATATATATATATATATATATATATATATATATATATATATATACATATATATATATATATATACATATATATATATATATATATATATATATATATATATATATATATATATATATATATACATATATATATATATATATATATACATATATATATATATATATATATATATATATATATATATATAAATATATATATATATATATATATATATATATATATATATATATATATATATATATATATATATATATATATATATATATTGTGCACCAATATTTAACCAAGAAACAAACAGCTTTCCCACCCATTGAAAAACCCGATTTAAAATATTAAAATTATAACCACTACGCTTCGAAATCTAGGAACTTGATTTAAAATCTAAATATATATACTTTTAAGTATCTAATATAAATTATCTATATAAATTATCTATCTATTAAATCTAAATATATACACTTCCACCGAGCTAATTATTATGGCTTATTGCTCATAACTAGCACTTATAATTTTTGAGATACAAGCAATACAATCTTGTAAAACGGAAAATATTCTATGTTCTTCAACTTGACTAGACGATTACTCGAAAACTATAAGAGCTTTTTTCAAATACATATCTAGAAGCTAAATTTCCTAATACATGTTTTGTCGCTTACTATTTATATCTATATTTTATAGTTTCGAAGATATTTCGAAAGAAATTAAGTAAATGAAAAAAATCTAACTTTTCAAGAAAGTTCAAAATATCAGAATATTAAAATTATTTTATATGTTCATAAATGTAGCCATGTTTCCCACAAAGCAAGAATAATTATTTACATTTTTATCTATTAAGTTCGGAGATATGAAAGTTCAAGTTATTGCATTTTCCGTAATGCTTCGATTTTCTCCACAGATACCCCAAGCATAGATGTTATTCACATTAAAAAATAAATGCAATAAGTTTTTAACTTTTCTTAAACATAACGTTATTAAAATCCTACGGAGTTGCAATATGCTTAAAGTTTGACTTTTTACTCGTTTTATTTCTGTTTTAAAAAAGCATCTCTGACCAATAAAATAATTTTTCAAATTACAAAAGTAAATAATGTAGTGAATATGTAAAGATCAAGTGCTAAAAATCGTATTTGAGCTTCTTACTCAAAATTTTATTTGAAACAAAAAATATCCAGATATTAAGCTATCTCCAATTCATTTATCAGACTTAAAGCATTTATGAAAAAAAGAAAACAAAACATTCTATTCTGATTTTCTCTCAAGCATGCTTCTGTTTCCTCTGTCGTAAATAAACTTCGTGGCTTCAGCAAACAGTGAACGCAATTCCTCTAACGTTCTTTTCTTCTTAGGGGGCCCATTATGCGTCACAATCAGAGAGTACTTTGCTTCTTCCATCAAAATATGCTGAGCTTTTTCAATGATTTGCTTTAGTTCCTGCCCTAAATGAATCTCATTCAACAACTTTTCTTCTAGGGACTTTATGTAATTTTCATTTTCTTCAATTTGATTGACGAATTTCATCAAATTTTCTTCTTCGTCATCGACATCTACTTTCATACTTTTGGATAAATCGCCAAGAAATTGCAGCTGGCTCATAAGTTGATCTTGGGCCATTTTCTTCTCCTCCAGGACTTGATTTCTGCAAACGAGTTCTGAAATAGCCACATCGCGCTCTTGCAGACGATGACTTGTTTGAACAGCTGTTTTCTTTCTCTGTATTAGTTCTCTTCTTGAAGCTCTCAAGTTCACTGTTTTGGCGTCATTGATACTTTCCAAGTGCTTTGCAGCAATTCGCAAATTGTTGGTTTGATCCGCCCACCATCGAGTCTCTTCGGTGATTCTTTTAAAGTTCTCGTTCGATTTTCCACTCATTTCTACCTGAAAAAAACGTATAACAGTTCAAACTATGCTACTCACATTGGAGTTGAATAAGTTCAAAACTGCTGAATTTATCTAATATAGTTATCATATTTCTTCTATTGATATATCAGGTTTTATGGATAATAAACGAGTATTATTGTGATGTAGTTGAAGGATCCATTTTTTATAATTAATTATATTCCTCCAAAGAGCATCTTAAATACTTCAGCAAAATATTTATATGCGTACAAGTGGTCAATCTTTGCTTTGACAACCGCTCATAGTAATTTAATAGCAAAGCTTCACTCCCTGCTACTGTTAAGAACGAATGTTTGCAATGAAAAGAAAAATACAATTATTCTAAACTAGAAGGGTAGGCCAGGGAAATAAATACATGGTAAAGTTGAAAGAGATTACCTCCCATCTGCCATCCATAAAGTTGCAAAAGATTCCCTCCAATCCTCCTGCGTACGGCACTTGCGCTCCTAATATCTAGTGTTATGCGATATCCAGCCCGTAAACTGACTTTTAGTAACACTACATAAATAAATGTCCTAGAAAGTCATATCACCAGACATTAGAATTTAAACAAAACCATATTTTATTTACAAATTGTACAAGGATTTTAAAGATCCATTTTTCCTGAAGTGATCATACAGTTAAATTATAAATTACAGCCAAATCGCGAGACTTAAAAGTTTCCAGTTAGGATACCATTATGTACAGTATCAATAACCAGCAATTAACATTGCTATGAATAGAAAACAGACAAATTAATCATACCATTTGTAGACATGGAATGCTGTTGATCGGTTCATCATTTTGAAGAAACGCTAACTCACTAAACCACAATATGGACTCCACTCATTCGGAGACATAGATCGTTCTTTCGACCTTTTCAATCACAGTCTTTCACACGAATGCTCTTTGTCCTTCCGAGAGGTTGGTGGTAGGGGAAGGAGGATGCCTCCCCACTGGATGCCCCCTGTGGATGCATCCCCTGTGGATGCCTCCCCACTGGGTTCCGGTCTAAACTGGGTGGCACTTCCGGGCCGTCCAAACAGTTACCTTACACCTTTCTGGTAGGTCGGACGGTCTGGGTCTCAACAACAACAACACGAATACTCATTGCAAAACTTTCGCACTTTTCTCAAAGTCTGTGCAATGGGCGGGGTGTGATTGGCCATAAGTGATTGGCCCTTTACCTGTGATTGGCCCTTTACCTGTGATTGGCCATAAGTGAACCCTCTTAACAATACTCATTCATTGCTTACCCTAGTACTCTAGCAACGCTCCTTGTGAGGATCACTTGAATTAGACTTTTTCTGATGCAATCTTCTTTCCCCTGTGCTTTCCTCCAACGTCTTAAATCTAAAGGATTATATTCATCAAACTGTCGCAGTTTAACCGGTGTTAAAACATTGGCGATCGTGTAGCTTTCTTCGATTCGACCCAAACCTGACATCTTCCTGTATATGGAATCTTAATTCCTCTTTCAATTTGGTATGGAATGTTAATTCCTCTAATGCTTAAATTGGCTTAAATGCCTCTTCTTCGTCTAACACCCAGAAGCACTTGCGAGCCACACACCTCTTCTATTCAATATTACTATTTATTTTATAACTCTGTATCAAAACATACATATTATATTATTTTTTAACATGACGCAATTTATGTACACTCCCCTAGACCCCCTAACAAACCGTAACTGTACCACGACAGAGAAACTCGTTATATTTTGAATAAAGAATATTAAATTCATATGTTCCTCAAAGAGACAGGGATTATCAAATTAAGTTTAATTAATAATATAGATTTTCTAAGTTATTGAATTTTCAACTATTTGGCAACATTTTCGTCGTTTTGGCAATGTTTTGCAAATTTTGGGACATTTTTCAAAAGCTGCCAAATGTGTCACCAAATTCTACATACGGACAGTGATACCTTATTGAAGAAACATAATATACCAATCGCTTATTAATTAGTTTTAATACTAATCCAAATCTTAAATTTAAAATGAAAATTCTACTTATGTTATTTTATTTTTAATTTTATCAATTTAACGCCGTTTTCGTTAATTATTTTCATTTTAATCAATATAGTAATATTTTCATCAATTTGGGGGCATTTTAAAAAGTCGCCAAATTCACCAAAATTTTAAAACGTCGCCAATGTAAGTTTTGTTTCACCAAGCGACGGATAGATAGGTAGACCTGGGTCATTATATTATTTATGTAGCTCATGGTAATCTCACATGATATAATACATACGGACATGCATCTGTCAGTTTAATTTCTGATTTGCTTTTCTATTTTTGGTTGCTTCTCAGAGATGAGATTATTATCTGGGTCGTCTTGAGTAAATTAATATTTAATTTCAAAAGTACATTTGTTTACTTTTAGTCAAATATAAGTGTATTAATTTGCTCTTAAATTTTGAAATATATTTGTTTGTTTACTTTTACATCCTTAAATTTTAAAATGTATTGGTTCTCTTTTAAATGTTTTAAATTTGAATTACGTTTGTTTACTTTTAAATATTTGAATTTTTAAATCTGTTTATTAGATTTTGTATATTTACATCGCTAAACTGTCAGATGAATCCATCTCTAAGGACCAATCATTAACAGAAATTCAAATGACAAATCAGAGCAATTGGTGCACATTATATACGGAATCTCATTATATAAGTGTCGAATTATAATTTTTAAAAGATACCAGGCAGTTACTATAAGAAAGTTAAACTATGTATAACATTATAAGAGATAAATTGCACTTGCTTGAAACAATTCAGCCTCATGTTCAATTATATCCTTCATTTCTTGTCTGAACGTTTTTTCCCTTCTCTTTTCCTGTTCATCAGCTTTGAGAAGAGCGTCTTCAGCATCTTCAAACTCTAATAACTTCAATGCCTCGATATCTTTAATTTTCTGATCAACTTTCACTTTGTCATAAGTCTCTAAGCTATTCAACTCTTTCCTCAACGGGCCTAGTTCTTCCTCGTGTGAAAGCATTTCCTCGTTTTTCTTCATCAATTTAGAGGCTAGTTCACGCCCTCGCTTGTCTTCCACTTGCACCTTCCAATTCTCTGCATCTGGCAGGGCTCTTTGAATACTCTCTGATATTTGTCCTTGTTCATCTACTGCTTCTTCCAGAATATTCATTGCTTCTATCTTATCTTTTCTCTCCACATCATATTTCTCTTGGTATTGCTTTAAATCTTCTTCAATGATGCTGCACATGTGGTTCCTCCAAGCAATTTTGTGCTCAAGTTCGGCGACGGTAGATCTAAAGATTTCCCGCTCATGATTGGACAGTCCACTCTTCTTTTTCTCATCCTTCTTTCCTTTGCCTTTTTTACCTTTCTTTTTTGCCATTCAAAATTATTAGATTCTTAATTTCTTCATATTTTCACAGATCCGAAATAGAATATTTTTATTTGAAAAAAAGGAGATTTTAAATATTAAATACTGTTCTAAAATAAACAGAGGTATATACTGCTGCCATATCATTCTTCTTAAATATTAGTTTAATTAATTATTATTTTCAGAAAATAAACTGTATAAAGAGTTTCACGTGTCTTTGAGAGAAATTTTTAGATAACGTTATCAGTAAGTATAGCACTGGATAGATAAATCTCCACAATCTATTGTTGGAAATGTTTAACAAAGAAATGAATGTACTATTTTATCCTAAATATCAGTTATACCTTGAGTTTCATCTAAATCAACCAAGTGCCGTAGAACTTTTTAAATTAGTAGAATAACATTTTTTTTTCGTTTGCGTCACATTTAGTATAAGAACATAAAGATGTGCATCTTCCATTGGCAAATTGTTCTTTTACGAATTTTCTTCAAAAATATATTCTTAACAGATATGTGTAAGTATATTATAAAATTTGCATTTTTCTCCTAGCTCTGCTGAAAACTTTCAATTAGATATTACAACTTAAAATTTCTTTAATTTTAACGCTGTCATTCTGTTGTATACTTCATGTATTTGTGAAAAAGAAGAAAAGGAAAAAAGTTTTCGATCAATACATTTTACAAAACTAAAGAAATAGAAACTGGATGTTTTTACTCTCTCCAATGAATGCAAAAATTAAAAAAAAAGGAAGATGTGGGCAGCACATGACTATTGTTACAGGGTCAAATTTGCTTTTTTGTGCCTTTCTTTCACAATACATTAAATTGAGTTTAATTGTATAAAATAACACGGACGCTTATTTAAAATAACCCCAAATTTGTTAATTCAATGTCCGTTTTGACTCTTTACCCCCCCCCCTTTTCATTTGCGAGCAGTAACGGCGAGAGTGGTTGCACTTTTTTAAGATATTCAATTCCCAAGTTTGCCACCCTTTACCTAGTGCGGGGAAAGACATAGTTCTACATTGACTTTTAAAAGTTAAGCAATTCAATGTAAATTTTCATTTTTCAAAACGTATTTGAATTTGAATGGATGAAAATCGCTGCGGATTTAGATGGCAGTATGCAAATATCGTGTGTTACAGCCAATCACGATTGACTATCCGGATATATGCTAATTAGACAGTCGTTGAAGACGCCAGCATTCTAAAGGGTTTGAGGAGGTGCATTTAAATGCTGATACGAAGTGTTTATAACTTTTGTAGGATTATTACTTTCCTTACCTTCATATAATGTATAAAGAAAGTATTGTGACGGGGTCGAAAATTTGAATTCGAGTTTTCGACGGGAGAGCACGTTTCAAACATTCCTGAACACGAATCAGACCTTTTTGAAATTATGTGTGTGGGTGGGTGGAGACAATAACTGATGAACGAATGGACAGATTCGAACGAAATTTGGTAGAAAGATTACAATCCATGAATACTGGAGGCCTATTGTTTTTATACACAATCGCAGGTTCAGAACCCCATAAATTTTCGAGAGTGAAATTTTGAAAAACTCTCAAAAAATCAAAACCTTTAATAAAGTCACGAAATAATCATTTCTTATATAATGTATCAATAGAAAACGATTAAAATAAATTTTAGAACACTAGCATGAACCGTTCTCGAGATATAGTACATTTTTCAAAAAAATTATCAAAAAATCATATAAAATTTAAAAAAATATTACCTATTGTTGAAATATGTTCACTCTTCATAAGCAATATCATGCTATAAATTGGGTAACATCATTCTCGAAGATCTAGCTAGTTCTATTCATGAAAAAATATATTTTAGGTAATACTTTTGTGTTTGGATGCCAATAGTCAGTTATCTGCTACGAGAATAGCTTATTTCTTCGTCCATAGCACTCGGCGAAATTTTGGCGGAATGTCGCCAACTTGGCGACTTTTTAAATGTTGCCAAATTAACAAAAATGTAGCCAAATTGATAAAAAGACACTAAATCAATGAAAATGCGATCAGATGATGACATAATTATTAACATATTTTAATATATGGACTATATCGTTCATTGAAAATGCTATCAATACTGATGATTGTTCAGAGTTGCGCGAAGTATAAGTTAATTGAGTATTTTGAAATAGTTTTCCATGTTATTATCCTGAAAATCGTCCAATGTACAATTCAACGATAAAAACACAGCGCCGTGGATCTTGTGAGACCAGAATATGTTCTCACATGAGACACTTTTATTTGTAGTATTTACGATGCCCAGAACGGCAAACAAAGCTATAGTCTGGCTGGCGCCGGGGTTTATGAAAACGTGAACTTTAAGGTCAAAATTACTATACATTTAGGGGTGCAATACCAGAGGGGCTGAGCTGGGCCATACTAAATGTGAAATGATGCCATTGGGTTAAGAAGAACCAATGAGCGCCAAAAAGAAGAAAGGCGGAGCTAATGATATAATACATACGGACATGCATCTGTCAGTTTAATTTCTGATTTGCTTTTCTATTTTTGGTTGCTTCTCAGAGATGAGATTATTATCTGGGTCGTCTTGAGTAAATTAATATTTAATTTCAAAAGTACATTTGTTTACTTTTAGTCAAATATAAGTGTATTAATTTGCTCTTAAATTTTGAAATATATTTGTTTGTTTACTTTTACATCCTTAAATTTTAAAATGTATTGGTTCTCTTTTAAATGTTTTAAATTTGAATTACGTTTGTTTACTTTTAAATATTTGAATTTTTAAATCTGTTTATTAGATTTTGTATATTTACATCGCTAAACTGTCAGATGAATCCATCTCTAAGGACCAATCATTAACAGAAATTCAAATGACAAATCAGAGCAATTGGTGCACATTATATACGGAATCTCATTATATAAGTGTCGAATTATAATTTTTAAAAGATACCAGGCAGTTACTATAAGAAAGTTAAACTATGTATAACATTATAAGAGATAAATTGCACTTGCTTGAAACAATTCAGCCTCATGTTCAATTATATCCTTCATTTCTTGTCTGAACGTTTTTTCCCTTCTCTTTTCCTGTTCATCAGCTTTGAGAAGAGCGTCTTCAGCATCTTCAAACTCTAATATATGTATATGGAAATATATAAAATATAAATATGGTGTATATATAAATATGGAAATGAAAATAAAATGTAAATAAATATGGAAATGAAAATAAAATGTAAGTATTGTGAGGAAAACTGTACGATAATAAATAAATGTGAAATATATGTCAAATGAATATAAATAAATACGGAATGAATAAATAAATATGTTAAATAATAAGGAATTTAGATGTCAGTGGGGAATGTAAATAAAAATTAAAAGTTATTGATGAGAGACTATTGCAACGGAAAAGTGTTTGTAAACAAACGGCAGTCTACGTAAATATATATATATATATATATATATATATATATATATATATATATATATATATATATATATATATATACTCTGTTAGTAATGTAATATAAATTGATGATTAAGTATTTTTAAATAAAAAAAATTGTGAAAAGGATATTCTGAATTATGTGTTGAGAAATGTTATGATAAATAAAAATGAAATTTCGATGCAATAAATGTCATAGGTGGTAAATAAATAAATGATAATATGTATTACGACGATAAAGGGGTTAGCCGCAATTACTAAAATGTCAAAATAAGTAATAATTAAATAATAATGTATGCGATAGAATGATAAACAATCAAGCGCATTTTAAATGGTTATTAATGTCAGGTATTCAGAGTCATAAGGATTAAAATAAATTGAGATACATAAATATGATACATTTTATAGATACGGTGAGTACATAAATCCGCATTGAAAAAGGATATATAATTAAAAAGAATATATAAATAATAAATAAAAAGGATTTCAATTGTTAAAAATATAAAATAAAAATTTTCAATTAAGTAAATATGGGATTTTCAGACAAGAAATTAAAGTCTTGAGTTTGTTTTAAAAAGATGAAATAATTTTATATAAAATGTAAAAGTTATGAACGTGTTAAGCAAGGAGTTAAAATAAATAAAATTTAAACAAATTATATATCAAAAAAGTTAAAAATTAAATTTCAAAATTTAAAAATTAATTTTTTTTTTCAAATTTTTTTTAATTTCATAAAGTCATATGGAAGGTATAGGAAAGCAAAATTAAATAAGAGAGAATCTCAACATCAAATGGAAAAGTGAAATTTAAATAATAAGTAATAGTGTAAAATGATTTTCAAATATTGAAGGAAGTCACTATAAAAGGGTATACAGGCGGTAATGGAAGGCACCATATAGAGGACTTTGATATTAATACAAGTCACCCCAAAGGAACCAACTGAATAATATTTACATAAGGGGCTATTTAAGTTGAATTTTTAAAAAAAAAAGAGCTATACAATGCTAATATAATGTAACAAGCCATGAGCATGCTAGTTTAAAAAGTTGATTAGCAGATATAATTAAATAATTAAGTAAGGAGGGAAAATATATTTTAAAGAATAAGTCGACGTTTATATAACACGCCAAGTGGATAAATAAAGGGTTTAAGATACATGGTTACAAGCTTTTGATGCGCTCCGTACAGTCGTAATCTTCTGTGTTCAGTAGACCACGCGGGCAACTTAACGTCTTCAAATGCATTGTCATGGTTCTAAGAGTTAAGTTGAGAGGATTCAAGCTGCTAATCGCTGTTATAAAAAACGATTAAAAGAAAAAGGAATCGCCTTCGAAAATCTGTTAGTTAACTGGTCATTTTCCGATTTTCGGAAAGGGTAGTTGAAGGCCGTTTCCGGTGATTCACTCCCGATGGAGAAAAAGGGGTCTTTCAGAAGGGTTCTTCTAATAATCTTTTTGCAAATGATCAATCAATTGCTGTCATCAAGTGCAAGGGGTTGTTGGTGTTGTTCATATACAATGCGTTGTAAGAAAAAAAATTTTAAAAGGAAGATGTCACCCCGTATGCAATTGTAAGGGGAGTTGCAGAATTCTGTGAAAAGTAGGTATATTTTAAAGGGCTGATTTTTAAAAAAATGTTTGAATGTTATATAATAAGTATGTACCAGTATCAAGGTTAAGCAAAAATGTTATATATGTGATGAAGTTATCATTTATGGAAATTAATGAAGTATGAAGAGAATTGTGTTTAAAAAATAGTATACTGTGTAATTTGTACAAAAAACATGTGTAATGGTGTTAAAAATATAAAAGTAGTTAGTAGTGTGTAACATTTCAATGTGAATGTGCATATGTTTAAAAATCTTTGTAAATAGTCAAAATTTAATTTAGCTTCAATTGAAAGCTGGACCTGGTAGAGTTCATGAGTACATAACTTATGTTTATTTAGTGTATATAATGTGTGCTAAAAAACTTTTGTATTACCGCAAGACTGCTGAACTAATTCTGGACGAACTTTGTCCCAAAAAAAGTGAAAAATGCCAATTAAAAAGTGGCATGTGAATGGAACATTTTTCGAACTCTATTGTTGTTGAATTTTTTTTTTTTTTTTTTTTTTGTCCATGGGGAGATATGTGAGACCAGAATATGTTCTCACATGAGACACTTTTATTTGTAGTATTTACGATGCCCAGAACGGCAAACAAAGCTATAGTCTGGCTGGCGCCGGTGTGTATGACGTGAACTTTTAGGTCAAAAATACTATAAATTTAGGGGTGCAATACCAGAGGGGCTGAGCTGGGCCATACTAAATGTGAAATGATGCCATTGGGTTAAGAAGAACCAATGAGCGCCAAAAAGAAGAAAGGCGTAGCTAACCCCACCCCCCACCAAAGGAACCACAGACGAAAAGAAAAAGAGTTCAGTTGCAGAAATCAGATGCAGACATGACGAGAAGATGATCCAATTTTGACTAGAGCACGAGTAGAGAGAAATGAAAAACCTAACAGAGTTGTAGAGTGTCCCGCAAAGGTTCCAAAGTAATGGAAAGAGATCTATGTGCGAGTGCATTAAAAGTCGAGTAGGAGCCACACACCACAGAGTTATGGCCGTACGCCAGCACTAAGACTGATGCAAGTCTGTGAGAGATGATAAGTCCAAGACTAAACTGGAAGGTATATGCTCAGATTATCACAGGTGTTAGACACTATCGTAAATCTAATAATTCAGGTCGCATATGTCCCCTCGCTAAAATAATTAATGAAAATTGATGTTATTGATAAATTGATGTTGTTAATAAATGATATTGTTTAAGTTTAAATAGTCTAATTTTTTATATTAATTAATAATTCTTTTCAGGACTTACAAAAAAGGTAAAAATAATTGGAGGGTTTATTGCGGCACAACAACGAGCAATGTACGTTTAATGTTAATTCCACTGTATGAGAATCAACGGCCAGGTCATCTTCATTAATTTAACATTAAATAATAAATTAAAGTTCTTAAATGTATTTTATATTTAAAAGTATAACTTATATATAGAAATCTTAGCGCCACAGATCTTATACATTATTTTTTATTGTAAAACTAGTAAATCCATTGCATTATATAAGGAAAATCGTGTGCTGCCCACATCAAATTATTTTTGATATTCGTGTTTCTATGGTTGAAAGAAGACAAATGACAGATAGTAAGCGCTGACGTGCTGTCGGACGCATTAAAACAGGACAGTCAATCAAAGATGTCGCTATTTTCTTTAGCGTTGATCATTCGGTAATATCTCGCTTATGGAAACAATTCCAAACAAATCAAACAGTTGTCCCGAGACCTGTGGCCGGTCGTTCAAGGGTTACCACCCCCTCTGATGATCGGTATAATGCTATAGTAGCCAAGCGGAATCGACGAGCTACCTCCACAAATGTTACATCCATGGTTGCAGCGGCATTTAGTAAGACAATATTTGCCAGTACTGTGCGCTGAAGGCTCCATGTGAAGGTACTGTACACTCGAGTACCACGTTTTTGTGTTCCACTAAATTTCCAAGCCAGAAGGGCAAGATTAAAGTGGTGTCGTCAACATGTCAATTGAACTGTCTCAGATTGGTGCAACGTCCTATTCACGATTTCAGATTTGCCCTGGAATCAGATGATAAGTATATAAGGGTCTGGAGAAAACGAAGCACACGCATCATGGAATGCAGAACATCATGGAACATCACGCATTCAGAGGTGGTAGCGTCATGGTGTGGGCTGGAATTTCAATTGAATATCGCACAGAGCTGCGCAGAAAGACGATTCTGTGACGGCTGCGCGGTATCGGGATGAAGGCTTAGACACCATTGCGAGACTCTACGCTGCAGCAGTTGGCCCTGATTTCCTCCTTATAGACGATAATACCCGTCCTCGTCGAGCTAACATCGTTGAAGAATACCTAGAAAGTGGGGGCATTTCTCGTATGGAGTGGCCGGCGTATTCCCTCGACCTTAATCCCATTGAAAACCTTTGGTATGCCCTCGAGCGTGCTGTCTCTGCACGTTTACCTCCTCCAGCCACTCTCAGAGAGTTCGAAACTGCCCTATTGAAGGAATGGCCATTGCTCGCATCTGCGATGGTTGATCACTTCATTGAAAGCATGGAAAATCATGTTTGTGTGATGGTCCGGGGTGGTCACATACCATATTAATGTACATTTTGTTTGGTTTTTTGCTTTTCAACATCATTTTGTTAATGACTTAAATGTGACGTCATCATATGACTTACGAAAAGTAAATATTTTTTCATTTTTGTACATAATTTTTGTTTTCTTTAATGCATAAACACATTTGTTACCTTCATGTACAATTTTGAGTTAATCAAAGCTTTACTTTTCCATTTTTGTTGATTTTACCGTTGGTGCTTAACTTTTGGAAGCCAGTGTAGATCAAAAGTCTTTCAAGAACACTCAGATTAAGAACTTCTAGCATAATGAATGTCATAATTTAAAATAATTTTCTTCTTTCAACAAGACATTGGAATGAAATATGGAAGGATATATCTAAATTTTATGTATCGCACAATAAAAACCAATGACTTATTTGTTTTATGAAACATCTCTGTTTCAGAAAGTGGAGTGGAGACTCGCAAGTTAAGTCATTTTAAAAATATGTTTTTCAATCTTGTCATTTTTCGCGAAATGGCAATTTAGAAATTTTGTGAAAAGACAAGCTTTTCGTTTTTTCAAACTTAAGTTCCCTTTTCCCGTTTTTCGTCCTACTATTAAAGAAAATATAATTTTTATTTTTTCAAAAATTTTCGAATCTGAGATTGTGACGAAAAAACTTGAAATTTTCTGTCCAAAACCTCAAATTTAAAAAAAAAAATGTCCGCATGTCTCTTGGATATGAATACTGCACACACGTACGAATGCCTGAACCGCTACTATAGAATTTTATGCAAGAATGCATCTTTTGAAAAACTACAATTTAATGGAATATTTTGAAATTTTTTCATGCTTTAAATATATCTGATTCTAAATTAAGATTTTTAGGGTATGGCCATAATGAAACACGGCGAAACGGAAATTGAATTTTAAGTTCATTCTTATTTTTCGCGAGCAAGACTGCTTTAAATTTTTTTTCCAGCACTTATGCCCCAAAACATATCTGCTCCCCCAAATTATCTCTAATAAATCATTTTGATCTCTTCGCATCGTCCCTCCCTCCCGGCCCTTTGAATTTTCGAATTATTATATTTCGTTGATCTAGTAGTTGAAATAAATCGAATAACACCAAAGCCAAAATTTTTCTCAGAGTAAAAGTAAGTTCTCAATCATTTTGATATGTTATCCAATCAGTCACTCAATGTTTTTATGATTTAACTCTGGTGTGAGTGGCACATCTCGATCTTTTAAATCTTGAGCAATGTTCGGGGGAAGACACTGAAGATTGTGGACACCACATTTTAACCCTTCTTCTGTTGTGATGCCAACTTTTGGTGTGGGACGTATGGTCTCCTAAATTGTCTAATATCGTCTTTTGCGTACAAAAGAAAGTAAATCTTAATTATTTTCTTTAACTTGCATCATGGTTCTAAAAGCTAAACAGAATATGTATCAGATTACCGGACCGTCATGATGACGATGTTCCAAAGTTATGGGACATTCCAAAGCCACAAATTAAAAAAAATCAGTACTACTGTCAAATGATGTGCCCGCGTATTGATTTTTTAGATCCTGTTCAGGCGGTTACAGCTGTCAGCACGGTTTTTTTTAGAGTGGTATCCCCTGGAGGCCTAATCCACTTTTACTGAATTAATTATATGCAAAACCTAAGGTACACAATAATAAAACATCACAAGAAATTTCTGGTTACATAAAGGCCGAAAGAAATGATCAAATCAGGAGATGCCTTCAAGGAAGACTTTCTAAACGAAATTGCCCCGTATTTATGGTACATGCCAAGGAAACCATGAAAAACTTGACACGTGCAATCAGTCAATCCCATCTGGACTGGGCGTAAAACGAAAATGGTAACGTGTGTAGTAGAGATCCGTAGTCATAGAGAGAATTGTCGAAATAGCAATATTTGTCACATAATCAACTAGCAGGTGAGATCGTTGCATGACTTATTATTCTCACCATGGCCCTATGGGTGTGCTAATTGTTTCTTTGAAATTTTAATATCTTCCTTACCCACCCACTGACTCGGGTGAACAGGCTTTTCTTCTTTTTGGATGAAGCAAAACCTGTAAATAAAAGAAATATTGTATTACGATATTTGTCATATATATATATATATATATATATATAAATATATATATATTTGAAATATGTAATAATAAAAAAAATTATGTAATAATAATAAAAAAAAAATTCAAGAAATATTAACATCACCATAGAAGCAAATTCACGGCCATAATGCCGATAAGAGAAGAGAACAGCACCAGCCCAAATTCGATGATTAGTCAGAGTTAAATTCCTCCTCAGGTCTGAGTATTTAACTCTAACTAACCCAAACACATGCTTGTTTCAGATAGAGCAATAGTACATTACCATAAATACTCCAACCCAGACTACAGGCATCAAAAAATGAAAAAATGAAAATAGGATACATTAAGAAATGTTGTATTACCATGCGGCATGAACCCTTCTTCTTCCACCACGTGTATACACGATCAACTTCAACAGCTTAATTATCTAGAAGCACCGGAATGAACAAGTCGAAATTCTACCAGGGTGGCAGTACGAACGTTCACAGTAATACTCCCAGATCCGTCCAGTGAGCCTAAGCTGGAGACCGGACAAGCAATTCAGAATATGAACATCCCATATATGCAATCCTGAATATGAACATGAATCAAAGATGAAAATTCTTACTAAACAAGTAATTCATAGGAAAACTGGATAAACGAGAATGCCACTATACACCATTATAAGGGCGCACAAATCGTAGTTTCAATACTGGCAAAAGTTACAATTTTTGTGCGAAAATAAAATTCAAAACATTAATGTTAATGCATCTTATTTTCCGATTTTTTTATTTTTCTAATTTTTTTGACTTAGTTTATTATTTTTCATTTTTATTTATATATATATAATTAATAAATAATTATATATAATTTATATATATATATATATAATTTATATATATATATATATATATATATATATGTATGTTAGCCACTATAATTGGGAAAGTTTTCTAGGATATTATCGAGTGAAAGTTGATACACTGAGTTGATAATTTTAATAACAAACTTGGGAGGATATGCATTATTAGTCGCTGTACTCAATAATTCCATAAAATGCGCTAATCTATAATATTCATCACAAATTTTATTGATTCTAAGAGCCTGGTTTATTATAATATTTCTAAATACAGATATATGCAAACAAGAGTCTAAATGTTGAATTTTTGATGTATTAAATTTAAAATCCTGTCTTTTATCATACAAGTTTATAACCATATTACAATTTTGTAAATTTAAATTTAAATCTAAAAAGTTTGCAACATTTGAGTCATTATTACTTGCATTTAATTGTAAATTTTTTGGAAAAAAGTTTAATACTATAGGGATATTATTTGGGGATACACATAATATGTCATCTAAATATCTGAACATGTGCATATTATGCAAGCTTGGATTAATGTTTTTTTCATAGAAGAATAAATACAGATTAGCTAACAATGATGAGGCACACACCCCTTGTGGGATACCAACCTGTTGTTTAAAAAAAATACCACCATGTTGAATATAATTCTCATAAAGAGGGAAATTAATTAATTTTTTAAAGAGAAAATTTGAATATTTTAGGTTGATATTATATTTTTCAAAAATTCCTAAAATAATTCTATACAGATCATCTATATTAATATTATTAAACAAATCTTTAAAATCAAAGGTATAAATACTATTAATATTAGTAAGAGTTTTTAATTTCTTAACTAATTCAAAACTGTTTTTTACAATATGACAGTGATTTGAGATTTCATCTGACAAGGATACTTCATGTAATATCTTTAATAATAATTTTCCAGCATTAGTAATGTAAGAATTATTCCCACTGGTAATGGTTCGAAAAGCAACAGGGGATTTATGAAACTTGGGTACTAAAACAATATATGGAATGTTATTACAACTATTTTTAGACGGATTTGCTTATATTTGGCTGAAATTCTATTGGATAAGATATTAAGGTTAGTTTTATGTAAATTATGGATTTGATTATTAAGTAAGTGTGACTGAAGGGTACTTTTATACTAATATTTACAAATAATTGAGTAGTTACCACTTGCCTTATCGACATATGTAATGACAAAATCATTTTGTATTTCTTTAATATCATTTTTAATTGAATTAAGTTTATATGAATTATTAATTTTCTGATTATATATATAGTGATTTAAGTATTGCTCTATTAAGACTCTCCAGGGTTTGAAGGCTTCTACAGGGATTTGATATTTATAACTGATTTTATAGATAAATTTTTTTAAGTCAAGAAATAAACCTTTACATATTAATTTGTTTAAATTTATATATATATAAATCTTTCAGGACATTTTGGTTGGGGGTGAGTGAAACTTTAGGGGGGCATGTTTTCTATTTGCTCTATATAAATATATCAAAATGCAGTCACATATATAGAAAATAAGTTAATATAAAATGTCTCCGGAGGGGCAAAGCCACTCGGATGCATGCCTGAAAAAAACACTGAATAATATATCCACAGACAATCGAATAATGCATCAAATACCCTGTTAATATACTTTGGAAACATACCAATATAATATGCCCTGATAATATACCAATATATTATACCCTGATAATATCCTCGAAGTTAATCAGATAATATACCAGCATATCATCAGAAATTAAATCTTTAAATAATCAGCTAATATACTACATGTCCAGTTAACCAGATTTTGAAAGGATTCTTAAATATTTGACTGCCATGCAGATATTGTAAATCGCGTGTAAACGTGTACATACTAGTATAAAAGTGTACATAGCCGTGTAACAGTTCACTTCGATAACGACGCCAGCCCATGTTTTGGAGATACGAAGAATTCAAAGTAAAATGATGTTTGGCATTTACCGGTAAACATCATTTGTCATGGATTATTTAGCGAATTCTTTCATGAATCTAGTGTATTAGACCATATATTACTTTCCTTATATACATAATGTATAAGGAAAGTATTGTGACGGAGTCGAAAATTCGAATTCGAGTTTTCGACGGGAGAGCACTTTTCAAGCATCTCTGATCACGAATCAAACATTTTTGAAGTGATGGCTGTGTGTGGGGGGGGGGGGGTCTGTGGAGACGATAACTGACGAACGAATGGACCGATTTGAACCAAATTTGGTACAAAAATCACAATCCGTAAACACTGGAAGCCTATTGTTTTTATACGCAATCGAATGTTCAAAACCCCCTAAATTTTCGAATGAAATTTTGAAAAAATCGTCAAAAAACCAAAATCACAAAAAAAGTTACACAAATAGACATTTCTTATGTAATTTTTCATTAGAAAACGATTGACATAAATTTTAGAACGCTAACACGAGCCGTTCTCGAGATATTCTACATTTAAAAAAAAAATATCAAAAAGTCATAAAATAAAAAAAAATATTTCCTATTGATAAACATGTTCACTTTTCATATGTAATACCATACGATAAATTGGGTGACATCATTCTCGTGGATGTAGCTCGTTCCATTCATGAAAAAAGATACTCTGAGTAACACTTTTGTATTGGAACGCCAATAGTCATTTATCTGCTGTAAGAATAACTTATTTCTTAGTGCATAACGCTTGGCGAGATTTTGGCGACGAATTTGGCGGAATGTCGCCAACTGGCGACTTTTTGAAATGTTGCCAAATTAATGAAAATCTCGCCAAATGATTAAAAATGACGCTAAATCAATAAAAATGACGACCAATTGTCGAAAATTCAATGTCTTGGAAAGAATATTAGTATCTACTATAAGAAAAACCTATTTTTTACTGTAAAAGTAGTAAATTCATTACATTATATAAGGAAAGTTATGTGTTGCCCACATCAGATTTTTTTATAGTTATAGACATGAGGTGAGATTTTATCAAATGGTATCTAAGTTCCATAAAACTTTGCACTAAACTATATTTCATTCCCAGCCTAACATTCGTTTTCATCAAAGCCGTACTCGAAAAGTTTACTGGCCGTTTCTATCATTATTGGCATCCAATACTCAACATATCTTAGTTTGTGTCTTCTAATTATTCCGATGCCAGGATGATCTATTCCGCAATTTATCGGGCGAAGATGCTTAGAGAAGTGTAGATCAATGGCATCTAATACGCCTTTTTATCCGAATCTCCAGAAAAGTATCGGCAATACACGACAGATGTTCTCAAACACAGACTTCATAAATCAAAGAATGCATGTGGAGTGTAGAAACTCCAGAAGACAACACTCATTGACTGTCTTTAGAGTCACAAAACGAGGTATTATAATATCCATTCTTGTGCATAAGTTTAAAAAGAGTCCGATATCCAGCTTCTGATGTCATACGCACCGCAAAGCCCCAGAAATATCCTCTTTATATACAGATATGTATATTCCCTCTCTCTCTGTATATATATATATATATATATATATATATATAGAAAAATTGAAATATAAAAAGTGAAAAAAACATGTAAAAAAGGAAGGATGGCTCGGCAAAAAGCTTACATTATGGCGGTAAGGGGTTGTGACCTTACTCCCCAGTTCAACGAGCTCGTCAAAATCGCCGCGGCATTTTCACTCCTGGTCGCCAGCCCTGGCCCAAGCCAACCTCCGGAGTGACTTTGAAATCATCACGAGACCTGGATAGAGATGTGTACGAGAGCCATATCACCACAAATAAAGCCAACTGAATTGCCGACTCAAATGAAATGTAGTTCCAGCCGCGGTCCTGTGATCACAGTGCGGTCCTGTCATATGGAGGGTTCGATGATTTTGTCTCTAATTGAACTCAAAAAATACTTAAGTCTTACACCATATGCAAAATTGTTTCTGTATAAATTATCAATATTTTTAATCATAAAGGAAATTGGATATTTATTAAAAAATGCTTGTTTTAAAAATTCTTGATCAAAATTGATACGTAAATGTTCCTCTTTGATAGTTCTTTTTATTCTGATTAAACCTCCCAAGAAAACATTGCGAAACACATTCAAATGTATGTTGGAGTTCCAATGTATAATTCCAATAATAGGTAGTCTAAATTGTTTTCTTTTATCATAGATGGTGAATATGAGAGGGATTTGACTATAGTTGATATTCAAATCCAAAAATTCGACCTCTTTGTTATTTTTAAGAGGGTTTTCTTTCAAGATGAGGTTTGGTGGATAAAAATCAAAGTTCATTGTGTAGTTTTCATTCTCATATCCAATAATTACGTCATCCACATAGCGTAGGTATATGATTTCGTTGTTTATATGAGATCTTCTTTCATAAAAACTAATATATATATCAGCCAATATGGAAGAACATCCCCCCCCCCATGGGGATGCCCTTAATTTGTTGATAAATAGACAATCCGTTGTAAAGGTAATTTTCTTTAATAACTATTTTGATTATAGACTTGAATTTATTGAATTCCAGACTCCTTTTTAAATCATATTCTTCAAACAAGCTGTAAAGTATATTTGTCATGTCATCTAGATCTATAGTATTAAATAGTTCTTGGAAATCATAAGTTCTTAAGTGCAAAGGATGTTTATGATCTTTCAATATATTGATCACTTGTAGACTGTTTTTTATAATATAGCTTCCTTGGTTATTAAGTTTCAGCAAAATAGGTTGTAAAATCTTCATTAACATATTATTGGCTTTCGTGAGATAGGTATTGCATCCAACAGTAACTGGTCTGAAAGTAATAGGACTTTTATGAAGTTTCGGAATATTAATCAGATACGGATACTTTATAATTCCTGTATATTTGATACCAGTTAATAAATACAAAGCCTTGATTTTATTTGAGATTTCCTTAAGGGAGAGGTTGATTTTACTGTAAAGAACATCATTCTCATATTTTTCTTTCAATATGTCAATGTAAAAGAGCTTACATGTAAATGCGTAGTTACTTGATGCCTTGTCAATATAAGTAATTATATTGACAATATTGCATTATATTCAAAATCAATTTATAATTACTTATATTGACAAGGCATCAAGTAACTACGCATTTACATGTAAGCTCTTTTACATTGACATATTGAAAGAAAAATATGAGAATGATGTTCTTTACAGTAAAATCAACCTCTCCCTTAAGGAAATCTCAAATAAAATCAAGGCTTTGTATTTATTAACTGGTATCAAATATACAGGAATTATAAAGTATCCGTATCTGATTAATATTCCGAAACTTCATAAAAGTCCTATTACTTTCAGACCAGTTACTGTTGGATGCAATACCTATCTCACGAAAGCCAATAATATGTTAATGAAGATTTTACAACCTATTTTGCTGAAACTTAATAACCAAGGAAGCTATATTATAAAAAACAGTCTACAAGTGATCAATATATTGAAAGATCATAAACATCCTTTGCACTTAAGAACTTATGATTTCCAAGAACTATTTAATACTATAGATCTAGATGACATGACAAATATACTTTACAGCTTGTTTGAAGAATATGATTTAAAAAGGAGTCTGGAATTCAATAAATTCAAGTCTATAATCAAAATAGTTATTAAAGAAAATTACCTTTACAACGGATTGTCTATTTATCAACAAATTAAGGGCATCCCCATGGGGGGGGGGATGTTCTTCCATATTGGCTGATATATATATTAGTTTTTATGAAAGAAGATCTCATATAAACAACGAAATCATATACCTACGCTATGTGGATGACGTAATTATTGGATATGAGAATGAAAACTACACAATGAACTTTGATTTTTATCCACCAAACCTCATCTTGAAAGAAAACCCTCTTAAAAATAACAAAGAGGTCGAATTTTTGGATTTGAATATCAACTATAGTCAAATCCCTCTCATATTCACCATCTATGATAAAAGAAAACAATTTAGACTACCTATTATTGGAATTATACATTGGAACTCCAACATACATTTGAATGTGTTTCGCAATGTTTTCTTGGGAGGTTTAATCAGAATAAAAAGAACTATCAAAGAGGAACATTTACGTATCAATTTTGATCAAGAATTTTTAAAACAAGCATTTTTTAATAAATATCCAATTTCCTTTATGATTAAAAATATTGATAATTTATACAGAAACATTTTTGCATATGGTGTAAGACTTAAGTATTTTTTGAGTTCAATTAGAGACAAAATCATCGAACCCTCCATATGACAGGACCGCACTGTGATCACAGGACCGCGGCTGGAACTACATTTCATTTGAGTCGGCAATTCAGTTGGCTTTATTTGTGGTGATATGGCTCTCGTACACATCTCTATCCAGGTCTCGTGATGATTTCAAAGTCACTCCGGAGGTTGGCTTGGGCCAGGGCTGGCGACCAGGAGTGAAAATGCCGCGGCGATTTTGACGAGCTCGTTGAACTGGGGAGTAAGGTCACAACCCCTTACCGCCATAATGTAAGCTTTTTGCCGAGCCATCCTTCCTTTTTTACATGTTTTTTTCACTTTTTATATTTCAATTTTTCTATATATATAGTGTTTGGTACCCTCATGCTGCCTTGCGCAAAAGTTACTAAAACATTTTTATTTCCGATTTTTCAATTTCTATATATTTATATATTATATATATATATATATATATATACATACATATGTATGTATGTCTGTATATATACACTCTTTTGCAAAAAAACACGAAGCACCCCTAAAAAATTATCCGATCATCTCAAATTTTCGCATGAAAATTTCTTTATGCCAAGTATACAAATAATTAAATTTTCAAGGCCAATAAGTGTTAATTTCGGTTATAGTGCGCGTTTCTACTGCGCAACTAGCATCCTATAAAACAGGTTAAAAATGTGGACGATTTATCTTTGATCGTTATCGGTGTTGCAGTTCCGTGGAGACACAACCTATAATGCCGTTACGATGTTGCCGAAGACTTTATAAGCAATTAGACGAGTTCGAACGTGGTTGTATATTTGGGATGCATGAGGCTGGCTGGTCATACCGAGCAATAAGCCGCCACCTGCACCGAACGGGCACTGCTATGCAAAGATGCTGGTAGCAATGGTTGCTTCAAGGAACTCATCGGCGGAATGAAGGCTCTGGAAGACCAAGGTGCACGAATTCGAGGCAAGATCAGATGATTGTGCGACAGGCCTGAACTGGACCAACGGCATCATTGTCCACCATCCAACGTGCTACAGCCTCTTCCATACCACCCGTGGTTCCTTCCACTATCTCACTGCGCTTGGCTGAGATAGGGTTATGCACACGGCGGCCTTTAAGATGTCTACCCATAACCCCACAATATCGACAGAGTCGTATGGAGTGATGTCGTAGTCGAGCATCATGGCTGCCAGCAGACTGGCATCGCATAGTGTTCAGCTATGAATCACGCTTCAGTCTTTCAGCAGATGACCATTGGGTACATGTGAGGAGGCGCCAAAGACAGTGGTCCAAATCAGCGTTTGCTTTACATAGGCACATAGCCATTACCCCTGGTGTGATGGTGTGGGGTGCTATCTCTTACGACAAGCAGGTCGCCCCTAGTCATTCAGCATATAACTTTAACAGTTCAACGATATGTTGATGAAATCCTGCGGCCGTTTGAATTTCCCTTCATGACAAGGCATTCTGGGGTCATTTCCCAACAAGATAATGCCACGCCACATACGGCTCGGATATCAATGGACTATCTCCCTGCTGTTGATACTATTCCTGGGCCAGAAAGGTTATCAGATCTTTCGCCAATCGAGCATGTATGGGACATGCTAGGTCGCCAGATTCGGGCACCCCGAAATGTAACAGATCTGGAGCAACAATTGAGGAATGCCTAACAAAATGTATCGCAGGGTGGCATTAGGAACCTTTATCACTCCTTACCTAGACGTATACAAGCCAGAGACCTAGACGTATTGCCTAGACGTATTGCCGCCAAGGGGGTTTCACCAATTACTGATTTGAAAATCCAGTATGCGATTGCTAACCATTGATGGGTTTTGCGGCCTTGAATTTGTAATCATTTCATTACCTGTGTATGAGCTGTACGCATATTTAATTTCAATAGAAACAATCTCTTTCTTCATGGTACTTCTTTTTTTTTTTCAAAAGAATGTATATATATATATATAAACGCCTAAAAAGAACAAGTACCTATGTACCCAAAAAGATCTTAAAAGATGGGGGATAAAATCCCATATCAGCACATTAAAACTATTGTATGGAATCATTAACTAAGTGGATATATTATTAACTAAGTGGATATATTATATATTTACAAAACGATACTAAAACACCATAAAGGAAATGGACAAATACAAGATTTTTCCCAAACCTGACTGTAATAGCCATGAAAACCATATTGACTCGAACAATAAAACTACTAGTGTTTGAAATTATTAACAATGTGGTTATTTTTATATACTACAAATAAAAACCAAATATCAATTTGCGGTCATGAAACAACTAATGTATGAAATCATTTACAAGGTGGTTATTTCTTCAATGAAAAACCAAATAGCAATTTTGCCATTTCAAAAAGTGAAAACCCAAACTTTTAAAATTCATCATAATTTTTACTCTGAAAAACCTTCCCCATTCTCGTAAAAATAAGCCCTTACAGGCAACCTTGAAAGTAAAATCAGGCATACAATACCCGAAACATTCCAAAATCCATCTATACTTGTTCTTCTATAACATAACAATATACCACATGTGATTAACCATTTCGGCACTCAAAACACACGGAAAGTCAATCTTCAATAGGACAATAATAAAGAATCCTTAAATGCAACCAACCAGTTCTATTCGACTTCTCACAAGCCTAAATTTTAAACTATTTTTAAACTGTTACGCATATCAAAGCTTTGCCAAAAAAACGTTTTCTTGTCTTGGTCACAGTTAATCCAGGAAAATCTGAAACAATCTTTATAAAAAAAACAGGGGGATAACCCTCCCTAATAGCCTCTCTCAAGAAATGGATATCACTTGTGTATTGATTCAAACTTGAAGAATTCAACAAAAATACAAGAGTTATGATTTTGCAGATTTATTTAATAATATTAACATTGAGGCCTTGAATAGTATTGTTATGGAAGATTTTCGTAGCTGTGACTTACAATCATATATTGCATTGGGAAAATTTAAAACATTAGTAAGACTTGTGTTGTTCGAAGCGGTTATTTTTAATGGAAAGGGTTATTATAAACAGATTAAAGGTATTCCCATGGAGGTAATTGTTCCTCCGTATTAGCTGGTATTTATTTGGACAAATACGAAATGGGGTATACACATCCTGAACGAAATATTGTTCTTGCGTTGTGTGGATGATCTCCTATGCGAATTTGAGGATTATAATTATACCTTGAATTTCGATTTTTATCCAACATCATTGACTTTATTGGAAACACCTTGTAATGCGAATCTAAGTCTCAACTTCTTGGATATTACAATAAGGCGACCATTAACTTCACAGCATTATTATATTTATGATAAACGAAAATCTTTTAATTTTTACATAAAGTTTATGACATCATGGACCACATGTTTGCATCGTAACATTTTTAGAAATGTGATTATAAATCAATTATCACGTCATAAGTTGTTGAATTCATCAAGTTTGGATCAATACATAAGTGATATCCATTTTTTGAGAGAGGCTATTAGGGAGAGTTATCCCCCTGTTTTTTTTTTATTAAGATTGTTTCAGATTTTCATGGATTAACTGTGACCAAGATAAGAAAGCGTTTTTTTTTTGGCAAAGCTTTGATATCCGTAACAGTTTAAAAATAGTTTAAAACTTTGGCTTGTGAGAAGTCGAATAGAACTGGTGGGTTGCATTTAAGGATTCTTTATTATTATTCTATTGAAGATTGACTTTCCTTGTGTTTTGAATGTCGAAATGGTAGACAGGCTAATCACATATGGTACAATGTTATGTTATAGTGGACACAAGTATAGATGGATTTTGGAAAGTTTCAGGCATTGTATGCCTGATTTTACTTTCAAGGTTTCCTGTAAGGGCTACAAGAATGTTCAGGGCTACAAGAAGTTCTACAAGAATGGGGAAGGTTTTTTTAGAGTAAAAAGTATGGTGAATTTTAAAAGTAGGGTTTTCACTTTTTGAAATGTCAAAATTGCCATTTGATTTTTCATTGAAGTATACAAAATAACCGCCTTGTAAATGATTTCATACATTAGTTGTTTTATGGCCGCAAATTGATATTTGGTTTTTATTTGTAGTATATGAAAATAACCACATTGTTAATAATTTCAAACACTAGTAGTTTTATGGTTCGAGTCAATATGGTTTTCATAGCTATTAAAGTCAGGTTTGGGAAAAATCTTGTATTGGTCCATTTTCTTTATGGTGCTTTAATATCGTTTTGTAAATATATAATATGACCACTTACTTAATGATTCCATACAATAGTTTTAATGTGCTGGTGTGAAATTTTATCCCCCCCCCCTTTTTCAGATCTTTAGGTAGTTAAGTGTTGTTAAAAGTGATTTTGGGGTTTTTTATATTAATGACTTGGTTTTTCATGTGTTTTACGTTTTTTGAGGTAATAGTGAGTGTCTTGTTGGTAGTGGTTTGAAGGTTTCGTCTACCGGGAGCGTTTCGCTATGGCAGTAAAAGCTTTAACTGGAGAGTTGGAGGTCGCTTCTCCCTCCGACCGTCACTTTATAAACACTCATTTAACATCCTTTTGGGTATATAGGTACTTGTCCTTTTTAGGAGTTTATTTAGTTATACACATGTATATAGCAGCATGGCGCTTTACCGTTGTATATATAATAATTTTTTAATATTTTGTTGGGAATTTGGCTTTTTAAAGTCATTTTATGTGTTATTTATTTATATATATAAATATATTAGCTGGATTTTTTTGTTTTCTTATTTGCATTCCTCATTTTTGAAATTTGTTGATTGTCTTTGTCTTTATGACCTGCATTACGCTTTATTATTTCCTCTTTATGTCTTAATTTCTTATATTTCTTTGTATTTTGTAGAAAATTTTGGAATAGTGTATTATGAGTTACTACATACATTCTAACTTTGGATTTACTAATTTATATTTATATATATATATATATATAGTGTCCCAAAAAATTGAAACGCGCTTTAATTCTTTACCTGTTGGAGATAAGTGAGCAATGTACATTGCAAAAATATTGAAGGTAAGGTAGGAAATAAGACTACGTTAATGAAATAGTCCTCCCATTGATTTTCAAGAAGTTACACTTTTTAAATTTTTATACGATCTCCTTAGACAAATTTGGTCAATCAGCGAATTTTTATTTTTAATGCAACAAGATCATTAAAAAACCACATATCTGTATCTTGAAAATTAACTGAATTATGATAAAGGAAAAAATCTGACTTATGCCACTTTTCCTTACCATATGAAAGGCTGTTTTATCAGTGAAAATAAGGATCATAAACAAATTGACTATGGAAATTGTTTAAATAAAAATAATACTTAAAAGCACTTAATTATTAAAAAGTACTTATTTATTAAAAAGTGTTAAGAATCCGTGATTGCATCGTGCGCCTACGAGGAATTAGCAAAAATGTATCCTATGTATTAGCATCCAGTTTTATCGTTTCTGTGATATGTCTCAAATTTACATTTCTAATTTGATATATGGTCCCCATTCACAATGTTCATTCAATTTTCAATTAAATATAACTCGCTCAATTTTAAAGATACAGATATGCGGGGTTTTTTAAGAATCTTGTTGCATTAAAAATACAAATTTTCCGATTGAACAAATTTGTCTAAGGGGGGTCTTATAAAAATTTAAAAAGTTTAACTTTTTGAAAATTAAAGGAAGAACTATTTCATTAACGCTGTCTTATTTCCTACCTTACTTTCAACATTTTTGCAATTTACGTTGCTCACTTATCTCCAACGGATAAAGAATTAAAGCGCGTTTCAATCCTTTTGGGATACCCTGTATATATATATATATATATATATATATATATATATATATATATATATATATATATATATATATATATATATATTAATATATATATATATATATATATATATATATATTAATATATATATATATATATATATATATATATATTAATATATATATATATATATATATATTAATATATATATATATATATATAATATATATATATATATATATAATATATATATATATATATTAATATATATATATATATATAATATATATATATATATTAATATATATATATATATATATATAATATATATATATATATATATATATATTAATATATATATATATATATATATATATATATATATATAATATATATATATATTGTCACATGGTGATTTCCAAAATATGTGACATTGTGAAATTTTGGAGAGGAAGGCGACCTGCAAAGGACGGTCCCTAGCCCTGTTACAAATATGTATAGGGTCCCCCCTCTGGCCACCTGCAAAGGAACGGGTCAGTGGAGCTGTTCAAGAAGAAGACACAACGGGGGGAAATCGGTCGTTGGGAGCGCAATTAAGCCCAGAGGTTCGCGCAGGAGCGTGGGACTCCGGCCACCTGCAAGCGATATTTCAGGGGCTGCTGACCAGGCCCTGCTGTCATGGACTGGCCACTGAGAGCGAGATTCCAAGTGTCCACCAGTAATATTCTGGGGGGCTTAAGTCCGAACAGCCAATAACTTTTAGAGGGAGGAGACTTCAAATTGCAAGTTTTTGGAGAGAGGTTTTTTTTTTCAAAAGAGAGAATCGAGAGAGTGCTTTTTGAGAATTCGAGTAAGCAGGTACTAAAAATCTCGCCGGAGCGAAAATGCTCTCCGGTCCCCGTTTACATTTGCACGAATGGCCGTTTGGCCCAAGAGAACAGGTGAGGCCTATTTGCTACGTACAACACCTTTATTGAAGTGTCTCTTTCTCTCTCCTCTATTTTAAATTATTGCTACCTGGAGGGTATAACGTTTTGCAACATATTAATGTTTTTACAAGTAGGATTATTGTTTGAGGATTGCTGATATATTAATGACTTAAGGGAATTAATGTTTTACGATGTGTTAAAGATTTATGATGTATTTAGGATTTTACGAGTAGAATTAATTTTAAGAGGTTTTATGGTGTTTTGATATTTTGCTATGTTCTCATACTTTAAGGGAGTAACTTTCAAGCTCATGTGTTTTGAGCAAAACTTTTTCATGTTTTTTAATTTTAAATGTTAATTTTGTAAATAAACTTATTATTTTTGTTATTTTAAATCTAATCCGTGTCCTCATTTCAATTCTTATTAATTACTTATTTTTCAGTTTTAAACCACTTGCGATCATGTAAGCCGTTAACTTAATGTTCCATGAACATTTTAAGTATTTTTAGCGTTCAGATCGAACGTGAGGATAATACCTCGCAGCATATATATTAATATATATATATATAATATATATATATATATATAATATATATATATATATATATATATATATATATATACGGGGGTGTATGAGTGTGTATGTCAACCGTTAAAAGACGAAATGAGCCCAGTTCATCATTCGACTTTTGTCCATCTTTTCTTTGACTTTGTTCTGATTAGCACTGACGAAAGGATTACTGCTTATCCAAGAAACATCTGTATTCTGTTCTTCTAATAACTAGTGGATAATTCAGTTGTTTATTTCTGTCTTATAATTTGCTCAAAATGTTTATACTTTTTTTATATTTGCCTGAAGTAACGTTTTTCTCCTTCACCTCTACGACAAAAAAACGTTGCACATACCTGCCTTTATGACAACTTTTACTTTCACATTACTTATATTTTGTTTTAATGTAAAATTTCTTACACCTTGAATTCATTATTTTAATGCATTTCATTTATTTGGGTGTGTTTATTTTGTAAAACAAAATTAAATCATGTTTTACTTTTTCCTTTACCTACTCGATTCTCCTCTAAATTCAATTATTCATTCAATTATTTATGTCGTAATAACGATCCTGTTAAACTCCCCACATATATTATGAAAAAATGAATAAATTATTTTAATAATTGGGTTTTTCATTCATAAATTCTGGAGTTCCTATTATTGCACCAAGTGTAAAGCGGTACGAGCAATTTATAGCGCAACAAAATTAGGTTTTCTCCACATAGTGACTGCTCGATTGATAAATGGTTTCTTAAACACCATGACACAGTTTAAAAATTGCAAATTTTACTTCCATGTTATATAGTAAGTGAGGGAAAATCCTCCACGCGAGTCATTTGGGAACCGGCAATTTGTGGCAAAATATAGCACTACGGATATTATAAAATTATAATATGTTCATCCCAAAATTTTTAGATGGGATTAAAGTCAGGAGAATACTCTGGCCACTGCATATGAATAATACTTTCGTTCTCGAGATTCTCGTCCATCAGCCTTGCTTTGTGTGGATGAGCGTGGATGTCCGGCAAAAAAAAATTCGGATCCACTGCTGCAGCGTCGAGTCTCAGAAAAGGTATAATGACTTGATCCCTGTATTTTTTACCCGTCACAGTACCTCCTGTGAACACGTGCAGACAGGTTCGATATCCCAAAGAAAATCCAGCTTATACCAATACATTACCATGACAAAAAGCGTAGTGTTTATGGATGTTATTGGACTAGTTGCATGTTCTTTGTCCTCTCCGGACCCTTGCATGTTTGTTGTCTGAATCTAGAGCAAATCGTGACTCATTCGTGAAGAGTACGTTGGACTTAGGTGGCAGTCGCAGACTGACGACTAATTTACTTCTTTGACTTTAGCGCTTCAAGAGACACAAACTAGGGGTACCTTGGCATACAGTCTTTTGATATATATATCTTTCGCGTAAAAGTTGATATCCCTGGCGAATATCAACTTTTCTATTGCTGTGATCGCCATTGCTCTGAGAGCTGATGTAGTCGCTCGTCGATTGCGTTTGGCTAGTAATGCAATTTACAAGTCATGAGAGGATTATGTAGCTCTTGAACGACCTAGAATAGGTCTCTAGGTAACTGTCCCACTTGTTTGGAATTGTTTTCATAAACAAAAATGTGAGAATGGTCCAAAGAAAAGAAATTAGTGACTCCCTTGAGGGAACGGTAGACGTTGAATTTTTTTTTATTTATTTATTGACTTGGAACTGTGAAAATTTGTATAAATATTTCTCTTAACATTACTATATACAATACCATTATTTTTTTTTTCAATTTTGTTATAATTTTGTATTTTTTTTAATTGAAATTTTGTTAATGAAAATTTGGAAATGCTCCTTGCGTGCCATTTGTTCACATTTTTGAAAAATTTTACATTATAATCACTCAAAAACATATTATGAACAAATTTGGGTATTCATTTGTAAATCCATTAGAAAGTTAATTTTTTAAAAATATTTTTGTGCATTAAAGCTTAATTTTCATCATTTAATTAGGTTCTTATTCACTTTTAATTACCTTAATAAAGTCATTATAAAATGCATACTCAATTTCGTTGAAAAATATGAGAGGTGTCTTCTTGCCAAATTTCATGCATCCCAGACAAAAATTAAGACGCATAGAGCATTTTAAAAATGTATAACCTTTGAAAATTCCGTTTCGAAAAAAATGCATTCAACCTTTTTCTTACAGGTGGGATAACGTCCATCCCAAACGAAGAATCTCCCAAAAAGACAGGTATTTGGCATACCTTATTCTAAACAGTTCGAACCCCTGCAGGCATTGGCGTCCATGGAAATCGCTGACAGAAACATTGCACCTGCTGCAGCAGGTGCAATGTTTCTGTCGGCTAACTTTTAGCTTTCGGATGCGACTGAATTGCATTATCTTGAAGTTTGTTATTCTTTTTAAGCACACGAAGATTATTTGACAGTGAGAAACAAAGTGTAAACGAGGATTCAAATCCAGTTTCTGTCGATCTAAAAAAAAGAGAACAATGCATTTGCAACAGATAGATTTTACAGATTGCAAAAATGTTCCATGGATAGAATGTCTCTGTTTACCACGTCTTGCAATCTCTTAAGGATTTTTGCTTGGAAAACAAAAATTATGTTGGTTTTTTTTTTAAAGAAAATAACTGGCATTCCCTTTACGGTTAAGGAATCTTAATGTTTTGTGTGTAGGCAGGCCAATTATTGGATGTTTCTTCCGAAATATAGTTTCATTTATAATAAACATTATTAACATTACACTAAAAAAAGACTTGTAGAATTCATTTTAGACTACATCTAAGTACTATCTAAGCAGTATTGATATATAAGTTCCCTAGGGCAAAACAAAACTTTAAAGTTGAGATCTTTCTTGAGAGAGAAAATAATTTGAACAATCGATGAGATATTTTTCTCTATTTATTCCCTTTTTATTTTTTCTCTACGTTTCATGCCATGTTTAAAAACCGTTCTGTCTGAACCCTGGCAAAACAAATAAGACTGGCTCGTTCATAGATATTGATTTTTGATAAATATCATATTACTTTTATGCCATATTTGAAACTATTTTTAAATCATGTTACAGTAAAATTATGGTCTAATGCTTTTCAATACATCTGTAATAGCCAGAGTTGCCAGATCGTTTAAAGAGAAAGTATATATTTTTTGTGGTACAATGTAGTCAAACGCAACTTTTAATGACATCATTCAATCTCCTCATAGGTCATAAATATTTGTAATTATTTTGTATATGAATCATATTACCTAATTTTCTTCCATCACATGATATAACCATTTATTAACTACGCCCCCTGTACAGCTTGCTTTTCACTATTGTAGATATCTCAGACCGCAATTGCTTTCTGTTTAATGTTTACGTTCTGGTTATGCAATAATCGTCCTCATGAATCATAAAATGAATTTTTAGATTTTATCAAGTGATATCTTTGTAGAATCATTGGATCAAGAAGTGTGCCTTTAGGGGGGAGAGGGGGGTGCAGTAGTTTCCGAAATATTGCACTTCGATTCTTATACTACATTATACAAATAAACGAACCAATCATGAGAAATATATTTTCTGGAAAATAAATTTGCCTATTCAAAATAGAAAGACATATAGAAAGATGAATTGTATGTCGGAATATTACCTAGACTCATCTGCAAAAAAGTTCCAACCGCAATCGATCATGTTGTTCAAGAGATATCTTACTTAAACCATCTTTTCGAGTTATTCCTTTTATATTTTACATTATTTCTTTTCAATCAACCTCTATGCGCCGAAACATATTTTCTGTGTATAAATATTCCATTTTCATGTATCTCAAGTATGATGACTTTAAACTGATATTTGTATAATGTTGGAAGTAATTCTACAAACAATTAATATTGTGAAAAGTAAAATCGGAAAAATATGTTGTTAAGTGCTTAGAGAAGACTAAGTCATAAAAGCACGAATATATGGCACAAAGGAGGCGTACGTTAGATGAGTATATAAATGTGTGATATCAACTTCTAGATATCTTAAAAATGATGCAACTGCGATGTCACTTGACAAAAGGCTGAGCAACTGGGGGTGGGGGGTCCAGTCAGTTCTATATACTCTAGCCCAGTGGTTCCCAAACTTTCCGGTCCGCGGACCCCCTCAGAGAAAAAAAAAATTCGCGGACCGGTTAAAACCATATTGCAAGGGCGTGTTTCTATTGGATATGTACAACAAGCATAATTTAGTGTGAACACTGATGCTGCTTTCTTGCAATTAGCTCAGTAATATTTGGTTTAATATCTGATAATTTCAGTCTTAAATCACTTAAATCACTTTCACCCAAACAATTTAATTCTGTTTGAAGATATAACCTATCAGTTTGAAATTAATTTCATGAATGTATTTAATTCAAAGTTATTTAGAAAAAAAGTTCATTATTATTTTATTTAAAAAAATAAAATAGAAAAAAGAGTGGAGAAGAATAATGAATTTTATTTTTTTTAAAGCTAACTATTTATTACTTAAATATTGCGTGTTGTTCGCGGACCCCCTAAAACCTCGTCGCGGACCCCCAGGGGTCCGGGGACCTCAGTTTGGGAACCACTGCTCTAGTCAACCTAACTGTGCAAGAAGTAGTAAGGCTGAAAAACATTCTTCAGGCTAAAAGGGAGACGGAGCTTCATAGTGATTGCCCAGTGTCGTAAAGGTCAACATCAGTATGCTTTGAGATTTTAACGATCGAAGAAAATGCCTCGAGACTCCAAGAGAAAAGGTCTGAATCATTTGAAGAAAAGTATTATTAAGAACGAAAATTCTGAATCATTTGAAGGAGAATCTTGTTACAAACAAAAATTTTGAATCATTTGAAAGAGAATATTGTTATGAATGAAAATTCTGAATCATTTGAAGGAGAACATTGTTACGAACGAAAATTCTGAATCATTTGAAGGAGAATATTGCTACAAATAAAAATTCTGAATCATTTGAAGGAGAATATTGTTACGAAAGTGTAAAATGCACTCACTGGAGTCTCTTTCGAAAACTAGACTGAAAAAACACCCGTACGAGCAACCTTTCCTATGACGTGAATCTAAAATTGCCACATGCTGAGGAGGTGGGAGTCACATTTGGCGATTTATCGCGAATTTAACGACATTCAGCGACTTTTCGAAGGCTTAAAAATTACCTCGAAATAACGACTATTCTACGAAACACGAGAGACTTCTAGAAGTTTTTACGGAGAGTATATAAAAGAAGTCATCACTCAGTTGGCGAGCAGTTGACGAGATATGAGCTACATTGAATTGCAAGATAAGTCACTGTTTTGAGAATAGTACCCGCCGTTTTGCAAAATTAATGAAGCGTATAATTGCAGTTTTACAGTACCTGACAGTTGTTTAATGATCTTGTAAGATAGTTGTCGAGCTATTTGCTGTATATTGCTCCTGTTTATGCTGTGATTGTGAATAAACATGTTAGTTATCCAGAAATTTGGACTCATTCTTGTATCCTGAGCGTACAATATTTAAGATGTGTCCAGAGGACACATCTTAAGAATATTATGAGTGGTCATGTATGCAAAAAAAAAAACATACCAATATTTCTTAACGTTTCGAATTTCTTCCAAACCAATATGAAGTCAAGAGTTCTAGGAAAGCAGGGCCCACATCTCATGTCTACATCAACGAAGGAGTTACTGTGATAAAAAAATTTCTGCTTACAATTAGGAAAGAAGAAATTATAATTTATAGTGATAACAGGACGGTAAATGTTATATCAGCATCATCACATTATCCTGTCCCAAGCCTTAAACTTAACAAGAAATTTATGAAAAAGCCTTCATATTGTGACTTCAATTTTGAAGGAGCCATTAAGCGTTTTAATGCCCTTTTGTATGCATATTTCCTACAGTCATACGAATTTTCGGAAAAATCGGAAGTGACATCTCCCAAACCGGAAATAGAACTCCTTAATGAACATCACCTCCCGACCTACTATGAAATTCAATGCTGGATCATATCTAAGTGTGAGACATATTCATAACTACGTATCCACATCCGTATCCATCATTTAAGCTATATCTATAGCCAATTCTGAGAAATAGATGTTTCAAGGAAATTTTGTGAAAAGAATCACAAGTGGAAAACTTTGATGAATGAAAATCTAACCTATATTTAATGCTGAATCCCTAACAGTCGTTATCTACGCTATATAGCAGATTTCGAAAGATATATGTTTAAAAATAATATAATTTTTTAAATCAAAAGTGATCTCCAGAGCTGGAAGTGGAAATCCTTAGTGAATCTCTTGAATCCTCGCGAGAATTTTTTGCTGAAACCATTTCACGTATTATCTAAACTCTCTATATATAACCAATTCTGAAGAATAGATATTTCAAGGAAAATTTTTGAACCAGAACTGGGAAAGAAACCAAGAAGGAAGAATCTTAGTGAATCGCCCTACCTCCTCCAGAATTTAGTGCTGAGTCCATATCAATTATCATCTAAGCTCTATCTATAGCTTATTTTGAAATATAGACATTCTAATTAAAATAAATTTTTTTTATCTGAATATTGGAAAAAGAACTGGAATTAATTATTCTAATGAACACTCCCTAACCTCCCCAGAATTTGATGCTGATCCAAATCCGTCATTTTCTGAGCTATATCTATAGCAGATTCTGAAAACAGATGTTTCAGACCAAAAAATTTTCCAAGAAATAATATGACAAAATTTTTTCCACTGAGAAATACTGCAAATTAGTATTTTTTGGAAATTTGAAATGTTTTATTAATAAATAATGAATTTAAAGATCCTTGAAAATAAATAATATTAGGACTCCTTTCTATAGAAACTTTCTATAGACTTTCTATAGAAACTTCAAAAATCTCTCATATCTCGAAGATTATTCGTTATTTCGAAGTGTTTCTCGAACCTTTGAAATATGCCGAAATTTGAGATGAATCGTCATATATGGCAACCCCTCCTCAAACTTCAGCATATGGCAGCCCTAAAATACCGTCATAGGAAAAGTTACCTGTACGCAAGGTTTATAGATACTATAAACCTTGGTTTATAGTATCTATAAACCTTGGTTTATCTATAAACCTAAATCAAGGTTTTTAGTATCTATAAACTTTAGCCTGTATGGGTGTTTTCTCTGTCTGGTTTTCGAAGGAAACGCCAGTGAGGAAAAACATTTTACATATTCGTAACAATATTCTTTTCTATTCTTGAGTTTGTAAACGGTGTAGGCTGTCGACCTTCGCACTTTTCAAATAAAATGTTGGTTTCTTCACTGCCAAACGTGCGATAATACCAATATTCTGGTAAAATCTTGTTTGTCTCGTTTCCTATGTTATCTTAGCATGTAAAACTATGACTACTGATTTTGATACAGACACCGAAGGCGATTATTAGCTACATCAACTCGTTAAAAGCATACATTTAGTTGTATAATGCAAACATAATTCGTTTTCATTACGTTAATATTTATTTGAAACTTCCAGTAGCCTTTTATTTTCTTACTACAGTTAGTTCTCTTCATCAGATATAATAAAAAAATATTAGAATACACTGTACAATATTAGCATGTTTGGTTTTGAAAAGGACGTCATGAACATAACATTAAATCTGTACCAATACAGATGACTAATTTAAAATTTATGAGTATAATCAATCAACTTGATAAAGAGTCGCATTTTATATGTATATCAGACTTTTAATAATTCATTAAACGGTCGGGTAAAAATGTTTGATTTTGAAAAGGACGCAAATCACGAACAATTCATTAAGTCAAACGCCACCAATATAGAAAGCTGTAAAAGAATTTATGAGCATAATTGATCACCTCACAAAGATTGTCATTTTATATATACCGGATTTTAATAATTCATCAAACAGCTTTTATTATTATTATTATTATTATTATTATTATTATTATTATTATTAAGATGCTTGTGTTTAGATTCACGCCCTTTCCAAAATCAGCGGATTCAGTTATTTTAATCACTTCATTTTCTTTCTTCTCATTTGTAATTTTACCTCCACTTAAAGTAATCTCATTTCTTTGATTATTTAATTCCAAACACTTTGGCCAACGTCGTGATTTGAGAAAAGCATCTAAATTTTTTCACTTGCCCATCGAATCATAAAAAAAACTCTTTAGCGACTGAAAATGGCGAATTCTAGAATTTTTAACACATTTTTTTTATTTTTAATGAATGCATTTCTACTTTCCACACGCAATACCTGAGGTTTTAAGTAGTCTGGGAATTTTCAAGCGAGAGTAATTGGATTATTTTTGTACACCTCAGCAATTCATTAAACACTTGAGGATTAAATTATTGACTGAATATTTTAATATTAATTATTAATTTGTTTAAATAAATTCTGCGTGTCTAATAAACATGTATTAATGTAATCAGAACATAAGATAACACATGTTACTGGATTATTAAGCCACCTGCTTTAAATTATCTTTGTCCAACACACCCCTTTCCCTACAGAAGACTAATTTCAACATCACAGGCAAAAATTCTGATGTGATCTTAAAAAGTATTAAATGAAATTTATGTGTAAAAATTATATTATGTATTAGTATGTTTAATTTTAATATTATGTATTACTATTGATGTGTATTTAGGAAGGGAGTGAATTTTTAAGAGTCAATGCCACCTAGGAGTGAAAAAAAGACAGGTATCTCCTAAAAAGATGTAATTAGGTGCAAAAGATAAAAGTAAAAATAACAATAACGCAAGAGAAAAGTTAAAATGGAATCAATTTTTCAGTTAATTAATGTGCTACCGGTGTTCGAGGGACAAAAAGATGACAGTATAGAGTTATTTCTTGCTCAATATGAGAGTGTCACAAATGTCGCTAAATGGTCGAACGAGAATAAATCCGTCTTTTTGATAATGAGACTGAGGGGAAAAGTGCTCAAGCACAGCAGAAAACTGAGCTACAAAGCGTCATCACTTTTGAGGAAGTAAAAAATTTGCTGAAAAAAAATTTCAAACTAAATTAAAGGTTCTTCAAAAGCAGATAAATTTAAATGTGATCAAAATGTGAAATATAATATTTAACCGTAGCGGGAAAAATAGTACACTAGTTATGTCGCAAAACTCACCAAATCTACCCAAGTGTGAGCTAAAATACCTTAGCTAAAATGAAACAGCACATTGATCATTAAGTACACTGTATCTTAAAAATGAATATTTAATTAACACTCAATTACAAAAACTTTTTAATTAATCATTTCAAGGAGTTATCCAGGAGATTTTGATGCGAGACCTTTTTTAATCGAAACATTTTTGACGAAAAGCACTCGACTTGTTGCACATAAAATTTGCACAAACTTTTGGTACCGTTGCGCTGCCTCATCGGTTAACTTAGCTTGTCGAGGGAATCTGGACCAGTCGTAGGTTGAAATATCCTCTACCTTTTGCTACCGCCAGCACTTTGATTTGCTGTCATTGATTTATCATAGCAACCATATTTTCTGATTTCAGTCTGATTACTTATATTTTACCAACTTCATTCTTACAGTACTAAACATCGTCTCATTTTAATTTCACACTTTTTTGCTGGCAAATGCATCTTTCCTTGCTCCAGGCAAACACGCCTTTGGTGATTTTCATTGGCCTAGCTTTTGTGTGAAGTTTGATTGCATCTTGATTGGCTCCTATGGAACTTATGAAAATTGTGCAAGTCTTTCCCGGGAGCAACGTTTACGCTCAAAGTCGTCATTGATGTCATGGATTTATGGGTCGTAAACTTCTCCGGACACAACTATCAAACGTGGCGTCGCTCATCTGGATGCTTTGTTCAATTACACATTATCAAAATAATGCAAAATGGTCTCCCACTAATCAAGTTAATAGTTTTATAAATATATTGGTATTAATTTCGATATTTAAATATTTTAAGTATTTTGAAAATATGTTTCTAATTCCGATATTTCAGCTATCTATGAACTGAACAATAAGCAAGTATTTGTAACTCTTTGTAAGTCCTAGAAGGATATATAATTGAAAAGTCACTGGAGTTTTATTTTACAAGACGTTATTGACGCAAAACCATTTCGGCTGCATCGAAATGGAAACACAGTCGAATTTAAGTGAGTTTCCTTTTTTTCAATTTCGCGTTATCACATCAAAAGTTTCTCCCAGCATTTAATGTTAAATAATGTCTGCAATCATATATATATATATATATATATATATATATATATATTCACGAAACAATAGAACTAGCTATAATTTTAAAGAAAGTTTTAAAATGAATAATTTCATGAGGAAGACAGCTTTTTTATTAAAACTCAAAGAAATAATACAAAATTCTCACCGAAACATAATTTCAGTTTTTGAATTTTTCCCTGGTTACTTTAGCCTGTTAAAACAGTGTTTCTTCCAGGCATATGTATAATTTATACAGTATGCCCGGAGAGATATTATGCCCTTAGATGCCCTTAGAGATATTTTATATTAACCTTAGTTTCCATTTTTGTGACGAAAGGTAACGTATAGAAACCCTGCATTGACGTAATAGAAATAGCTGCCTGTAAAGTAGTTTTTCCTGTCCGGTTCTCAAAAGAGTCTCTAGTGAAAGCATATTACATGTCCGTGACAGTATACAGGAATCCTAGCAAAGTTCTTAAACACCCTGATAACTTTATAAAGAAGGTCATGAATGTCCACGTTAGTTCTATCTATCGTTAAGTGACCATGCCCGATTAAATAAAAGTGATTGCAACGCCTTTAGCTCAGAATTTAAAAGGTAGGATAACGAACTCGGCAGCGTAGTGAGTTAGACGAAAAAGGCACTTAAAGTAGTATAGTATTGTCTAACGAGTAGGAATCTACTCATTAGACAATGCTATACCGTTGACATTTATTTCACACAATATGATTATTGGTAAATGGCTACTATATTCAGGAATGCTAAAATAAACAAGACTTAGATGCAAAAAAAATCTAATGTCCACCTTTGTTAAAGTGCCCTCCGTGAACAACAATGAACATTTGAATTCGAGAAAGAATATAGCGGAGTATTTTGACAAGCATTGTAGGTGTCACCGTGTTACTATCCCTGATAATACGACGTTTTAGAAGATATTTCTTGCCTTCACTATCCCAATTTCGTGCTTTCCTGGTATCAATTCTTAGATAATTATATAATGTAGAAGATTAATTAGATTATTTTCTACTATTTTTTTTTGTTGCCGAGTTCATTAACCTAAATTTTTCTCCGCAATGGGATGTTTCAATCCCTTTTATTCAATTTGGAATGGTCATTTTCCCACAGTTCGATCTATCGTACATACTCATGGAACCTTTCCTTACAAAATTATTGTGTTGCTTAAGAACTTTTTCAAGAATTCAGTATAATGATGAACTGGTTCACAACGCAAATGGCAGCGCGAAATAAAGTAAATCAGTATATGTGCGATTTATCTTGATTTGCGCTGAATTTTACGTTCTGCAGTTCATTACTGATTGCGCACAAAGTCACTATATACAAAGTAGGATCAAAAAGTTCGGAGACTGTGCTGATATCGCCAACCCTAATTGGAGGAGAGGGGAACTATTTTACCGTGGCGTAGAGGCATATGTGATGCGAGATGTGAAAAGGAAGAAGTATGTGTTTTTCCAGACAGTGCATGTCAGTGAACTGTAGTCGTTCGCGTTCGTTGAAAACGGAAATGGCGTTTAATGAAAAACATGCGAATATCAAATTCTTCCAGCGTTTGGGGAAATCGTCGACAGAAACATTGCACCTGCGAACGACTACAATTCACTGACACCATTGTTGCACTGGAGACCTGCTTCTTCCTTTTCACATCCCGCGTTACATGTGCCTCTACGCCAAGGTAAAATAGTTCCCTTCTCCTTTAATCAGTCATACTTGAAGCATTTGCATTCAGGGTTGGAGATATCAGCACATTCTCCGAACTTTTTGATCCTACCTTGTATTTTATACTATATAATATTTAATTGATATAAATGAAAGAAAAATTACCCAAAACCAGACATATTGATAATACAGAAAATTCAACAAACAATTTTTCATCTAAAAAATTATATCTGTATTAACCTGAAACTTGAAAGCGTATTGCATTTGCATTAAATAGATAAATATTTGATTTTCAATTTGTTTTATCTGGTCAACGATTATACACAAGCTTTAAAAGTTTATCAAAAATTGTACAACTTGCTTAAAATTTAACTATATTCATGTGTTTGTGAGCTAGCACAATAAATTTTAAGTGGGATAAAATTAATATTATTACGGTATGTGACCTCACCTTAAATATTCTCTGTGCAAGTGGGCGTTACATTCACAAGTTCTGCCAATCTCATTAATGCAGACAATTCTTAATAGCCTCAGCGTAATGGAGCAGACAACTTCCAACTTTGTTTCCATTCGGATGATTAATTAAATATTTCAGCTGCTCAGAAAAGACAGAATTTGTAATTGGAGTACGTTGATGAATGACTCTATGCAATGAAAACGATATTTTATTTTCACATGTTTTATTACTTTCTCTACATACGTAGTTTAGTAAATAGAAAAAAACATTGCAGCAGGGTCGAAAATTCGAATTCGAGTTATAGATGGAAGAGCACTATCCCTGAACTCATATGGTAGATTTTTTATTTAATGTCTGGATGTATTTTAGTATGTGTGTGTGAATTTTAGTTTGTGTGTATATATTGTAGCGTATGTGTGTGTGTATACGTGTATAGGTATTTTAATAGGTGTGTGCACGTGCGTTAGTGTGTGTGTGTGTGTGAGTGTGTATGTTAGTTTGTGTGTATGTATATACATTACTGGGTGTGTATGAATATATGATAATTCGTGTGTGTATGTATTGTAGTGCGTGTGTGTATGAAAGAGAGAATGTATGTTCATTTGTGTACATGTACGTACGTTAGTGGATGTGTATGAATGTATGTTAATGAGTGTGTGTATGTATTGTAGCGTGTGTGTTTGTGTGTAAGTGTATGTATGTTACTGTATGTGTATGTGTGTACAAAATTTCATATATGTACCTTACATAGAACTTAATCTTTTAAAGTGTCTTACTTACTATTTACTCTCACGAGAAAATCCATTCCGAGATAAATGGACTTGAAAGTCTAGTACGCTCACTTTTCGACAACACAGATAACATAAAACTGTTATATCAGCTTATGTGATCATCGTAAAAACATGCTGTTATTATTTACTTCTAAAATCTCTAAATCATATTTTAATTTAAGAAAAAAGTGTTGTTTGTTATAGATACTTCCGTCCTGGACCCTTTAGTCGTTGTTTAAGATCCCTGTAGCTAAATAGGGCCGGAAATACCCTTACACTGGAAAAAAGTAAAATATGAAGGTTTAAAATCATTACCATCTAGGGACTCAGAGGTGGTAAATCCGCTATTAGTGTCAACAGCTACAGTCAAAAGAATATTCTTAAAACTCAAATTAATGATAAAGAAAAGTTATCAACTTTGCTTTTCGGATCTTTTGTTGTTTTAAAAGAAACACAGTAAAATCATATATTTGTGAATGAGCCTTCATCTATTAATAAGCGGTATATATTTTCGATTTAACTATTGAGCATTTTTATACTCTTTTGCACATTCCTTCCTTAAAGTCAGACGAATTTTTAGAAAACAGGAAGTGACATCCAGGCCCGAGTATGAGCCTATAGGCCGCAACCTAGGGCGACTCAAAAGGAGGAAGATGCGAAATTAGCCATAGTATTTTACATTTTTCTTCATAGTGTAAAATGTTCAAAATAAGAATTTACTCGACACTAGGTATCTATTCGTTTAGGTGTTTATCGTGCCATTTCTGAATATGACAGAAATTCGCCAATGACCCTGTGTCAAATAATTATCGTCTGTAACAGTCTTATGGTCGATTCCAACTCATTATGCAATTCTCTACAACAGTGGTTACTAAACTTTTCGAACGGTGGGCCGATTAGAACTCGCTTTGTTGCCGAGTTCGTTTTACTTAATTTCTTAAATTCCTCGCTAGGTAGCGCTGCAATCTATTTTATTCGATCGGGATAGAGATAAACCTAATGTATATACTCATGAATCATTCATTACAAAAATTTTACGGTGATAAATGACTTTTCTAGGACCCATGTACATCTTTGAGTAATCCAAGTGGAGATTCATACTATACCGTTATTTATTGAATTGATTAATTTTATATCAAATTACACAATGAAACTACTACCATGCATTTTATCATTTTATGATCCAAGTTGTTCGCTATTGTACAAACATCTTCGCTCCCCGAGTACTCCGATGCATCACGATTCTTCGTACAAGCGTGACTAATAAAGTTGTTATTACTTGGATCATCATTCAACTTGCCTGCGCATATTTCAACATTATCCCATAAGTAGATGTTTCGTTATCGTGCTCTACTGATCTCATTAATGCAAACGATCTTGAATTTCCTGAATGCAGCCTAGCAATTGGATTTCGTCCTCTTTTCTATGCTCCTCCGATGATTAATGGCTTCTTTAGAGCCTTCGCATGGCGGAATTTGGGCATTTTAAGGATACGTTGCTCTTTAAGAAAGATTTTTCATATTAATGTATATAATACTTCCAATATTCTCTTTTACACAGATCAGCTATTTTTGAAAAGGATTTTTACTTTATCATATTATTTAAAAACCCATGTTTGCCAAAGTATAATATGCATACCCCTGAGTACACCAAAGGTAATTTAATAGTAGTTAGAATGGTAACACGTCAACGTTGTAAATTGATTTAAATAAATTAAAGACGAATCTTTAGAATTTAAAAGTCATTTAATAAACATGCTATAGACATACACATAGATTTAAAGCCAGAGCGCTTTCGGGCAGCACTATACCCTTCCTCAGTGGCATTATATGACAATCGTACCAACAAGCTTACATACTATCCACACTGATAGAAAAAATTTGCATATTACAAATCGGCATCATTACAACAAACACGATAATGCATCAACATAAACACATAAGAAAGAAACTTAAATTGAAGGCCATTATAATGCAAAATTAGAAGGACAAATTGTCAAGTTTTATATCAAGCATGACATGTATTAAGCAATTAATTTTAAAATCAGAGGTAACATTGTAAAGGCTTGACGCGCATGGGATCGAGAACGAGTCGCCAGGCATAACTCAAAACATGTACAGGCAGTGGCGGCTCGTGTATAGGCACTGTGGCACTGCGGGAATGACAGTGCTCTCTCTCCCTCGCAGCCTTGCTTACAACTTCCTATGTGCGCATGCGCTCAACAGTCAAACACCGCTCTCTCTCTCCCTCGCAGCCTCGCGTGCAGCTTCCTATGTGCTCACATAGAAAGCTGCACGTGAAGCTGCGAGAGCTTTTTTTTCTTTCTTTTTTTTTTTTTTGGCTGCCAAAACTATTGATACCATTAATATTTTTATGCAGTGTTTTTGACGCGATAGAGATTTTGCTTTATGGAATTTTAATGGTTGGTTTTCACAAGTGAAAATTTTTCATGTGGTAAAACCTAAACTTTAGTAACATACTCTAATATTCCGGATTATCAGCTCTGGTTGCCATCACAAAAAAAAATAATAAATAAATAATAAAATAAAAAAATTATGAGTAACTCTGTTACTCGTTATAGATTAGTTTGAAATATTCGAATGGAAAAAGGTTGAATTGAATTTTGTATCGAATTCGGCAGATACTTTTACTCTTATCATGTCAACAACCCAAATAAACGATGATGAGCTTATATACCCTCTATGGAAAGTTCTGGAAAAAGCAAGTAAGTCGTGAAGTTCTTAGCCAATCTACAAAATTAGAGATGTTTCTTTTTAACATGCCACAAATCGCCAAGTTGGCGATAATTTCCAAATCCGTCGCCAAGGTCCAGTGATCCGGAACTTCAATTTATAACAATTTTTATTAGATATCCGCAATAATATATTGTCACTTCCTTTACGTTCTTCCAATCCATCTCATCACATTTCTGTCAAAATTTACTCTAATCAGCGCCTTAAGATATTTCATATCTTAGGGCGCGGATTAATAAATAAATAATAGAAATATAAAAAGAATAATTAATAGATATGGAACCTCGCCTTCAGATTAAGATCACAAATTTTGAATCTGCCATCGTAATATTGGGTTTGTAGTCACAATCAGTTTCATTCTTCACACTGAATGGGGTATTTTGTTATGATACTAATTTTGCCAGCATAGTAAACGAAATTAATTTATATATATATATATATATATATATAGCAAATAAAAGTATTAAGGAAAAAATGGGAATCAAACCAACGGGAAAGCATAAATAGCCGAGGGGGATTGTGACCCCTCGTTCCCGGTTATAGCATGCTATTACACCTAGGTAACACTCCCGGAACCAAATACTTTGACGAAACTTGACCTCCGAAATGGTGTCGAGCACAAGACACTGACCGTAGAAGTGAGTACAAAACTCAAGAATCGAAGAAAAGTCCGAAGTACAAAGCCGAAGTAAAACACATAATGAAAAAGGCCAAGAGTCGTTAACTAAGGAGAGTGCAATCCATATATAGCATTATACTACCACTAGGGTGCGCTATCAGCAAGTTCCGTGTAGGTGAATCTCACAGTTACCATTTCCAAACTCGATAACATCATAGGTGTGTACAAGTTATATCCTTAAAATAAGCGTTTTTTACATCGTTGTATACAGTATTATAATAATGTCTAAGGAAATTTGCGGGATAATGTTTCTTGATCGCCTTAACGTTTCTTGATCGTTAACTGCTTTACGTACTTGTGCAGCATTGCGCCATCTACGTTAAGCCTTTTTTCATACTTTTGTATACTTACGTTTTCTTCATCTGATTACTTTTGTATTATATTATATATATATATATATATATATATTTATGATACTAATATACAATGCATATCTATGCCTCCACATAAATTCAACAAGCCAAAATCGATTTTTAACCTTTAAAGTCAAGAGATTTTTGCCCATAATTCCATCGTTTTATCTTTTTATTCCTCTGTTAAGTATAATGTCGGCAGTATTCCATCCCTTTTCAATTCTTGGTGTTAAACATCTTAATAATTTCCTCTTGACAATTTATACAATTAGCAATTTAATTCAATTTGGGGTTGAACCGCTTAACAATTTCCTCTTACATTAATTCCCCTTCTCATTTAGGCCATATAATTACCATTTTTAAGACCATAAACCACTTTTCACATTATTAAGAACTTAATGCTTAACAAGACATATATTAATATATATATATATATAATATGTATATATATATATATATATATATATATATATATATATATATATATATATATATATATATATATATATTAATAGATTAACAGGTATTGATAATTTTGTAACTTGGAATGCTTTCTATTTTTTTTCCTACACTTACTTTTGTTTTCTTGTAACTTTTCACTTACTCACTTTAATATTACCTACATACATAGTTCTCATTCCTTCCCACTAATACTATACCCACTAATATTACTAATAAAATACCCACTAATATTATGAAAAAGTTATTCCCATCAGTTTACACTTTTAATAAAACATTAAGAAAAAAAAAATATTTACAACATAAAGAGTGGTCAAAAAATTATAAGTACTTCGCTGTCAATTTTTTTACACGTTCACTTTTTAGCTAATAACCTGTAGCTCTAGCAACCTAATAACTAATGTAAAATATTACTGGAAATAAATATTTGGGGCAGGCAGCCTCGGTAGAAGGGGAAGGGAATTGAATTGATACCTTACACGGCTGGAAAAGGCTACAAAAGGCTGAACTTTATTGAAAGTTGCCCAAGAACCATAGCAAATACAAAAACTTTCTTCAAACCTTGAGAGTACGTGACACATACTCGGTATTTTCAAAATTTACTGAGAGTACGCGGGACATACAGCGCGTACCCTTTCGGGACAGCCCTGTTGTTAGGGTGTTCATCGCTTTCCATACGAAGGCGGTGTTAGTTTATGCTGGTCAAAACAAAAAGAGCTCTTTAATTTCGTATCAAGAAACACATATGAGCTAAGTTAAAAGTCTTTAATTGCTGAAGATTCTTGGAACTCTAATCATGTTTTTAAGTTTCCAAAAGCTAAGATATCAGTTTTACTCCTAATTCCATTTTTGAATGGAACTTTCTTGAAAATTACTCGATTGTTTCCAAACTCCCTTATTAACGATAATAATATTCCTTTTTTCTCTTCTACTTGGAAATATCTGGTTTAAATTTTCAATATCTTTAGCTTCCTTTTTTCTGATAATTTTCTACCTATTTTCTTGATTTCTTTTATTTTCTGAAGCATTTGTTGACGAAGTTAGCTCCCATATATTTCAAAACCAGTTTGTTCCTTAATTTCATTTTCTGCTCTTCTTACTTTTTGTATTTAGAAACTGTTATTTGTATAGCTAGTTCAAACTGTTAATTGCCTTTTCTAATTTAGTAGGATACTTACACTCGTAGTTTTACTCGTACTTACACTCGTACTTACACTCGTAGTTTTACTCCGGCCACACATTAAACTGCCGTTAACCTTAGGGTTGGCTGTATGGTCTGGGTCTTCAACACTCGTAGTTTTACTCACTGAACAAGAGCTTTGAATCCTTTTGTTGAGTGCTCATTTTCCTCTTTGGTATTCTACCATTCATTCATAGTGCCCTATTGCTCATTCCTTCCTCCATGGTATTTACCTCTTTTTTTTCTCCTCTCGCCGTCAGCAACCATATTTTACTGCTTCAGCCACATTTGCTGTTCTAAGAGCTGTTACCAATCCTGTTTTAACTAATGAAAGTCATGCTTCTTGCTTGCCCTGACAAAGACTGCTGTGTTTTGCCTTCGAAATCGATTAACACCATTTATTTTGTGTTGGGTATTGCTTTAAATAAGGTTTTATGAATACAAAACATTCACCTTCAGCAACGATGCATGCTTGCACACGTTTAGTAAGATGTCTCCAAATGTGCTAGTGTATCTGCATTTGCACTATTATATGCAGATTAATAAAATTGCTTCTTTTAAAATCGTAATTTAGATAGTTATTTTCCATCTTTTGCGGGAACAAAAATTCTTAGTACAAATTATGCGACGTTCTATAAGTTTGTAATTGATCATTTTCCTTGTATATAACCGGAAGTGAAGCAGTTCCTCGTACCCCACTGAGAAAAGGGGATCAGCACCCTTAAAGTTATCTCATTGTGTAGCTCCTTTAGAATTCCCCATGCACTTGCGTTCAAAAAATATACGATAGCCCTATGTACTACGATAAGCCCCCGCGTTATTTCTCTTATACATAGACACGCACATGCATACATGCATTAAACACCTCAAAAAGTTGAGTTCAGGGATACTTGGAATACGTAAATTGTTCGGAAACTCGAATTCGAATTTTCAGCATTGTCAAATAAGCGTGCGGAGTGCATGCCATCCGGGTGCACTGCCTTTGTTTACTTAAAATGAAGTTTTTAAAACTAAGCTCTAGCATAATTAGAAGCTGAGATTCCAAATTATCAAACTATTATTTTTTATTACTATTAGAACAACTCGCATCTAGAAAATCAAGCAGCCTTATGATTCATTCCGGATGAAAAGAAATACTTGTTTATCCGATAACTCACTGAGATGTTATCTCAGTGAGCTTTCGTCAGGATTTCACAATTTTTGACACAATACCCATAACAATAATATTATACCGATTTAAAACAAAATTAGAATGAAACTTTTTAAATTCGGAACGTTAAAAAACTGATGAATTAAATTCACTTTGTTTGGAAACAGCTGTTTCTTCGTCTAGACAAAATGTCTACCATTTAATCAAAACATCTGCTTGTATTCGGAAATCTTTTTCCCTAAATAAAACTGACTCTAAAGTCGAATTTAATTTCAACAGATTTGTTTTAAATGTTTATAACTATTAAACTAATTCGCATTTTTAAAAATTCTCGCCTAATCATATCGTCCGGGGACTTAAAATACCTCAGCACCGAATTTCGTCACTGTCCAAAGCTTCGATATTTGGCTACAGAAGGCACAGACAGATGCACAGATGGACAAACAGATAACCGCTTTTATTATGTAAGATGAATGTATGGAAAAGTCAAAGAGGGAGTGACAGTCCAAATTTTTTCCCATTTGGTTGATTTTGTATGATTAATAATGAAATAAAACTACAATGCATTTTATCCTTTTGTGATCTCCCTATTATTCCTCATTTTTCAAACATTTCGTAATCAGCTACTCCAATATAAAAAAAACCTTCACTTAACACGATAAATAAAGTTATTACTACTTGCACATCATTCTCAACAAGCCTACACAAACGTTAACATTATCCTATAAGTAGACGTTTCATCACAAAGCTCTACTAATCTCATTAATTTAAACGATCTTGAATATCCTGAGTTCAGAGGAGCAATTTAGTTTCATCATCTCTTTGCTCTTCCGATGATTAATGGAAACTTCAGAGCCCACAAAGGACAGAATTTACAGTTTTTGATCATGTTGAAGAAATAATATTGCTCCGAGCAAATACTTTCCGATTAAAGTATGTAAAACTTCAGAATTTTCTGATGTGCGAATGGCTTTTATGTGGACAAAATTCAATATATTTTCTGTCACACAGATAAGTATACTTCGGTAAGACGATTTCCCATCATTATTTTTCATTTCGAGTTTTAACTGTACGGCAATTGCTTGCCATTTTTAAAAAATCACTGCTCTGATTTTCAAAATGATACATGATAATACTACATTTTACAATATAAATAATAATACTGCGTTATACATTATAGCATAAATGATAATTCTGCATCATACACACACCGGCCAGTTAATTGGAAATCTGTGAACATGTATACAAATGTTGTACGGATGTATGCAAATTCCGTTGGTCATGGGAGATACACGTGATCGCAACGCGGTAGCCCATTGGTTAGCGCGCTGGAGTTGCACTCGGTAGGCCCGGGTTCGGTTCCAGCCACTGCCAAAACTGCCGCCGTGTTCATGCGGAGTACGATCACGTTAAACATGTGGGTCCGAAAGTCCTTCCGAGAGGTTGGTGGTATGGGAAGGAGGGTACGGTCCCTGTGGATGCCTCCCCCACTGGGTTCCGTCTAAATTGGGTGGCACTTCCCGACCGTCCAAACAGTTACCTTACACCTTTCTGGTAGGTCGGACGGTCTGGGTTTCAACAACGTGATCGCAACACCGCTATAAGAATGATGTCGGTGTGTGTTCAGAGAGAAGTGGAGCAAAATATGGAAAACTACAGATTTATTCTGTTTGAAAAAGATATTTTTGTGGTGGCCCGTTTGGCTGGAGCCACGATTTCCAGAACAAAAGAGCTCATTGGCTTCTCGAAAAATGAGATATCCAAAGTGTATAACAGTTGGAAACAATACCCCCCACCCCCCAGGTGTTGTCTGAAAGACGGATACTGTGGATGGAAAACCATCAATCAAGCCCGTGATACGGCAGAAAAGAGGACCTACCATGCAGCAATTGGCGGAAGACTTTACGAAGGCTTATGCGTACCGATCTCGAAAGAACAATGTGCAGGAAATTGCAGCCAATCTGTGTAGCTAGCAAAATGCCTATGCGGAAACCTCTCGTTTAAGAGAAGAACCTAAAAATGCGTTTACAGTGGTGCTGGGAACGGCGTCACTGGACATCCGATGATTGGAAGAAGGTTATGTGGTCGAACGAATTATGCCACACCTTGTTTTGTACCGACGGCAGGCGGGGAGTGTCACGAGAACCTCATGAAGCCATGAACCCATATTTCCTAGTCCGCACAGTCCAAGATTGTGGTAGGTCGGATGTCATCCATGGATTACTTGAGTAGTCTTGCCGATCACGTCCACCCTGCACTGTTGCATTTTTGGCCTAGAGGCGGCAGGTCTTTCATGGACGATAATGCTACCATCCACCGCGCAAAAACCGTGCAACAGTGGTTCACGGAGCATGACTCTGACTGAATAATTTGTATTATTTGCCACTGATAAAGTCAGAGAATCTACTGATTCATCTCCTATATTTCCTGCATGGACTTTTATCCAAATGACTCTTATATTTTCATTATTTATTAATAAAAGAGTTTTTCTTATATAGTAAAAGGGTGTAGTTTGGAATATTTGTTTATTAATGTTTGTTAGTAATTCTCGTGTTTAGAAGATGAATTATAAAACGTTTAACATTTTTGTAGAATTATTTCCTATAACCAACGATGAAAATTCTGAAAGCAATTATGGTAGTACATCTAAATTTTTCCAACTCTTCGCTAAACACATTGTGCTTTTGCACAATTCCGATTTTTGCAAAAGTATCCAGTTCTACCATGTTGTTCTGTTCTATCATGTGTTCTACCACCTGTTCTACCATGTTCTACCATGTCTGTGAAAATACCTAATAAGAACAGAAGATAATCAACAAAGGTGAACCGGGCACGTAGAACATTCATTGAAATCATTGCGCAGACAGATTTAGTTAAAGGCTGATTTTTCCCCCTCCTTTATGAGTCTAATATATAATAAAACGCAAGTGCCGAAAAAAGTGAAATAATTGGTCCATTTTGATAGTAAAAAATTTGATCCTAAAAATATTATATTTTCCCATTTTAATTATCATTTTGCAAATATAGATGGCAGCACTACAGTTGGTGTTCTAGCGTCCCTTTATAATAATCTATATTTGACGCTCCAGAATTAGTGTTTCTTTCAGGCAAACATCCGGGGAAGATCCCCCTCCCCCGCCGGAGACATTTTATATTAGCCTAGTTTCTATTTATGTGACAGTATTTAGATATATTTATATGGAGCAAATAAAAAACTTGTCCCCCTCCTAAAGTATCATTCACACCCACCCCCCGGCCAAAAAGTAATGAAAGAAACCAGTCAAGAATCAGGTCGAATATGTTTCTTCTGATTTGTCCATAGACACTCGAACATGGGCTTGTCTTATGAGTTTACCAGTTGTAAAAAGGTATCAAAAATCTCTAATCAGGTACAGAGTCATCGAAATGATCCTAAAAAGAAAAAGTGGAATTACTAAAGTATTTTCACATTTTATTTTCGCCAAACATTTTCAATCATTTGCCTTTCCCTCAGTCTTTTTCCACTTTTTTATTTTTTCAATCATTAAAGCACTGGTAGAATTTTATCTGAAAGCTGGTGAGCATTTAATTTGTAGAAGGTACATACATTAGGGTCGCCAGAAAAAAAACTTTCTGTCCATACATTGGTGCAATGTATTGCACAGACCCGCACAAGCAGACAACACTCTAAAAATAGTTTTTTCGTTTCGTATCCTAATATGCCCAAACGGGAAAAATTCATCAGAAACTCTAACTCGAATTTTAGATTGCATTCCAATATATTGTCCACATACATCAGGGACATATTTAGGGGAAGTTAAAGGTTCACCCCCCACCCCCCACCCCCCCGAAACAATGTTTCTTTCAGGATTTGAATGAAATTTCAGAGGGTCGAAATTTTCCATTTACCATATATAAATATATCTCAATGATGTGTCACATAAATGGAAACTGGGTTAAAATAAAATGTCTCCGAGGGAGGCAAATATTTGTCTCCGGGGGGCGAAGTCCCCCCCCCCCTCCGGAGGTATGCCTGAAAGGAATACTGCCCCCAAAAATTGAAAAGTCTCGAAATACTACCTAAACACTCACGGGATAAAAGAAATCTACTGAATTCCCATATTCAATTTGTCATTCTGAAGTCCTTGAATTTGAAAATCAACATGTTTTAACCTTCAATAAATAAAAATAATTAATAGTAATAAAAGAAAAGAATAAATTAGGAAATTTTAAAAACTAAAATTCTAAAAGGAAGTTCGTTAAAGGAAGTATATATATATATATATATATATATATATATATATATATATACATAATTTAATTGCACAATTCAAATTTTTGGCATAAATATTGTACCATATCTTAGTGCACTCTCATTATTTTAAAACCTATCATAGCAGAAGTCAGAGTCGGAAATACAAATATGTCCTCCGAGATCAACAGATTTTACTCGTTCTCTTTTACTGCCCTGTATCGGTAGTATAATTGTAATGAAATGTAATGTAAGGGGTTGGGGTTGGTTTTCGAGAATTCTCAGCGGGTTCAGGTGTAATTTTAATCAAAAGACAAACCGCGTCTTTAGCGATCAAAGATGTTATCCCAGAATTTGCAAGTATTTTCCTTTAGAAAACGTTGATTTTAAGCATTCCCCATTTATAAATGTTCTCTCCACACACTTATTTAGGTAGTATGAAAGAAGCAAATTTAGAACATATCAAAAGAGTTTATTTAGGGCATATCAAAAAAGCTTATTTAAGGCATATCAAGGTAGTTTCTTTAGGGTATATCAAAGGTTTATTTAGTGCAAGTAGCACCCGTGCAAAGGGAGAAAGGCATATCTAAAACGTATCAAAGGGGCTTACTTAGTTTGTGTAAGAGCTTCTTTAGGACGTATCAAAAGAGCTTATTTAGAACGTATCAAAAGATCTTATTCAGTGTGTATTTAAAAAGCTTATGTAGGGTGCATCAAAGAAGCATATTTAGATAGTATTACGCCCAAGCAGAGGACGAAAGGGGTATTTAAGAAGGAACATTTAATAGTATTAGTGTGTAACGTTTTATATGCACAGTGCCTGGCCCAAAGCGTATTAGTTCCCGAGCTGCGGTTTATATCCTACTTAGGTACTTATTTAGGGCCTATTACGCCGGCTTAGTAGGTGGGACGCAGCCGTACGTGTGCTATAACAGCGGGCAACTACTTCTTTTAAAAAATTTAATAAATGAATGTCATTAATCCCAGTTTTAAATGTAGGGCAACGCCAGGTACATTTTTACTTTTTTTTTTTAGAAATAAAGAGAAAATGGATTTGAGTCTGTAGGGAAAGTCGTGTGCTGACAACATCAGATCTTTTAATTTCTCATCAAGATAAAACAATTTAAAATTTCAAGTCATTCGTGGTTCAAATCCTGTCCCAGCAGGATTCGAACCACGAATGGTCGAACTGGACAAACAAAACTCTAACTATTTGGCTACTGGAGGCCGTAGTTATTTTCATCGAAGTGGAACTATTTATTTTTATTAGCAACTTACATGCATTAAAAAATTAACGATGCCCGTTTAAAACTCTAGTGATTCATTTTTTGCACATTATTTATAATAAATAATTCTTATTCAAGCAAATGTTTACTCGTTTAAAATTCTCAATTTTATTAAATAAAACAAAAGCACAACGATCATGATCAAAAATTTAATCTTTAAGTACAGCAGTTACTATATTTTCCTTTCAATTAGCTAATTAAAAAGGATTGTCAAACATTTTATAATTCATTCTACCTTCAATTTAAGGGGAAAAAATATATAGTCTTTCATGAATAAAGAAAAGCATTTTTTAATATAAAACCACTCGAAAGTGAAAGTGAGAAAAGGAAGAAAATCTCTCTTGCAAGCTGCAAAAACATAACACAGAAAAAGTTAATTAGTTTAATTACTTTTATATGGTTAATTTTCGCTCTTTCTACTTAAAAATGCGAAATGTTTAAATGAATTATTTATATTTTCAGCTACGTATGAAAGAAATTTAATGCTAAGGAAAAATTCCTTACTAATTTAAAACATGGGGTTGAAGGGTAGAAACTCGGGCTTTGACCAGCCGGGCCAAACATCGTGGGCCAGGCCCGAATCCGTGCAGACATCTGGTGTGTGTATGTGTATGTGTTTTGTTCGTATGTAGGTATAAGTCTGGATGTGTGCATATATGTGTGTGTACATATATGTGTGCGCATGCACGTATGTATGTGCACATATAAGCACAATTGAAAGTATAAATGTATGTATGAATATGCACGCGTATGTGCGTGTATATGAGTATATCAGTGTACATATGTGTATATGCATATGGGGGGCACAATAACTAAAAGAACAATGCACACTTCACTTTTTAATTTTGTGCAAAGTTACATATTTTTTAAATCTGATGTGGACTGCACATGACGTTCCGACATAATGCAATGACTATTTCTTTCACAGCGAAATTATGATGTACAAGATCCACAGTTCAATGTTTTTAGCATTGAATAAACACCACGTAAATTGAAATTGGGCACTTTAGGGAACTTATTAGTTAAAGCAAAGTAATTTACTTATTCGTACTCAAATGCAAAATTCTCATCAAAATTGAAATGGCATTTATTGAATATTACTATTAGCAAATTATTCGTCAGAATATAAAACTATTACAAAAATCTGATGTGAGCAACATGTGACTTTCCCTGCAGTCTCAAATTCATTCTCGCTTTATTTCTTTAATAATTCATTAAACTGGGTTTAATTGCACAAAATACCACTGAATTAATTTAATTCAATTTTCACTTCCCCTGCGTATCATGCTAAAACTCGAGTTTTCGACGGATCTACACGTTTTGGAACCTCTAGAAAACAAAAAAAACTATTTTTATCGTGACATCTGTGTGTGTGTATCTGTGTGCCTGTGAGTCTGTGTCTGTCTGTGCAATGTATATATATACTCTAACTCAAAAACTAATGAACCAAATTTCATAAAAATTTAGTAGGTAAGTCACATGTCTGAGACCTTAGTGCTTATTAATTTTTGGATTTTTGGAGCGATTCAGGTTTGGAACAATTTTGGTGGTTCTTTGCCTTTTTTCCCTAAAATTCGTATTGTGATAAGGCTTTCACACCTCTGTGTTAAAATTGTATATTAAAGTATTGTTTTATTTCTGTGTGATTGAAAGTGTCAATTTCGAAATGTAAATGTCTTTTCTACATGTTTTCAATTACATTGACTTTTAAGGGAAGTGAACTCTAAAATCGCAAAAGTGTTTATGTCCCAGAAAAATAGTAATAGTTTTGTATTTTCGCTTCTCAGTCGCTAGTTGGGAACTTGCAGGTTTTGCGCACGCGCGCGTTTGAAAAAGGATTTTGGAAGCAGTGTGGAAGGAGTCGTGGAGAAATGTAGAGACGTGTGTGTTTGATTCGCGTATGATCGCGAATTTTAAGAAAAGGTGGATTAATTTTGAAAGTGGAAGGATGTGATTAAAATATGTAACATAGTTCGACAAGTTGTGCGTAGAGTCGTTTGGCTCGGTTCAGAGATGAGTCACTCGTGTTTTTAAATGAATCAGCCTGGTAGTAATGGAATAATGAGTCTTGTGAAAAGAGAAAATGGTTCTTTCACTGGTCGGCTTGAATCGCTAATAGGGCTAGAGGGAAAGCTCATTTTACAGCGATTTGTATTTGCCTGACTCCTCCTTGTGTCCTAAGGTACGAATCAACCAATCTCCGTAACCAACCAAGATGTCGAATTCCGCCAGCATGTTGTTGTGTAGTCAAGTTTCCCGACCATTATGGATTTTGTTCTGCGCAAGAATCTCGATGAGTTTATGCCGAGAGTCCATCCTGATATCCTTTCCCATGGTACAGAATTGTAAATGTTATATTTAAAAGAGACGAGGTAAAGTTTTATATATATTTAGTCTTCCACCTAACGAATAGAGTGTTAATTGTAAAATCCTCGTGAGTATCGAGTCATTGATGATGTTATATGAAAATGTCGTATATGTTCAAAGTATACAAATGTGATATATAAATGTCAAGTATAATATGAGGAATATTGTGTTTATTTTATGTATCAGAAAATATGTGTATTCTCTTGGTTCCTCTTCCTCCAGGGGTGTTCTTAATGGTCACCCTACCGAGTGTAACTCTGAGTTATTGCGAGAAATGCTTGTACTCCACTGTTTTCGATCAACTGCCTTGTTATTTCATGTTTAATAAATGTGTTTGATTTCAAAACTTTGTCTTCTCTGTCGAGTATACCAAAACGTTCGCGACAGAATTGGTGCCGTTACTTTTCTCGGTGAGTGGGGAAGAGCTGAGAGAATTAAAATTTTTAAAAATTTTCTTAAGAATTGAAATTTTGAAGGTTAAAAATTACCGTTGTGCTAAAATGAGTGTTTTCTTAAGTAAACAGAGTTCCATGTTCTGCTTTCGGTGTTCTCAAAAACGAGTGTTCTTGGAATTTGATATGTGCCATTTGATAAAAAAAATTGATTTGTTTGCATATTTATGTCATTTGATTTGATAAAAACTGGTTTTATTGTAAATACTGTTTAAGAACATTGCAATTGCATATTGTGTTAAACTATACGAGTATATTTGATTGTTATGCAAAATGGCTCCAATTACTAGAAACAAAAAAGTAAATGTCGGTAAGATGAGTAAAAATTCAAGTAAAAAATTAAATTCCTTCTTGAATTTGTCGCTTGATATTGCTACTGAGTCGGATACTGTTAATTCTAGAAGTAAAGTTAAAAATGTTAGCCACAAAGCTAAATCTAATGAGGAAAATATATCAGATAAATCGCCGGTATGTCTGAATTCTTCTTCTGGCACTTTGCCAAATCAAAACAGTGCTTCATCGGTAAATGATAACATGTTAAAATTATTCCATATTTTCACACCTAAGTTCGCACATCATATTCCAAAATTCTCGGGAAATTCAGAGCTTTCGTTGTCACAGTTTTTGGAAAAGTTAAATTTAGTAGCCACTCATGCAAACTGGAGTGAGTGTGACAAATTAGTTTGTTTGAGATTGAATTTAGAGGGGGAAGCAAATAGATTGATTGAAGAGAATCCAAAGCACAGAAATTGTAAAAATTTGCAGGAAATTATTCACATTTTGAAAGATCATTTTGAAGTGACCGAAAATGTTACTAAAAACATAATTTCACTCGTGAACTTTACACAGAGACCAAATGAGTCGGTTAAACAGTTTTCGATGAGAATCGAAGCTGCTTCATTTAAGGTTGTTCCGGAAGATGTAGATTCCGAAAGTGAGAATAAAATCAGGCAAACACTTTTAAAAACTTCATTTATTAATGGTTTATATCCGGAACTAAAAAGATTGGTGTTGTCACAAAACCCTAGAGATTTTTATTCGGCTAGAAAACTTGCAATTCTTGAGGAATCTATTTTAAATGAAAATAATGCTATGTACTTGACTAATCCGGTACTTACAAAAAAAGGTGTTCTCACACCAGAAAAATATGTTCTCACACCAGATCAAAGTGAAAGTATGTCAGATTTAAAAAGAAAAGTGTTAGAACAGGAAAGGGACATTGAATTTCTTAGGGGTAAAATAGAAAAATTTAAGTTTAATTCAGATAAAGTTAACGAAAAGCGTTCACCGCGTCCAAAGTGTGACAAATGTGGTAAATTAGGTCACGTTCAAGAACAGTGTTGGGAAAAGGTTTTTCAAAAAAGAGATGTGTACGGTATAAAATGTAGGAAAATTTATACCAGTCCTGGAACTAGGTATCACCAGGGTGAAAGACACAGAGGGCAAATGTCTGCAAATGAGTGGAAGTATAGAAAGCAAGGAACGCAAAATTATAAAAATAAGGAGTCATATAAATCTTTGCAAAATTCCAAAAATCATTCTTCTGGGAATCAGAGTAGATATCCCATGCACAATTATAATAATAGAAAAACTTTTGATAGGCAAACATCACATTTTGAGGAAAATAATATTTGTCATAATATTACAAATTCTTTGTCATCTTCTTCTATTATAAAAGGAAAATTAGTGAGCAGTGAAGTGTCAATATTGATTGATACGGGTAGTTCAATTAATTTAGTGTATGAGGAAGCTTTAAATACTGTACCCATTGCACATATGTTGCTAACATACAAACCAACAATTTTGCGTAGCTTTAGTTCACAAGATACTAAAGTTGAATGTTTAGCCACTATTTCGCTAAATTTGGGAAAAGAAAGATTCCCTACCGAATTTTTTGTGTTAAAATCACCAGCTCCTATTTCATATAATGTAATCCTTGGTAACAAGTTTTTACATAAACATAATGCTATTATAGATTATAATCACTTCTGTTTTAAGTTTTCAAACTCTTCCATTCCTTTTGTTGGTTATCAATGTACGAATAATTTACTTTCGATTTCAAATCATGAACCGGCAAATGAGTCGGAAATTGCAGACTCAAACCTAAGTAGTGTCGCAAAGCGTATTGCTGTGCCTGACTCGCAGATGAGTAGTGAAAAAAATGTTTTGCAAAACTGTATGCTATGTTAAAATGGATCCGATATTTCTGAACTTCTGTGTAATTTGCTTTATGTGTCAGTCAGCTGAATGTTCTGTACTGCAAGTTCTGTGCCAGTGCAGCTTTCTGAATGTGAGTGCCATGTTAATCAGGTTGAAGTAGTGTTTTAAAATTCTAAATACTTAAATAATAATTTTTTTTTGCTTTACTTTAATGATAAGCAGTAATGTTTTAAAGTAATTTTAAGATAATTAAGTACTTGATGGATTAGAGTTTTGGTAAGGATTTTTAAGGATAACTGATAATTTTTATCTCTGTTTTATTTTATGAATGTGTGAATGATTTTTTTTTAATTTAAAGGTCTAGTAAATTTTAGAAATTTTTTTTTGTCATTTGGTGTTTGTTGACTTATTGGTTGGGGGTACCGCCACCTCTAGGTTTGCAACTTTCTAATGAACTTGTTTCTTGCCTGGGTGCCTGATCAACATTCTTGGTTTGAAAATTTGTCTCATTTTCTAAATTAGTAATTTTTTTAAATGTCCTTTAAAGTAATTTGTTGGCAAGGTTGGATAATAGTTAATAAATTGATTTCTGTGAAAAGTAAATTTATAGAATTTTAATTGTAAAATTTTTGAAGAAAGAAAACTTTTTGTTTAGTTAAACTTTTTGTGAGTTGAGTAAATTAAATTTTCATGTCTCTGTGGTACTCACCAGAAAATGTATTAGTGTTTAAATTTTAAAAGGGGCAATTTCATCATTTGTGTCTTGTTAATTTGGTGTTGTCTTGTAAAGGTCTATGCTTGTATTGAGACTTATTTTTTTTGACTCACGAGTCAAACTTTAGGCCACTCTTGGATTTTGGTTATTATGCTGGTCATGATCTTGTTTGTTTTTGTTTTTTTCTTTGGTGTACATGTACATCGCTCAAAATTTACACTAAATTCCTCTCAATGGAACATATGTCATTGGGAACTTAATGCAGGTATTTTCCTAGTATTGTGTGGAAAAATTCCCCGCTTTGCAGGAAATTTTTCTCCCGGGCCCCGAAGGAGTGTGATAAGGCTTTCACACCTCTGTGTTAAAATTGTATATTAAAGTATTGTTTTATTTCTGTGTGATTGAAAGTGTCAATTTCGAAATGTAAATGTCTTTTCTACATGTTTTCAATTACATTGACTTTTAAGGGAAGTGAACTCTAAAATCGCAAAAGTGTTTATGTCCCAGAAAAATAGTAATAGTTTTGTATTTTCGCTTCTCAGTCGCTAGTTGGGAACTTGCAGGTTTTGCGCACGCGCGCGTTTGAAAAAGGATTTTGGAAGCAGTGTGGAAGGAGTCGTGGAGAAATGTAGAGACGTGTGTGTTTGATTCGCGTATGATCGCGAATTTTAAGAAAAGGTGGATTAATTTTGAAAGTGGAAGGATGTGATTAAAATATGTAACATAGTTCGACAAGTTGTGCGTAGAGTCGTTTGGCTCGGTTCAGAGATGAGTCACTCGTGTTTTTAAATGAATCAGCCTGGTAGTAATGGAATAATGAGTCTTGTGAAAAGAGAAAATGGTTCTTTCACTGGTCGGCTTGAATCGCTAATAGGGCTAGAGGGAAAGCTCATTTTACAGCGATTTGTATTTGCCTGACTCCTCCTTGTGTCCTAAGGTACGAATCAACCAATCTCCGTAACCAACCAAGATGTCGAATTCCGCCAGCATGTTGTTGTGTAGTCAAGTTTCCCGACCATTATGGATTTTGTTCTGCGCAAGAATCTCGATGAGTTTATGCCGAGAGTCCATCCTGATATCCTTTCCCATGGTACAGAATTGTAAATGTTATATTTAAAAGAGACGAGGTAAAGTTTTATATATATTTAGTCTTCCACCTAACGAATAGAGTGTTAATTGTAAAATCCTCGTGAGTATCGAGTCATTGATGATGTTATATGAAAATGTCGTATATGTTCAAAGTATACAAATGTGATATATAAATGTCAAGTATAATATGAGGAATATTGTGTTTATTTTATGTATCAGAAAATATGTGTATTCTCTTGGTTCCTCTTCCTCCAGGGGTGTTCTTAATGGTCACCCTACCGAGTGTAACTCTGAGTTATTGCGAGAAATGCTTGTACTCCACTGTTTTCGATCAACTGCCTTGTTATTTCATGTTTAATAAATGTGTTTGATTTCAAAACTTTGTCTTCTCTGTCGAGTATACCAAAACGTTCGCGACAGTATTATTGGCTTTCTATTAAAAAATTACCTCTGAGAAGCTTATTTATTTGTTAGAATTAAAGTTCCTGATTATTTTAATAATGTTCCATTGGCTCCTGAGATATCGCATATCGTATCTGTAGACTCTATATATATATATATACATATATATATATATATATATATATATATATATATATATATATATATATATATATATAAATAAGAATTGAAAGATTTTAATCGAAAATTATGCATAAACTACTGTATATACAAAAAAAACCATCACTAGCATATCTGTTACAAATGAGTAACTATAGACCAAGACTAAGGATAAAGATAGAAAGTAACATATCACTACAATGGAAAGGGGGATGAGAAGACTATTAGGATGCAAAATTCACAATTAAAAGTATATAAATATAAATGTTGTTGTTGTTGTTGTCGTGTGACCAGTGCAATAACTGGAAAAAGTTGGGAGGGAGGTGGGGAGAGTAAAGCTAAATGGGATAAATATAAATATAAATAAAAATAAAAAGAAAACATGGCAAAAGTGAGAAAAGGCAATAATAATTAGCTCAAGATAAAAGATTAAGACATAGAGAACAATCAATTGAAACTACACAAAAAATGGAGGTTAGTTCGAAATTGCATTCTCATCAGGACAGCCATACAATTCGAATTAAAACCGATAGAATAGCCAGTTTCTGACAATGGCGATAGTATTTAACTATAGACACCATTGGAACTGTCTACTGGCTAGTGGAAGGAGAAAAATAAATCAATTGAATTACAAATCAGAAAAGTAATACCTTCTCGAACAGAAATATGAACTCACAAGCATTGTTACCACGTGTAAGTTGAACAAGCGACTGAGCATTTCACCTCACTTCGTCAATGCGAGTGGGCACCGGAATGAATACATGTGAACGATACATAATATGTAGAGACTTTCAAAAATAGTAATCAGTATAGGACTCAGGACAAGTGGAAAATAGTCATTCGAAAATAGTAAACAGTATTAGACTCAGGCCAAGTGGTAAGTTAGGTGATAAGAATGGGTGAATTCTCAAAAATGAGTTATCCAATCAAAGATAAATAATGCATGTGTAAAATTATTACGTGGTGTATTTGAAATTATTAATAATATTATTTACAAATACTTCCGGATATTGGTAATTTTGACAAATGCGTTTAAGATTATTGATGTGGAGAAAGTGAAACCGAGGATCAGAAAGCCGATGTATTCGAAATAGCTGGTTTAAAATGATGTTTCTAAACAATTGAATAGAATTGCAAGATTGATATGATAGCAGCTTTATGATAGTGAAGTTGTAAGAATCTTTTTTATCATATAGATTGGTGATTACATGATTATTGAGGGTATCTAAATTTAGGTCTAAAAAATTTACAGTTTGACTAACGCTAGGTTCATTAGGAATTAATTCTAGGTTAGATGGGTAAAAATCAATATTAATTGGATAGGAATCATCAATGATAATACAAATTAAGTCGTCAACATATCTATATATAATATATGAATTAGAGTTAAAATGACATTCATAATAATAAAGATATAAGTTAGCAAGTATTCTACTACTACAGCCACCTTGTGGTACACAAGATGTTTGTAAATAAATGTTATCACCTTGGATAATATAATTGTTGTATAACACAAAGTTCAAGAGCATAGGTATGTTTTTGACATTAAATGCAACATTATTGGAAGATAGATAGTCATGATAAAGAGAGATAATAACTTTATATAAATCTTTAATGGCAATATTATTAAATAGGTCTTTAAAATCAAAGGTATGGAAACCAAGAATTTGTGGAAGCTTGCTAAGGTGATTTACTAAATCAAAACTATTGTTCAAAATGAAATATCCTGAATTCCTAAATTTAAGAGATTCATTAATCCTATTTAAACAGTTAAGCAAGTACTTACTAGCTCTAGTGGTAAAGGTATTATGTCCACAAGTGACTGTTCTAACACTGAGAGGTGATTTATGGAATTTAGGAACCAAAGTAACATAAGGAAATTTAAAAAACTTACAATTAATATTTAATTGTGTATATAATTTTAGCATTTTAGTTTTGATTTTGATAGACTGATTATTAATGGGTTTAAAAATTTGATTATTTTTTAAGTAATTCTGTAACAGAGAAACATAATATTTTTTACAAATGATGGCATAATTATTAGAAGCTTTATCTACATAAGTTATGACAAAATGTTGTTGTAGTTCTTTAATAGTAGATAGGAGTTGTTTATAAGGATACCTAGGCTTCGTTAATTTAATGTTTATAATAACATTTTTAAGTAGATGTAAGGATTCCATAGATGGAATGCTTCAATAGGAATGGAATGTGAACAAGCAAGTTGATATATGAATTTATCAAAATCAAATGATATAGACTGAAGAAGTTGTTTAGGGTGATGGCAGAATGGAATGCGAAATTTGGACACTTTATTCATAATATCCCTAAGTATATCATCCTGAACTATACTGAGATCCCCAGTAATAATGTGTCCATGAGAGGAGTTGACATAAGGGGCAAGATTTTTATTGCTGCATACACATGATGTAAGGTCATCGGAGTTTAATGTCCTGGAAACTTCATTGTAATTGTAAATAGTTCTACCAATTGGTAAATTATATTTGAATGATTTTTGTGTTTTGATTTCTTTTACGGGTAACAAGTGCTGATGTTTTGCAAATAAATTATTGAAGTTAAGAGAATTAAGAATAGGGTGTTTAAAAGAAATTACACAGTAAGCTATTTTAGTATGTGGATTTGGTGAATGGAGAAGGTGGTAATTTAAGAAATTTGTACGTGAAAGAAGCAAATCATAAAATAAATGTTTAAAATGCTCATGAGTTAATTTTAATTTTAAAAAATTGGTATAAACAATACTTAATTTGCATTTTCTGACTTTATATAACCAAGTTCTAACAGGTAGAAAATAGAATGTTTGAGAATAATTATATTGTAATTTCAAAATGTCTGCATTGTAATCAATAGTTTTACTTAAGTTACTTTTTCCTTTGCCACGCTTATATCGCTTTCTACTAGACGTTGATGACTTTGAATATTGAAAAAGATGTTTATATACTGAAGATTTATTAGAATTGTATTCAAAACTATTGTTAACAACATTATTATTATTATAAATATGATTTAAGCCATAGGGGAAGAGAGTTTTATATTTTTTAATGTAATAATTTTCAAATACTAATCTATCAGTCAGTGAAATTTTAATATCTAAAATATGAAGGGATACATTTTTAAATCCGTGTGTAGCAAAGTGCTGATATTCAAATTGATTTTTAGTAGGGAGATCATTAAAGACTTTATGGTCAAATTTTTTAATATGATCCCTGTGGACATTCATTCTCAGATGCAAAGGGTTGCTGGTTTGGCCAATATAGGATAAGTTACAAATAGTACAATTAAGTTTGTATATGCAATTAAAAACTTTGCAGAATTTTTGTGAAGTGGAATTATTATTAATTTGTGATGGGTCAGCATAAGAACAAGTTTTGCACCTAAGATTATTGCATCTATTGAAGGAATATGATTTAGATTGAGAGTAGGTATGGTATTCTTCCAAATCGTCTATAACGCTAAATTGGTCAATGTTTGTCGATCTATAATTATCCCAATTCATAATAATAATAGACCGGACACAAGGTAATGAATAAAATTTACATCACGAATTTTAATTAAAATTCCCAATATAAACCCCTTAAAAAACTATTTTGTCAGGTACGAATTTCAAATAATAACTAATACCATAAAGAATTGAGACGAAATTTCGAAGAGTAACAAAACAAATGTAGTAGATAAGATCTAAATGAGATTTTCATACGAAATATTTATAAATAAGCGAAGTGTGGACAAATAGTCATAATCATCCGGAATGGAAGATATACAAAGACATATATACGTATGTGTCTGACTGAATCCCTACAACTGCAGGCCAAAGAGTGCCACATATAGTGGAAATACATGTCTAGATTAAAATGTAAAAATAAGCAATAAAAGATATTGACGTCCGGGTTAACTAAAAGATACAGAAATAAATAGCACAAAAAAAACACAATAAACTCTAATGCCTGCCGAGAGATGTCAGCACTATACACACACATATAAAACGAGTTTGAGAATCGAGTGTGAAATCTACCAAAAACAGCAATAACCCGCAGAAAAAATCATAAATGCGATAAGAGAACTCAAACCAAAATACTTCATAATGCGAAATGTAAAGATATACCAAAATAAATCAATTGAAGGAATGAAAGGATTAGCTAAATAAAAACAATATCCATAGAGGGCCATATTAAGACATAGATGGGCTAGTAGTTAAAGTATAGAAATGCGTTAGCGATAATAATAATCAAAATAAAATTAAATTAAAATTATAAAGAGAATAAACTCTGTAATAAGCGCAAATGCAGCTTTACAACAGGTTTTACCTTTTTTAAAAAAAGTTTTTTGCAAATATAAAAATCAAAAGATAGATCGTTGAAATCAGAAGTAAATAATAAATGTAAATGTACAATTAAAAGCTGTAATAGAAGTCAGTATAGAAAACAGAATATAAAACACATAATAATACAGAATATAAAACTTTCATCATGATATTGCGCAAAGAAGCTAATAACATAATGGATTTATAAATAAAAATTGAAATATTTTAATGGAAAATTATGCATAAACTACTGCATGTACAAAAAACCCATCTTGAGCATATCTGTTACAAATGAGTAACTATAGACCAAGACTAAGGATAAAGATAGAAGATAACATATCACTACAATGGAAAGGGGGATGAGAAGAATATTAGGATACAAAATACACAATTAAAAGTATATAAATAAAAATAAAAAGGAAACATGGCAAAAATGAGAAAAGGCAATAATAATTAGCTCAAGATAAAAGATTAAGACATAGAGAACAATCAATTGAAACTACACAAAAAATGGCGGTTCGTTCGAAATTGCATTCTCATCAGGACAGCCATACAATTCAAATTAAAACCGATAGAATAGCCAGTTTCTGACAATGGCGATAGTATTTAACTATAGACACCATTGGAACTGTCTACAGGCTAGTGGAAGGAGAAAAATAAATAAATTGAATTACAAATCAGAAAGATAATACCTCCTCGAACAGAAATATGAACTCACAAACATTGTTACCACGTGTAAATTGAACAAGCGACTGAGCATTTCACCTCTCTTCGTCAATGAATACTTGAATACATGTGAACGATACATAATATGTATGGAGACTTTCAAAAATAGTAATCAGTATAGGACTCAGTACAAGTGGAAAATAGTCATTCGAAAATAGTAAACAATATTAGACTCAGGCCAAGTGGTAAGTTAGGTGATAAGAATGGGTGAATTCTCAAAATGAGTTATCCAATCAAAGATAAATAATGCATGTGTAAAATTATTACGTGGTATATTTGAAATTATTAATAATATTATTTACAAATACTTCCGGATATTGGTAATTTTGACAAATGCGTTTAAAATTATTGATGGGGAGAAAGTGAAACCGAGGATCAGAAAGTCGATGTATTCGAAATAGCTGGTTTAAAATGATGTTTCTAAACAATTGAATAGAATTGCAAGATTGATATGATAGCAGCTTTATGATAGTGAAGTTGTAAGAATCTTTTTTATCATATAGATTGGTGATTACATGATTATTGAGGGTATCTAAATTTAGGTCTAAAAAATTTACAGTTTGACTAACGCTAGGTTCATCAGGAATTAATTCTAGGTTAGATGGGTAAAAATCAATATTAATTGGATAGGAATCATCAATGATAATACAAATTAAGTCGTCAACATATCTATATATAATATATGAATTAGAGTTAAAATGACATTCATAATAATAAAGATATAAGTTAGCGAGTATACTACTACTACAGCCACCTTGTGGTACACCAGCTGTTTGTAAATAAATGTTATCACCTTGGATATATATATATATATATATATATATATATATCATTCTCATTTGTAACAGAGATGCACTAAATGTTAAAAGTTTAGTATATTCTGTATGATTTCATGCTTTCATTCAATTAATAGTTCAGAAGTATCAATGGTTCAACTAATCAATACATTTTCTACAGTGGGATTAAATATATCATTTATGCATATCATGAAAGAAAAAGAAAATTTTGAAATGTATCTGCAACTTTCTTTTTTCAATATAAATAAATAAATCTGTATATCCTATTCATCAAATATCATTGCGGTCAGTCTCAAACAAGTTCAAATCCGCAGGTGTTTGGGGTCACTATCAGTTGAGCAAGAGACCAGCAGTATTCATTTCCTCCGACCTACTGTAAAGAGGGTTTTTATCATCACCATTTCCAATCAGTGATGAAATGTGAGGTCAAATGAAATGGAAATGGAAAAACACACGAACAACTTTGATTAATTTATATTTAAAGCATCACTAGGAAATATATCAGGCGTTGCGCATGATTTAAAAAAAAGTGCAAACCTTTGAAACCTTAATGTTATTGTTTTCGAAAATTCCTATTAAAGGATTAAAATCGCTTTTATTAAAAAAAATCTGTGTATATTCTGAAAATAGGGATATGATTCCGCTATACAAAATTATCTGAGCAGAATAACCTGAAAATGAAACACCGTTTTCCAGTTTATAAACAATTTTACAATAAATATGGTATGGTCAATATATGCTAAAAAAAGCACACTAAAATGGAAAAAAAATATATCTTTACCATTTTTACTTTCCCTGCAATACATGGTAATGTATAGGGAAAGTATAGGAATCGTGTCAGAAATCAATACTCGAGTTTTCAAAAGATTTATACATTTTGGGACCTCTGGAACACGGAAAATTATTAAAGAAGTTTTAAAAAGAAATTATAATAATTAATGAATTCTTAAAGAAATAAAGAGAAAATGAATTTTAGTCTGTAAGGAAAGTCATGTGCTGCTCACATCAGATTCCTTTCCTGTTGCAACAATCGAATTAACACAATAGAAAATATATGAATGCGAAAACTCCTTGCCAACAGATGACGTAAGATATTTAGGAAAATCAATTCCCATAATCTTATATCCCTAGGCCATAACTGATATAATGCATTCAAAATACACTCACGGACAATGAAAGTTGCACACCAAGAACAAAACATGGTACAACCGCGAAATGATGTAAATAGCTAGAGGACGGGCTGGTATGCAAATGATCCCAGTCTGGTGTTATTGCGCATCACCGTACACCCGTGAGTGGCGCTGCAAGCATGAGCCAGCAGCCTTATAAACCGGCGTGGAGTCGGCGCCCCATCAAACACACATCTTGCCATGTATGTGGACGATACAGCCATCTACACCAGAAACTCAAGGAAATGCGTGATTCGCTCTAGACTCCAAAACCACATCTCCATCATCACAGCCTGGTTCCGGAAATGGAAAATCAAAATTAATGAAAAAAAAACTAAATGTATAATTTTCTCTAAAGTTTAAGAAAAAAGAAAACATAAATCAACAACACACCGATTCCGTACGTTGAAACCGCAAAATATCTCGGAGAAACTTTTGATTCACGTTTAACCTGGAAACCCCACATTAAAAAAGCCATTCAAAATTTCTACTTTGCAAGGCATAAGCTCTTCCCTATCCTTCACTCCCCCCATGCGAGTTTTCAGAACAAAGTTCTTTTATTCAAAACCGTCCTCCGACCCATACTGCTGTATGGGGTTTCACTAATGAAAACAATCTCCTCAAAGTTCAAAGAATTCAAAATAAAACCCTTAGACTTATCAGAAAAGCCCCCTCTTCCTTAGAAATGATATCATCCAGCGGGACTTCGGAATAAATAAAATTAATCAACAAATTGCTAAAACTGCCATTAAATTTTATAATAACCTTAACAAAATTCCAAATGAAGAAATTTGCAACCTGCCTGAGTGTGACCCCCATCAATGGAAGTATCGGAAAAGACCTAGAGCCTCCACTATTCTCAATTAACTTTAACTTTTAAAATTTCTTGTAAAACCTAACTTAAACTCGGAACTTAATTCTCTTCCATTATCTTTTCATCCCCCTGCTCTAGGCTCACTACTGTTCTTAACAGCGGAAATCCGCATCCCGAACTTGTGCCGCCATCTACCGGCACCGTTCTTTAACATAGCACTTTCTCTTGCTGAGCACTCTAAAGTTAACCTTAAAAAAAAAGTGTGGCCCCCTTTTTTTTGGTAAGAAAAACATATCTCACACTTTACCACCTTTTACTACAACTTTTCCTATTACATCCCCCTTTTTTGGAGCATTTCAATTTATTTCAAATATTGAGCTATATACTGCATCTCGGAGATACGGTCTCTTTGGCCAGGCGCTCCATAAACCCATCCCCAGCATGATGGCGCCCCATCAATGCGAGAAGCTTCGGCCAACGCAAGCACGTGTACGGTGTAAAAAGAATGGTGAGTAGACGTCAGAAACGTCGATATACGTAACTGACGGACTTCGAGAGAGGCCTAATAATCGGGCTAGATAACCCGTCACGTTGATCGTTCGGACTATAACATCCGACGGTGTTGGGAGCACGGAGGACCGGCTTGGACCAGATACGGAGGATCGGCTCTGGACGGACCGCTCTAGTAGTGGTATCTTGAACATTGACGGGCCAACGGTACGTGGAGAAGATTCTACGTCCCCATGTGTTTCCATTCGTTGCTGGGATTCCAGGTGCGCAATTCCAGCAGGATAATGCCCGACGGCCGCACACTGATCGAGTCTCCTAGACCTGCCTAAGTCATGTCCAGACACTTCCATGGCCTGCCCGTTCCCCAGATCTGTTCCATATCGAACATGTGTGGGACCAGTTGAAACGCCAGCTGCTTCGTTGCCGCAATCTTCGGGATTTGGAAGGTAACGTCCAACAGGTGTGGACTCGTCTGCCGCAGGACAACATCAGGCGTCTGTTCGACAACATGCCGGACCGTATTGCTGCTTGTATCGCAGCACGAGGCGGTGCGACGCTCGTACTGCGATACAAGCAGCAATACGATTATTGAGGATGACCAGACTGTGTACCACAGCTCCCTCTGTACGTATTCTGCTGCGCTGATGTGATCATGTATATCATTCATCTGTATCCTTCCATCAATAAAATTTCAGGTCCGTCCTATGCTCCCTTCTTGGTGCGCAACTTTCATTGTCCGTAAGTGCATAATACCGTTCATTCGTTTATAAAATTCATTTTTTATCAATTTCTGTATTATGTAATTAAATCGTATAAATTAAATGAAAATCGTCTGTAATCGTCGGATAAATTAAATAAAAAATGTATAAATATATTTGATGTAATTCCGTTACTAAGAAACATATAATTTTCTTCAAGTAAACTTTAGAAAATAAATAGTCTGCACAATGCTATTTCCATCGAAAAATGAATTTTATCTTTTACATAACTATCCCGATAACCTTTGGTCTTAAAAACTGGAAACATTGACGGACAGGTTATGCACAGCGAAGTAGAGTATAACCATACTAAATTTGAAAATAATATCCATCACGAAAAGTGGATTAGGGCAGCTCAATGAGGGATAGGTCGCACACTATTCAAGTGGGGGTCTGGGATCAGGAAGGGACCCAGTTCCCCAGCATTTTGGAAGGAGTTAAGAACATAAAAAAATTTTCCACACTCTCCCCGATACCCAAATTTTCTTAGTCCCTCCCCCTTCCTCCGGAAAGAAAATCAAACATCCTTCTCCGTTAGATTGTATCTCGTTGCTAATACTATAAATGTGCAAAAATTCAGTCTCTTCTCTGTCGTCAGTGGGCTTTTGAAGGATCTGAAAAGACACAAAGACGGTTAATTACTATATAGAGGGGGGGGGGGGTAAAAATCGGATTCTCGGATGTGATGGATATATATGCTGAGTTATTAATCAACTTGTTGTTCAATTATGTCTATCGTCTGTTGCAGGGGAAAGAAAACACTTCTCACAAACGTGATTAAGTCTCCGCCACTTACATAATACAGGGAAAACGAAAAATACGAACTACTTATCCATGACTTCAAACTAGTCGATTATACAATGAGCGACAGTCGATGACTCAATTTCTTAACCATCAATAATCAATAAATAATCCCGAGACTCGCCTCGATGCTACGGGGTGGGTGCTGTGCTCCATTTTAGGACCGACCGAAATCCAGATCATCTCTGACAACGACAACCAGATCAGGGTTCGGTCAGGTCAATACCTAGGCGTTGCCGTACTACCCTCGGGCTTTAGCACGTACGCGTATAAAACGATTTAACAAGCTATGGTAATTATTTATTCACTCACTTTCACTTGTTTGGGTTCGCCGTAAGATCAATATGAAGATTCTGGTAAGAATATTTTATTTTGAAACCTATAATTATACAGTGAAATCTTTGAATAACGTCCCTTGGAAAGGCACATTACTTAAGTTGCATTTACTCAAACATCATATGTATTATACGTATGATTTTTGAGTAAATGTAATTTTGAGTAAAGATTATCATACGTAGTGTAATTTTAAAACTTTTCTAAATAGTATTTATAATAATAAATTTTTAAAAAAAAATCTATTTTTATAAAAGGACCGCGTAAACTATGTCCTTATTTCCTTCTATATTTTAACGGAATCTGTTAATATTTTACATTCAAATTGTATACTCGTGTCACCTGACCCAGACCGTACGACTCGCCAAAAATCACTAAAAATATTTTAATACATTACCGGGACACTAAGTGTAGTGTGTCTCACAAATTAAAGCCAATCGATTTATATTTCCTAAATTGTAAGGCAATTATGAGTTGTACCCGGTACTTTTTATTAAAGCTCAAACAACTGTCTAAATTAATATGAAACTAAAAATACTTCTTTAGTAAACCAATGAACAGGTGAATAAAGGTATATCAACTAGTGACAAAGGCAAAGCATAACCTTCTTCATCATCTCACATGATGAAAGATGTCTTCTGTGTCTGTCTGTGTTGACTGAACAATTTCATTGATTCTCAATAGGGTTCACATTGGAAACTGATTCTCAATAGAGTCCATATTGAAAAATGGAATATAGCACTGTAACCCAATTCGATAACCCCTCTCCATCCGAGATTCGGACTAGTGAACCTTCTGGCGCATTACTACTTTTAGAAATTGTATATCTAATGTATTTGTAGTATACTAAATATGATTTGGCATGCAAATAAATTATATTTTCAGTCGTTCGGTTTTCGTTGGCTTTGCATATTTTTTAACACTTTACAACAAAGTTGAAAAGTGTTTATGACTTTGTTCATTCTGTCTGTCTGTCTGTCTGTCCGTTAGCACGAAAACTGCCGTAAAAATGACTTAATCAAAATGAAATTTTAGTATGTTGTTCAGACGGTCTGTAGGCCCTATGGGAATATAAATGAATAATATCACCCAATTAGTTTTGGATTGAACCCGGATTGAAAAAATGAAATACATTGAGCCCTATGGGACCTAATTTTTCAAACATTTTTTAAGCGGATTTAAAATTCACAAATTGCTTCGAAAATTTTAGATAATAGTCAAATTGTTCCATAAAATATATAAAAAAAATTCAGCGAAATATATTCAGTAGTTTTTTAAATAAAAATTAAAATAATAATTACACATCTTATATGAAACGATCACGTGACCATGATATAAAACGATCACATGACCCACTTCAAAATGATATATGGCATTCATCTTGTTTCAAAATCGTGATTTTTTTAAGTTCTTTTTAACTCATATTGAGTGTTGTATCCGTCCTAAAACTACTTTATTTTTGCTTAAATGCTGTGCATCTACATAATAAAACAACACAATGACAATATATTTGAGTTTAAATTCTCATTCAAATTTGATTATTTCTACAACTAAGCCTATTTTTCACCTATGTAAAATGTAAACAGCAAAATATGTAGAATGAGTTGTATTAGAATTACTGTATTTCTTTAACACAAAATAATTCAGTCCATGGAGTTTGCATGGCTGATATGAATGAAATATTAATTGATTTTATAAACAGAAGGACGATTTTTTTCGATGAAGTTTTAAGCATAGAGTTTATGAATTGTAGCTCCATGGTCTTAATTTTTAAATAAAATAAATTATTGTAGTAATGTGATGAATGACATGAATGGGAGAAAGTTATGAATGAAATCCTGCTTTTATAGAGAGATCCAGTCGTGTTAATTTTTCTATGACGTCATTTGAATTTATTTCAGTTGTTTTCGATGAAGTTTTCAAATATAATAAATTATCGTAGTATTATGATAGTTTTAAAAATATTACCGTGGAATGTATTGCATTTTAGAGATATTTAAACCAGGCAATTTATATTTCAATGCCGTCATTTGAATGAAGTTCAGTTTTTTCAATGAAGGTTTAAGTTTTCAAATATAATAAATCAATGTAGCATTATGATAAGTTTTAAAATATTACCGAGGAATATATTGCATTTTCGACTTTTTTAAATAAAATTGCATTGAAGTTGGAAAGTGTTTCATAATCAACGCTTTAAGCATGATTGATCTTTCTTGTTAAACGATAGTATAACTAAACAAGAAAGACCAATCATGCATAAAGCATTGATTATGAAACACTTTACAACTTCAATGCAATTTTATTTAAATATCTCTAAAATGCGGTACATTCCTCGGCAATGTTTTTAAAATTATCATAGTATGTACTACATTAATTTATTACATTTGAAAACGTAGAACTTCATCGAAAAACTGGACTTCATTCAAATGATGACATTGAAATATAAATTGCCTGGTTTAAACATCACTAAAATGCGATACATTCTTCGTTAATATTTTTTAAATTATCATAATACTAATTTACTATATTTGAAAACTTCATCGAAAACAAATGAACTTTATTCAAATGACGTCATCGAAATATAAATCGCCTAGCTCTCCCTATAAAAGCAGCATTTCATTCATAAACCTTTTCTATTCCTTTCATTCTGAAACTTTTCTATTCCTTCATTCATCACAATAATATAATAATTTATTTTATTTAAAAACTTAAAACCATGGAGGTACAACTAATTTAACTCTATGCTTAAAATTTCGAAAAAATCGTACTCTTCTCTGAGTAAAATCAATGAATGTTTCATTCACATTAGCTATATTCAGACTCTATCAGCTAAATAAGTTGCTTTAAAGAAATACAGAAATTCTTATACAACTCATTCTACATCTTTTAGAAATTACATCCTCCATAAGTGAAAAGTAGGCTTCGTTGTAGAAATAATCAAAGTTGGATTATCATTTATACTCAACTATATTGTAATTGCATTGTTTCAGGATGTAGATGCACAGAATTTAAGCAAAAATAAAGCGGTTTTAGGACGGATAGAACACTAAATATGAATCAAAAAGAACTTTAAAAATCACATACAAGATGGATGCCATATATTATTTTGAAGTGGGTCACGAGATTTCTTCATATAATGATCACGTGATCTCTTCATGTAAAGGATGTAATTATTATTTTAATTTTTAAACAAGAAAGATCAATCATGCTTAAAACATTGATTATGAAACACTTTCCAACTTCAATGCAATTTTATTTAAACATATCTAAAATGCAATACATTCCTAGGTAATATTTTAAAACTTTTCACAATACTACATTAATTTATTATATTTGAAAACTTAAACCTTCATCGAAAAAAATGAACTTCATTCAAATGACGGCATTGAAATATAAATTGCCTGATTTAAACATCTCTAAAATGTGATACATTCCTCGGTAATAATTTTAGAATTATCATAATACTACGATAATTTATTATATTTGAAAACTTCATCGACAATAACTGAAATTCATTCAAATGATGTCATAGAAAAAATAACACGCCTGGCTCTCTCTATAAAAGCAACATTTCATTCATAAATAATTTCCCATTCATGTCATTCATCACAATACTACAATAATTTATTTTATTTAAAAATTAAGACCATGGAGCTACAAGTAATTAAACTCTATGCGTAAAACTTCATCGAAAAAAATCGTCCTTCTCTTTTTAAAATCAGTGAATATTTCATTCATATCATCTATGCAGACTCCATGAACTAAATGATTTTGTATTAAAGAAATACAGCAATTGTAATACAACTCATTCTACATATTTTGCTGTTTACATTTTACATAGGTGAAAAATAGGTTTCGTTGTAGAAATAATCAAGTTTGAATGAGCATTTAAACTCACATATGTTGTAATTGCGTTGTTTCAGTATGTAGATGCACACAATTTCAGCAAAAATAAAGTGGTTTTAGGACGGATACAACACTCAATATGAATTAAAAAGAACTTTAAAAATCACGATTTTGAGACAAGATGGATGCCATATATCATTTTGAAGTGGGTCACGTGATCTTTTCATATCATGGTCACGTGTTCGCTTCATATAAAAGGTGTTATTAGTATTTTAATTTTTATTTAAAAAACTACTGAATATATTTCGCTGAATTTTTTTTATATATTTTATGGAACAATTTAAATATTACTTAAAATTTTCGAAGCAATTTGTGAATTTTAAATCCGTTTAAAAAATGTTTGAAAAATTAGGTCCCATAGGGCTCAATGTATTTCACTTTTTCAACCCGGGTTCAATCCAAAACTAATTGGGTGATATTAATAATTTATATTCCCATGGGTCCTACAGACCGTCTGAACAACATATTAAAATTTCATTTTGATTAAGTCATTTTTACGGCAGTTATCGTGCTAACGGACAGACAGACAGACAGACAGAATGAATGAACAAAGTCATAAACACTTTTCAACTTTGCTGTAAAGTGTTAAAAACTACTGAATATATTTTGCTAATTTTTTTTTATATATTTTATGGGATAATTTGAATATTTCCTTAAACTTTCGAAGCAATTTGTGAATTTCAAATCCGCTTAAAAAATGTTTGAAAAATTAAGTCCCATAGAGTTCAATGTATTTCATTCTTTTAACCCGGGTTCAATCCAAGACTAATTGGGTAATATCGTTCATTTATATTCCCATAAGTCCCACAGACCGTCTGAACAACATACTGAAATTTCATTTTGATAAAGTCATTTTTACGACAGTTATCGTGCTAACGGACAAATAGGCAGACAGACAGACAGAATGAATGAGCAAAGTCATAAACACTTTTCAACTATGTTGTAAAGTGTTAACAAACTCATAAACACTTTTCGACTATGTTGTAAAGTGTTAATAATAAAAACACTCAGACAAAAATGCTATATCAATTACAAGTTTGTCCCTATTGCAAGTTAAATGGGGTTGTTCATTTATAATTATTATTATTTTTGTTTTTATTATTATTATTATAATTACTATTGTTATTATATTATTAGTACTATTGTTGTTATTATTATTGCTATTGTTATTATTATTATTATTTTATTATTATTATTATTATTATTATTATTATTATTAGTTTGAAATTCTGTTGATAATTGCGGTCTACTTAGAAATATATTTATAGATTTCCTCAAAATTTATTTCATAATTATAAATAGAAAAATTATATGAACTAAAGTCATGTAATTCACGGCTTCAAATACTTTACTGGCCTGCAGAAAACTTGACACCTCCAGAAAAATGTTCCCGTTGTCCTTAACTACCTTCATAATTTCAGAACAGAACTTTTTTTAAATATTGTCCGGCCCAGATCTGTCAAACGGGACCAAGTAAATCGACACATTTTTCTTCTAATAAGACCTTATTTGACTGGGTCTAGTGTAAAATTGAACCATGACTTCATGCATTGAACATGTGGGTCTAGCTTGAATTGACTGGGTGTGCCGGACATGGGATGTAAAAGTTTGTTCTTAAAACCGAACAGGGAAAGCTTCTCACAGCAGGTTTCGGAAAAGCTGAATATGTGACACGCCATTTTCTAATGATTTTAAGGTTAGATCGTAAGATATTCGTCAAAGTGGTAAGTATAAGAAGCGCCAGAAGTGAAGTGCCTAACAAACTCGTAACTTCGGGAATATGTAAAGCAGTTTCAGTGGCTTTCCCCTTGCCCGTAACCAATAAAAGTAATATTGTTACGACGTATCTTCTTATGCTCGTGAGTTGTCCATGCTATTTAAAAGCACCATTAAAGGTGAAGAGGAGCAATACCGATAATTTTAAGTTTAGCAACGCTTCACCTAAGTCACCTGGCGATCCTTCACTGGCCTATAATCTGCAATATGGAAGATAGATATGCATCTAACTGTTTTGGAATTAGTTGTATGAATCCCAGAGAAACTATGAACATTTGAAGTTACAATAAATTCATGAAATCCACCAAATGTGATGGCAGGAAGTTTTAGAATAGATAAGAGTAAAATTTAAAAATAGAATTAAACAGAAAATAACAATTGAAAAATTGAAAAAATTAGCTAGCCAATAGGACGGAACAAAATTAGTTTTGAGAAGTAGTTTGGTTTTTGTGCTCAAAAAATATTTCTAGCAAATTGAAATGCTTGTCCAGAGGAAGGCACTTCATTTTCGGCGATATCTATTGCTCCCTGAAAGAAGCCATAGATGTCGTATATTAAATATAGATATTAAAGTAGCTCTTTGGTCTCTTGAACATTTTTAGAAACTCTAAAATGGTTAGGGGTTTGAGGGTGTCCGTGATACGTGGAATCCACATGATCTTCGGAGTCACCTCAAGGCTCAAGGAATTCAGCAATTGCTCGAGTTCCTGAACTGGGAAAGTACCAATTTTAACCTCCGATCTAAATTTAAAAGGTACGAAAAAAAGTTTTTATTTAGGGATTAAGAGGATTAGATAGTGATACCCTGACCTCACGCTAGAGCAATGTCTCCGCCGAGAAGAACGGAATTTCAATTTTGAATAAGGTTCGGTTTCACAATGAAATATGGAAGGAGAGAGAGGAGGAGCCAGGGTTTCTTGAACTACATGAGACAGTAAAAAATAGCGAGTTAAATTCGCGAATGTTTAAATGCTAGGACCAAGATGCGAAACTTATTTCAAAAAGCTGAAAATGTTAGCAACACAAACACATTACGATGTTTTTCTACGTTTTGGACGCAGAAATGGGTCCTCGAGTAATGTTTTCTCAATGTTTTCTCCGTCTTGGGAGTAGGTTTCGCATTATGCGTGGTTTGAGAAGTTTTGGGAGAACGGAGAAATTTTCCTTGTCTAGAAGTGGGAGGCACCGATTTGGGAAAGTGTATAATAAGCTTTAGAGTTTTAGTCCCGATTTTTTAACTTCAAACAACTTAAGATACGATGAGATTTTAGACCTGAAGCAAAAATTGGCCGGGTAACCCCCACCACAATTCGAACACTTAGTCGGGGCGTTTCTAGATTTTTTTTAATTTAGATAATCAAGTAATGGTTTTATAAGTGTATCACCAGTGTCTTTGTATGGTACAGGGCCGTATTTACGCATAACCTAAATAAGCTTTATAGCTTAAGACCTCGCATACCAAGGTGGCCTTATACATCTGCTTAAAAAATATATAATTGATTTAAAAAAACATGTCAAATAATTGAACAGAACATTTATGTATTCTGCCAAATATTTAAAATTCTCGAGACCCTAAAGATTACCCAGGACGTCAGTTTTAATTCCTTGTAAAATCCATATCTTAAACTGATGTTTGCACGCATAGACACTGCAGGCGATGTGTCTAGGTTGATGGCTCTCATCTGGCATTCGACCGCACTATATACTAAGTGTCATTCAAAAATTGGCTTAATAAAAAGTCGCTTAAATTTGAATTTTGGATAAATTTTTATTATCAACCACAGGCAAACGGACAGACAGCATTCTAAAAATAGGCAAAACAAGATTAAGAGGTCTTAACACATATATTGGCATAAAAATCTCGAAATCGAAAATTTTCATAAAAAGAATACTTTCTCTATACTATATTCTATTTATAGTATGAGGAAGTAAAAAATACTTTGGAAAATTCATAGAAATACAAGATACTTTTGAAAATACCAATAAAATACAAAATACATGTTTTTATTTCCTTTTTTGTATCTAGAAATTTGAAAAATATTTGAGTTTCCACGCCTTGCTTATTATATATTACAGTTACTCCTCTCCTTGGCAACATTTGCCTGTGCTTCAATCTATGAGGTACCCATTGCCAAAGCTCTTGCAGTGCAACATCTTGACAGCGATTTGCTGCACTACGACGATGATTACCCAACCAAGAGCTACGTCGTAGTCCCTGCCAAGCAGAAGGTATACGTTCCTGTTCAAAGCGTAATTCATCCTGCTCTCTCTGGATATCAATTACCTGGAAAGAAGTACACTGTTCAATACCCTAGTGGACTTTACCATGGGCCTCACGGTGTTGGAATATATGATCCCAAGTTCCACGACGAATTGGAACAAGCTTATTATAGGGGTTAAAGGTAAATATTTAGTTATATTTCAGTTCTTGTTACATATATAGAATTATATACAATAAGATTTTAATTCAACCAAACTTAACAGACATTCTACAGAAAAAGCGGTAGTAATTTTCAGTTAAGTAAATTGGTATAAACATTCCCACCAGGGGTCAATAGTGATGAAATGGTAAATAACTGGTACAACTATGTAAAATTTGAATACGAAAGAAATTCTGGTGGATAACTGACGGGAAGAGATGTTTAGTTCCTCTTATTTAAATGGAAAAATGACTCCCCCTTGATGAACACTCATTGCTTGTGGAGATGTCTCATAAGATCTATGGTAATTCCACTGTATTTAAATTAACTGGAATGTAGCTCAATTCGACTTTTTCATATCAGAATTCATTTTTATTTTCATATTTTACAAGAAAATTTTTGAAAAATCGGTATCGTGGGGCCAAATGATTACAACTATAGCATATTGCCCTTCACTTTAAAACGCTTGAAAAAATCTTTCAATTGACAGAGTACTTGATAATGTATACCCCGGGGGTAACTTGCCCCCCAAGGGGGTTAATGACTTCACGAGCAAAAAAAATTGTATCTCGGCTATTTTTCACAACAATGATCGAAACTATCAAATTTCGTAATCATTGAACCATAAATAAACCCTTTTATGCATAATTATGTTAAACATTGTCCTGTGCTGCTATGATAAAAAAATATAACATTTCGAATGAATTTCGAACTTTTAGCTCGAATTTAAAACAATTCTATTTAGTTCTACATATTTTGATAGCAAAGCTACATATAAAGTTTTGTGAAAATCCATTAATATTTGTGGCTACAATCATGTACACAATAAATCGACCACAGACATACAGACAGACATCACTCAAAAAATAGTCAAAACGTGTGCAGGTGGTTTTAAACATATATTGGCATCAACATCTCGAATTCGAAAATTTTTGTGAAAACAATACTTTTTAAATATTATGTATGAGAAATTAAAAATTATGAAATACAAAACGAATTTTAATGAGAAATTGATGGAAAGATACAACACGTTAAAATAGTTCCTCTTGATAATTTGAAAGATGTCTCACGCTTGATGAAACTCAATGCTTATGGAGATGTCTCATAAAAACTGTGGTAATTCCATCACTTTATTTTAAAAAAATATGAAATACGAAACGAATTCCAATGAGAAATTGATGGAAAGATACAACACGTTTAGTTTCTTTTGTTTATTTGGTAAAATGACTCCCGCTTGATGAACACTCATTGCTCGTGGAGATATCTCATAAAAACTGGGGTAATTTCATCACTGCATTTAAAAACTTGTCAAATACAAAGTTAATTCTAATGAGAAATTGGTGAAAAGATACAACACGTTTAATTAGCTCATCTTGCTTATTTGAAAAAATGTCTCACACTTGATGAAACTCATTGCTTGTGGAGATGTCTCATAAAAACTGTGGTAATTCCATCACTTTATTTAAAAAAAGTATAGAATGCGAAATGAATTACAATAAGAAATTGATGGAAAGATACAACACGTTTAGTTTCTTTTGTTTATTTGGTAAAATGACTCCCGCTTGATGAACACTCATTGCTCGTGGAGATATCTCATAAAAATTGGGGTAATTTCATCACTGCATTTAAAAACTTGTCAAATACAAAGTTAATTCTAATGAGAAATTGGTGAAAAGATACAACACGTTTAATTAGCTCATCTTGCTTATTTGAAAAAATGTCTCACACTTGATGAAACTCATTGCTTGTGGAGATGTCTCATAAAAACTGTGGTAATTCCATCACTTTATTTAAAAAAAGTATTAAATGCGAAACGAATTAAAATAAGAAATTGATGGAAAGATACAATATGTTTAGTTTCTTTTGTTTATTTGGTAAAATGACTCCCGCTTGATGAACACTCATTGCTTGTGGAGATATCTCATAAAAACTGTGGTAATTTCATCAATGTATTTAAAAAATTTTCAAATACAAAGTGAATTCTAATGAGAAATTAGTGGAAAGATACAACACGTTTAATTAGCTCATCTTGCTTATTTGAAAAAATGTCTGAAGGTTGATGAAACTCATTATTTTATGGAGATGTCTAAAAAAAACTGTGGTAATTCCATCTATTTAAAAAAAAAATCTGATGTGGGCAACACATGACTTTCCTTATATAATGCAAAGATTTTCCTACTTTTACAGTTGAAAAATGTTATTTTTATAGTAGATACTTATATGCTTTCCAAGATATTGAATTTTCTTCAATTAGTCGCCATTTTCATTGATTTCGCGTCATTTTTATCCATTTGGCGAGATTTTTGTTAATTTGGCAATAATTTAAAATGTCGCCAAATTGGCGACATTCCGCCAAGTTCGTCGCCAAAATCTCGCCAAGCGTTATGGACGGAGAAATAAGTTATTCTTACAGCAGATAAATGACTATTGGCGTTCAAATAAAATAGTATTACTCAAAGTATCTTTTTTCAAGAATGGAACGAGCTAGATCCACGAGAATGATGTCACCCAATTTATCGCATGGTATTACATATGAAAAGTGAACATGTTTCTCAATAGGAAATATTTTTTTTTATTTTATATGACTTTTTGATAATTTTTTTTAAATGTGCAATATCTCGAGAACGGTTCATGTTAGCGTTCTAAAATTTATGTCAATCGTTTTCTAATGAAAAACTACATAAGAAATGTCTATTTGCGTAACTTTATTAGCGGTTTTGATTTTTTGACGATTTTTTCAAAATTTCATTCAAAAATTTAGAGGGGTTCTGACCATTCGATTGCGTATAAAAACAGTAGGCCTCCAGTGTTTACGGATTGTGATTTTTGTTCCAATCGATTTATTCGTTAGTCAGTTATCGTCTCCACAGACTCACTGACACACACACACACACATACTTTCACACACACACACATACTTTCACACACACACACACAGACATCACTTCAAAAATGCTTGATTCGTGATCATGGATGCTTGAAACGTGCTCCCCCGTCGAAAACTCGAATTCGAATTTTCGACCCCGTCACAATACTTTCCTTATACATTATGTATATAGGGAAAGTAAAAATGAAATTCGAAACGAATTCTAATGAGAAATTGATGGAAAGATACAACACGTTTAGTTCCTTTTGTTTATTTGGTAAAATGACTCCTACTTGACTTTATTTGGTAAAATGACTCCTACTTTGGTAAAATGACAACTACACGTTCAGTTCCTCTTTCTTATTTGGAACAATGGCTCCCGCTTGATGAACACTCATTGCTTGTGAAGATGCCTCATAAAAACAGTGGTAATTCCCTCAGTGTGATTAAAGAATTATGATATTGTGAAATTTTTGCAATTTGAAGTTTTGGGTATTTGGGTTATTTTATATATCAGTAGAAATATAAAATGTGTGTTTATTAAGTGATTTGGTGGTCGTGATTCCTTCCGCTGCTTAGAACGTAGTGTTCCTTCAAATATAAAATACTTGAAAATTTATGTATTTGTATCCAATTCTATAGAACGTTTTAGTTCCAATATTAGCTATGTAACATCTGTACGTTTTGCACAGATGATCGATTTAAAAATAATTAAAGTGTTTAAAAAGTGAAAATGAGAATATATAAAGAAAATAAATTTAATGTTTAAATAGAAATATTTCTATGCAAACATAATAAACTTGTCTTTAGTTTCATGGTAAGATGTAACAAAATACGAGTATCAAGCATTATTTTAGATTTGCCGAGAGCAATTTGATGGACGCAAATTTCGCTCTTCGTATTATATAACATTTCCGAAATTTTCAATAAAATAACTATTTATAATCTAAGCATGCTTGAGGATATTTAGAGTTGTTTTTAAACTTACTATTACATAACACACTAGTACATCATTTTTTTTTCTGAAAATATAAGCATAGGTCATGTAGGTAGCATAGGACGATGTAGGTAGCATAGGACATGTAGGTAGTGTGCGCCGGTCGGGTTGAAAGAACTCGCGAAGCGATCGATCTCTAGGTGTTGATACTGCGTAGCAGGCGGCACGAAAGTGCTTGCGAAGCGAACTCAGCTTACGTCAACGAGTAGAGGACGAAGCCTCCCGACTCGCGAATAGATTTCCGGGGAATGGCGAGCCTTGAAAAATGAACACATACCTGTTCTGAAAACACTAAAAGTGGTGGAAGTTTGAGAAATAGTTAATCTCGGAAAATGGGTTTAAAATAGCTTGATTAAATACAGAATTTTTTACTTTGAGTTAATTCTAATTTTATGAATTTCTGTGTATAGAGTATATTTATTATTACGACGCATCCTCTGAAATCATGGATGTATTTTCAAGATAAAAAAGTGAGTTCGAAATTTTGGATTACTAACACATGATTCCAAGGTAGCTATAAACGTAAACAGGTAAGAAATACAGTTAATAACTCTCTACTCTCTAGCAAAGTCAGGTACAACAGAATAGCAATAAAATGCTCAACTAATTCACAAAAAAGACGATAATATTCTCAAAACGTTGACGTATTCGCAGTTCATTTTTACTTATCTCACGTCAAGTTACTCCCTGAAAAATGACAATCCTTACATACCTCTCTGTGGAAGGATTTCATAAAAACGTACACAGGAAAATATCTAGTTCAATCATCTGTATTCTTAAAGTTTCCAAAACTTGAAAAAATTGGCCATATTTCGCAAAATTTCTCGCCAAAATCAAGCGACGAGAACCTTCCGTAATAACATTTAGTACCTGTAAAACATTAATTTCCCATTAATTGTGTATTTTATGAATTATTATACTTCTGGATGAATGGAAAATTTTCTGTCAAATCATGTCCAGGCACATTTGTTTCGCATAAGTGGAATTTTAATTATTTATATTAGTCTGATTAATCAGATCACAACCATTATGCACTCGAATTATACTATATTTATCCTACATAATAAAGGAAGATGTCTGTGTGTCTGTCTGTGCAGTCTGTAGGGGGGGGGGGGATTTAAGCCTCGTACAGCCATGAAAGTTGGTACACAGATATTTCGGGACCCAGGATGTGCACTTCGGAGTTATTTTTTTTATTAATATTATTTCGAATTAATTTTTTATTTATGGTTTAATAATTAAATATTAACTGAATTGAAATACGAGTATATACCAACTTAACATTGTAAAACGTAGAAAAATTAATTATCTGAATAGTTATGACGTCGATATGATATAGTATCGATAAAGTGAAAAACGATATTGATACAGAATCGACACTTTACTAAACGATACACACCGATACGCCAGTTACCTTACACCTTTCTGGTAGGTCGGACGGTCTGGGTCTCAACAACAACAACACCGATACGCCAAATTAAGCTTTCCCATCACTCTTATAATATCTTTCTTATGTTACATTTCCTTTTTCAGTTGTTTTAACAATACTTCTTTTTTTTATTTTCAGAGGATGATCAAGTGCATATTTTAAGAAAACTTCATAGATATTCAGAGTATAGTACACACAATGTAAATATATGTATTTCATACATTTGTGAATAAATAACTTTTCATACTGCTGTAATTGTAATTCTTTCATTAAATTTAGCGAATAAAAAGGCATTTTTTATCATTTAAAAATAGTACAAATTTAACGAAAAATTTATTGCTATTCAGGATGTACTACACGCAATGTAAATATGTGTAATGCATACATGTGTGGATAAATAAATTTTTATACTAACAATTTTTTACAACTTTCCTGTCGCCAACTGGAGCAAAAATAGCATCTTCCTTCATTTATTTACAAAAGAAAACATTTTATGCATATATTTCCAATAATTTATAATTTAAATAAAATTGACTTGGTTACAAATGATTTGGATAGACTCTGTCTACCTTGTATCCTCTGATGCTTTGTGACGGAACGTCATTCAGTACACCATCGTCTGGATAGCCGGAAATCGGTGGTTTATTTTCCCACATTGATTCCCGGTTTGATTTTCCTTGTTATGCTTCACTTGTTAACTCCGTATGAACATGAATGAGAGATTTGACAGTCATGTTCCGTATGAACATGACTGAACTATCCACTTTACTTCCAATAGATAATGATAATATAATTGTCTTATTCCACAAACTGTTCTCTGTCTAGCCCAATGATTTCCAACTAGGGTTACGAGACCCGCGCCCGAAGTTCCGTGAAAATTCACACAAACTTACGAAAAAATATAACTTGCTGCCATTTTTGCAATTCAGTGAGAAACGTAAAATTATTAAGGTTATAACGTGATCGTATTAATACGACAATAAGATATTTTAAAAGTTTAACTTGATAAAATATTCAAATGGTAGTTAAAATTTAGGCAACAAGAGTTTTACTAAGGAAGAGAAATTTTGTTGAAGCTGGAAATTTTTGTAGAAGCAAGAAATCCAGTTGGAAGTAATGAACAATACCGGCATTTCCGTCAACTACTTATAATGTTAGCAGATAAAGCTTTTGAAAAATAAAGTCAAACAGTAATAGAAAAACGCCAAACTAGTTAAAATATTTTTTCTTTCAATCACATCACATGAAAATGTGAATCTTACATTACATAGGAATACTTCTGTATGTGTATGTGTATGTCTGTCTTTGTGTGCAGTTTGTAGCGGGAAATCTAAGGACCATAAAATTTGGTACACAGGTACTTCTCGATGTGCACATGTGTACCTCGGCGTTATTTTTTTTTTAATTTCGAATTTGTTTTTTAGTTATTTTATGTTTCAGGGCAATATTGGACCATATTCACACAAATCGATTTCTTAGCGACCTAAAATATTATGATGTTTTCTTCTTAACACCACAGGAAAGATCGAAAAATTCTCTCGCAAATAAACTTTGAACGAAGTCCATACGATGAATAGACAAAGAACCAGAAGAATGTTTCGTCGAAGACACTGAAACGTAATTCGCAAAGAAAATGCAAGAAAAGGGCAAGAATGTAGTCATGACGTACGTAAATAACATAGCTACGTAAACTGTGAACCGAGTTTCAACTCCCTACGTGATCTAAGAACCGAGAACGAGCCCATCATAAACGTCGAACGAAAATGGAAAGAAAGGTAACGTTGAGTTAAAAAGAATTGGTGTTGATTAAAAACGTCTGCAGAAACAAACTGAGCTAGTTGTCTTGAAGGTTCTCATGTATTGTACATTTTATATTTGTGTGTGTGTTTTATATCATTTGTACTAAGATGGTTAAAGGTATATTGGACAAAAATCAAACTTTTTGTCTAGTATGTACTGTTATTCAGCAGTTATAAACTCATGATGATTTTTTTTTTCAAATTAAGATTTAATTTCCATTTTTGACAACCGTCATTTTTGTCAAAGTGATAAATTCAAGAATAAATTTGAAGTAATAGTTAGTAAATAAGACAAGGGGAAATCTAACAACGTAATTAAGTATAAATTAATAAAATAAAGCAGCATACAGCTGTTTTGAGAATACGTTGGATCCCCTTCTTCAGTGCTTGTTTAACCAACAAACCCGAAGTCAAAAAGACAAAACTCGCGCCCCTTACATGTTTTTCACTTCGGGTCTTCCGGGCTACCTTGCACTGAGAAAGTGGATCCAACATATCCTCGAAACAACTTATGCTTCTTTATTTGATTATTTTGTACTTAATTACGTTGTTTGAATTTTCTTTGCAGTAATAATATTTGCAAAGTAAAAACGTGTGTCCAATATTTACCCATCAGGACATTCTTGAACACTTCATGTAAATTTTTGGACAAGCTTTGCCTCCTCACTTATATTGTGATGAATATAACAGTAGCATGTCCGATATTTGACTACATAAAGACCTTGCAAATATACCCTGACAAAATTTTACTATAAAAACACTTACCTAGGACATGTAAATATTTTTACACGCTTGGGGAAAATGTTTGGACATGCTCTCCAAACTTTGGGCCTTCTCACAGGATATGCCTCCTCACTTTTACTGTGATGAATGTAACATGTCAGATATTTGACTCCACGCTGTTGAAGACCTTGCAAATATCCTCTTACAAGCATAGGCGTCGACTCTGGGGAGGCACATTTTCAAGAGGGTAAAGCCACCTCTGGAAAATTTCAAGATTTTTGTCTAACTTCATATTTTACTAAATACCAGAAAATGCAATTTTCAATTATTAAAACAAACTGTGCAAGCAAAGCATTCCCCGAAAGGTGAGATGAGATCACGAAACGTCTATCCAGAAAAAGTGTATCTTCAGGATGTAATTATGGGCTACAACTTTTAAATTATATCAAATGCTGCAATAAAAGGAGGTTGTAATAGAATCTGGGATGCTGATATATCAGTCCTGGGTTCTAATTGAAAAGGGAGTGGGGCATAAGTCTCTCTTTTGCGCGAGGTGCTCTGATTGGTCGTGACGACCAGCATTTCAATCCTCTCTCTGAGGAATATGCGAATGAATAACGTTAAGTAGATTTTTAATAAAAATCAGAGGGTAGAAAAAATTTTAAATATATATATATATTAAAACAGAAAAAAAATGAAAGTAAATCCTATAAACGTAAATATCACATTTCAGTTCAGTCTTGTTCACATCTTACTTACCACTTCTCGGTCATCCAAACAGTTACCTTATACCTTTCTGGCAGATCGGACGGTCTGGATCTCAATAACAACATCTTACTTACCATAGGGTCATTAACTATCTTGCATGCAAACCAGGCTTCTCTTTACCCCAGCAAACATGTTTAGGCTAATGACAAAAACACCTCATTACCAGAACTTTTTCAATTACCCGTTTAGTCCAAAGAGAAAATGAGTATTTACAGCCATGGGACTGGCATTTCCAAAAAGTGACTATCTCCAGTAATAATCATAAAAATGTCCACAAAGTGGAGATGATTTTTTGGGTCAACTGTATACCAACGAGTTTTAGTCTGTAGTTGCTCCTTGACTCTATATACCAGTGACGTCTTTCCAGATGGTATTGTGTATAATAGTATATCCGTTTGAAGCTGCAAACCCCGAGGATAGCTTTGCGCCTGTGAGCGGCGGACGTTTGACAGCCATCAGCACCAAGTCATTTGAGACCAGAGAGCTAAAGTTATACATTATAAGAAAACAGAAAATGTCGGATTCATAGGAACTTCGGGGGGGAAATGATTGCGTTTTGTAGGAGAATTTGGCATATGTTTAACTGGTTTGGTCTCAGATGAGTGATATTTCTAGTGTTGAAGGCAGTGTGATGCTTTGGTTCTGTTAATAAAAGTTTCATTTTGATTAGTGATGAAAAATGAACACGATATTTTTATGCTATTCGTAAAGGTTACGTTTTGATTTGTAATTAAAAAACACACTTATTTCTCATGAATAAATTTAAATTAGAACAACAAAAATTTCTTCTTGCGTAAAAAATCCCCAAACTGCTGAAAAACCTGCATATTACATTATAAATCATGCAAATTTTAATTTAAACGCAACACTGGTAAGTATATATGTATGTTATAATGGCTCTGCGAATTGCATTCTGCGAAATTGTACTGATAGGTGCTTTTGAATTAAAGAATATAACTATATTAAATCTTTCTATAAAGGACTTGGTGAAACATAACAATGCTAAAATTTTATCAAAAATGGGATTTTTCCAGAAATTGCTGTATACAGTTAGGTGTTATTTGTTGTAAAAATTTCAATTTGGCAATAAGTGTCGCTAGTCCTGTTGTTTCTGCAAGCCCTTCATTTATACGTTTATGTATTCTTAATAAAACTTGTTTTTACATATCTTATTTACACAGCTGATGGCATGGACATCCAGATTTATATAAACATGCAACGAAATCTTAAGGTTTCGTTACAAATCCAAACTCCAATTTTGATTTTATTATGTTGCAACTTTATCATTTTTCACCTTCAGTGAGCGTGGGTCACGCCCAGCAATTAGCTCCAAGGTCGAAACAGGAAAAACGGAGCATAATCGTCCCTTTTAACTTCAGCCCATCATATTGATCGGGAAAAAATTAAATGCAATGGACCCGGCCCACCAGGAAATCTCTGAAGATATCACCGGCCATATTCGGGTCTGGTGTAGGTAATCAATAATATGCTAGAGAGCATAAAGTGACTGACTCTTGTAGTGCCTCATAGCCCCCTTCACTTTCAACCACCAATTTCTCCTCGAAGAAAAAAGTTGTATAATTAGTAAACTAGAGTGGTGCTGGCCTAAAAAGATTTTATGTAAAACTTTATCATACAGCAAATAAAACTACTAATTTCTTTCTTTCTTCCCAGACCGTCCGACCTACCCGAAGATGTAGGCAGTGCCACCTAATTTAGCCCAGAACACAATGGAGGGCGACATCCACAGGGACCGAAACCTGCTTTCTCAGTTACTAACTGCTCGGAAGAACTTTCAAACCCATAGATTTGACGTGCTCGTACTTCGTGTGAACACGTGGACAGATTAGACGTGGACAGATTAGACGTGGTCGAGCCGGAAATAGGACTCGTATCCTCTTAGTACAATCCCCGTATCCACCCCAAAACTGCTGCTTGTGTGCACATATGTGCTTTGGTCAATCCGGCTTCTCTGCCCCAAATTCCCAATGCGACTAAATTGAATAGGAATTTGCAGCCATTTTTCGCATTTGGAATTACTGTTGAATACTCGAAGATCATCCTATACTCCATGATTGTACTTTAATTCCAAAGATTCGTTTTCGAATCGATTTGTTACTCGAATTTCCTTAATCTCCATGGCAACGGACGCTGTGATGAATTTTGCTGTGTCTTTGTATTCTTCATGATTTTTAACTACATACATAGCTTCATGATTTGCCTGTATGTTGGTAAAAAGCTATTAATCCAAGTATAAAAACATCGTGGAAAAATATCTGTTCAAGGTTATTACTTGTTTACTATGTTTTGCTTTTGCCATATTTGTTGATTTTAAACTCAAAAGTAAATTTGTTAATTTTATTGACTTACGTACTATTGTAATGGGATTATTTGATGATGTACATTATTTATAATGGTTTTTTTCTAGTAGTTTTGATCAGAAAAGGCTTCATTATACTGTTAATATTTTTCTCTGTGATATGTTGATTGTTATCTATTGCATTGTTAGATACCAAATATGTTGCACTAATGTTGGTTTTAGAGGTATATATTATTTTCTCATATCTATTTTATCCTAAGCCAGGTTACACTAATTGTAACACATTAAAAACTAGATTTTATAAAATTTGTTCAGAAATATTGAAAACTTTAAGGGCCTAATTTCCAAATGTGTGGTATGTTCATACGGTAACATTTTATGAAAATATTTTATTTGATGCTTTATTTTGACTGATACAGAAAACACAGTTTAATGTGATCACACTGAATTATAACACTAATCAGTGAAAATTAAATCACTCAAAAACCATTGATACAATGGAACAAATTTAATGGAAATGTACTAAAATCATTAGAATATATACTCTTCAGGCTTCATTTACAGTGGAGAATAAGTCATTTATAGTAGATTGCCAGCAATTTTTTCAGAAAAGTTCATTTATAAAATGGTTGCATTCATAGTGTTTATGAAATTTAGCTGACCGATGCTGTAACTCCTCTCTCATATCTGACTTGTGGGGACTTTATCTACAATTTTATCTTCCGAATCTTTAACATATGTTGTACTTAGATATGCATGTTTCTAATACAGGTAAATCAGCATATTTCTGTTCACCATAAGTGTGCCTGCAAACAGTATTCACCTGAGTCTTCCACAGAGTAAACCAGTCACCTGTTGACCAAATCTCTTTTCCCATTTTTATGGCTTGATCTCTTGATTTTAAGTGCATTAATGGACTGCTGACAAGCAAATCTTTTACAAGAACATTCCAAAGTTTCAATGCCAGACCAGTGTTAGGGCAAGGCCTCTTGGGGGCCTCAGACAAATAAGACTTGCATGCAATTTTTTTTTTTTTTTTTAACATAAAATCAGAAATTTCAAGGCAAGATGATGGCTTTTTTACTCCTTCAAATTTAGAAAATAAGAAAAACCATAAACATCCTTTATTCAGAATGAAAGATAAAGGATTTTAGCAATATAACAGTACTTCTCTTTTGACCTACCTATGTTTCAATACCTTATATAAAGTATGTTGTTGTTGAAACCCAGACCGTCCGACCTACCAGAAAGGTGTAAGGTAACTGTTTGGACGGTCGGGAAGTGCCACCCAATTTAGACCGGAACCCAGTGGGGGAGGCATCCACAGGGACCGTACCCTCCTTCCCCTACCACCAACCTCTCGGAAGGACTTTCGGACCCACATGTTTAACGTGATCGTACTCCGCATGAACACGGCGGCAGTTTTGGCAGTGGCTGGAATCGAACCCGGGCCTACCGAGTGCAACTCCAGCGCGCTAACCAATGGGCTACCGCGCCCTATATAAAGTATGTGAGAAAACTTTTCATATTGCCTTGGGGGAGGGAATTTCAGACCTTGTGCCATGGATTCATTCGCCTTTGGCCTCATGAGCTTTGGTACTAGGCTTGATTCAATGCCATTTTAACTATGCCATATTTTCCATTACTCATTTGCTTACAGTCTATATTTTCATTTTGCTTTGATTTGCAATAAATTTCTTCACAATTCCTTAAAATCTTGCTTTAAAGTAGTTATGAAAGTTTTAATTGCATAACCACATTATGTTGACTCATTTTTAACAGTTAGTCCTAGTGTTTTAACAGATTGATTTTATCCTTAATGCTGAGATCAATACACTTTTTGTGCATCTCCATGATTTAAAAATATTTATCGATAAGAAGAGTACTTTCCAAACAAGAATGTTCATCAAACTGAAGAATAACAACTGATAAGAGATTGTTTATTAAACCACGTAGTTCAATGATGACTGATACTAAAGCACTTGCTTAAGAGGAAAGGCTCTGATTTCAAGAACAGCATTCCTGCACAAGATAATTTTTGCCTATTGCAGAATCCAGAGCAAATCTTTTCAACCATTGTTGTCAATTCACAAATGCTCTTTTTCTATCTTTTCATTTTTTGGAAATTAAAACTGAATCAGTTCAAACCTTTTGTAAATATTTCCACCCCAACAGCAGAATAGCCTTCTTTCTTTCTTCAGCATGAAAAATAATTATTGTATACTACCAGGCAGGAGGGCTTTGGCAGTCCAATAACTATAGCCATATGATTTTATTATCTTCATGATCACAATAAGGAGCACTTACTATACATTAAATTCCATGCATGAAATTAAACTTATGATTAAAAACTATTTTGATTCTTTTGACAAATTAGTGGGAGTGAAATTTAAAAGGGGCATGCTTAAAGATTAGGTGCTATGCAAGATTTTGCATTGCAAGATTCAAAATTATTGTAAGCAATTCTTATAAACAAAATCCCACTAGGTAGGTACTCATTGGTTAATATAAAATTTGTTTAACAATGAAATCGTTTTTACTGTACAGTGGAATTATAAATATGTTGAAATTAGCTTATTTTCAAAGTAAGTAATTAGATACTTTGTTATTGTAAATATTTTAAAGATTTACTTCATATATTAAATGACTTTTTATTAATCGTAAGCCTATTAATTGCAATTTTTATTATTTATGAATTGCTTATATATATTTTCATTTTTTTTTCAGGTATGGCTCCTAAGCATAATGTGGTTTCTGAAGAAGTAAGGTATGGTATATGTCGATTTTGAATAACTTTAGTTTCAAGATTAATATAATATAAAGGTATATTATATATAATATATAATAAAGGTATATATAATATAATATAAAGGTATATTATATATAATTATAAAGGTACGTAAGTTACTTTTTAAAAGTAACTTACGTACCTTTATAATATATATGTATAAAATTTATATCGCTGATTTCTCAATGACTTTATGTAAATAATGCAAAATTATCAGTCAAGCATTTCATTTGTGTAATATCAAAGCTAACTTCTCTTGCAAAAGGAAGATGAGTTTTTATAAGTTCTAAGATAAAAATGATTATATTATAAGTTCTAAGATAAAAAAACTTTAAACAAACTATGACCTAAGTTCATTCAGTTCTAAATTTTCACAGGAAAATCAGATATTTTTTATTTCCGGGAAAATATACAAATAAATCTTTGCTGGAATTTCTTTCTTAAATATATCAAGGGCAATGTCTGTCTGTCTATGTGTCTGTGGCGATTGTGCGTCGCCGGGCCCCGAACCAGGGACCTGATGCATTGTAGACCGACATTATAATCACTGAGCAAAAGCTAGCTCCTCCTCTGTTCTTATAATTCGGGTACTGGTGGCTCCAAGCATCTTTGATCAGATGTCTTTGCTGCCGCATGTCTTATACACTATGCATTCAGCGACCGCACGTCAGAGAGCTACGAAATTTGGCAATCGGATACCCAGAGGGGGGAAGGTGACACGTCAAAACCTATTTTTAAAATTTGAATTATTTCTTTTGTTATTTAATGTTTTATTCGATTTCGACCATTTTTTGCCCTTTTTTCATTACCATCCAGACGTCGTAGAAAAAAATAAGTCACACGACCAGAAAGAGCAAACAATTTGTGAGTAAAAATATATCAAGTTGAAATCTCAGGAACAAATTCTAATACTTTTTAAAGATTTTAAAACAAAAGTCACTTTCGGTTCAAAAAAACGAACTTTCGTTTTTAAATCCTCGCATCCAGAAAGTTCTGTTGATTTCAACTAATAATTTATATTTTTAGAAAGCTCAAAGATCAGGGATTCTTAAAAGCCCAATCTGGTCAAGAAATAATTAAAATTGGATGCAGGATCGGAATTTTAAAGAAGTCATGATTTTAAATTTCTCGGACGCAGTAGGGCGCAGTAGCCCAGTGGTTAGCATACTGCAATTGTACTCGGTAGGCCCGGGTTCAATTCCCGCCACTGCCAAAACTGCTGCTGTGTTCACGTGGAGTACGATCACGTTAAACATGTAGATCCAGAAATCCTTCCGAGAGGTTGGTGGTAGGGGAAGGAGGGTACGATCCCTGTGGATGCCTCTCCTACTGGGTTCCAGTCTAAATTTGGTGAATAAAAAGAAAGTTATGGAGATTGTCTCGGAGGACGAAGTAGCCCAGTGGTTAGCACGTGGGAGTTGCACTCAGTAGGCCCGGATTTGATTCCTGCCACAGCCAAAATTGCCGCCATGTTCACGCGGAGTACGATGACGTTAAACATGTGTGTCCGTAAGTCCTTCTGAGTGGTAGGGGAAGGAGGGTACGGGCCCTGTGGATGCTTCCCCCACTGGGTTCCGGTCTAAATTGGGTGGCACTTCCTGGCCATCCAAATAGTTACCTCACACCTTTCTAGTAGGTCGCGCTAGTGAGTTTGCCACGGAAGAATTTTCAAGGGTAGCGAACAGGCTGGTCGCCAAAGGCGGCTAGTTTTAAATAAAATCCTTCACTTGAATAAAATGGGTATTTAGGGCCAAACCTCCTTCCCCTTCTATTATTTAGCAAAAAATTTCATTTAGTATATTTATGGGATGTGTTTCATTTATTAGTTGATAATTTGTTAAAGAAATGTTAGCAATGTCCCGAAACATATTATAAATGAAATGAAGATATATTTTCAGAATAATGTTATTAAAACATTATTATTTAGGGACTTTGAGTGTTTTAGGCTTATTAGAAACACATTTGGAGAACACCCGGAAACCCTATTTATTGAATTTTTCTGCTTGCTTACTTTTTGAAATCATTAATTCCAATTTCCAATTGCTGGTCAAAAACACAGTATTGCTATGCAAAATAGATTTTGTGTAACAATAGTTGATACATATTTTTTTTCCCCTCTAAATCGAACCCTGATTTCAACATATGGAATGAATCTCATGTGTAGGGTTGCCAACAGAAATGGGATGGGGGGCAAAATGATGCATCACCAATGTCTCAAAAGCTAATAAAATGTACAATGTTGAGATCATGTAATTTGAATTCATTGTAGCCCTGTGGTTTTCTTTGCTTCTGTAATTCATTTCTTCTAATATTGAAGGAGGGATCCTACATGACATCAGTGACAATAAGTAATGGTCAACCCATCTGCTCATTATTTTCCCCATTCTTGAATTTGTCTCCTCTTACAAACATTCATCCAAAGCCTCACATCCTTTAATGGGGTCACATTGTAAAAATGTTTCTTACAGCTAGTATACTTCATGTGCTCAAAACAATGGTGGGATGCATTACATAGAGACTTAGGGGGTTGGACCACATAAACAGTTTATGAAAGAAAATCAATTCGCATTCATTTCCTGCATAAGGGCCAGAACAATTTATCAGTGGCACTGCTTATGTATCATCATACAAAGTGGCAATCTTTATTAACATTTTTCCATTTTATATTTATTTATTTTTTTAATTTGAAAGAAAATGAAAAGTGTGCGAGATGTATTATAATAGATACAAAATCTTATTTTACATATTTTGGTACTTCCTTATTATAGCGACCCTTCGCAGTTACGATTTTGCGAAGGTCCGATTCCAATACAAAATCAGGATTGTTAATGAAAAAGCAATATAATGATAATATAAACATCTGCTGTTTCTTTAGGACTGCAAATGTTTGACGAGATTTTACAACCTCCATTGGCGATACATCTCGGCCGCTTGGTGATTCATCCTCAGGAGCCACTATAATAAGGAAGTACCCATATTTTTATACATTAAATGTTATAGATTTATGTATGACATTAGGGTTTTATATGAAATCTTAGTAAAGTGGAATCTACTAAATATATAATTCTCTGAACATAGAAGCATTTTTAGTACCAAGAAATTTATATTTCAATAATTACATGTTGTAATAAAATAGAAGTAGGCAAACTATCTTTTGATTCCATTTTATTTCATTGCAATAAATTTGTTCACAAAATCCGAGTGATGTAACATCTGCTAAATATTTTACTTCATGCAGGGGCTTTTTGTAATGCCAAAAATTTTTTAATATTATATTTAGAACTACTATACATGAATGAAATGTTATATTTTTAATGAAATCTATTTTAGGTAGAGTTAATATTTAATCCCATGTGACTCTATTGTACATAAATTACATTGTAGTGCTTATCTATGAATTATGTGTAATAAACTAGAAAATGAACCCATCACTACCCGGAAGTTAAAGCAAGGTAGTTATATAAAATAGCAAAATAAATCAATTTTATTCATATAAAGTGAAAATTACATGCAGCCTGTATATATCAGCACGGTGGCCATGGTATACCCCCCCCCCCCCCCCCATCCCTTCCCTTATAACTTTCAATGATCTCAGCACAATTAGACCAATTTTTATTTATATATTAGCCATATCTTCCACAAGCAACATAAATTTTATATTTCCAATAAATAGCACCTGCAACTTAAATAATACAGATACAGACTGCACTCAGTTTCCAAATCATCTATTTTGGACTAAAATAATTCTTGCAACACAAATGAAAATATTTGAAATCATAAACTCAGTAAATTTCAATCCAATATCAGTCAAATTTTTGCACAATAGTCATAATGATAATATAATACCAAATAAAGGAAATAGGATAACATCTTTTAAATTTGCAAATTTAGAAAACCCAGACGTGTAAATGCACTTGATGTGATCAGCTGTTTATTCCTCCAGACAATGTCTTCCAAACTGCTTGATCGTCTGTGAATCTGCAGCAGCAAAAAAGGAATAGATTTAATTTGACAAAATAGTTAAAAATCATGATTTTAGACTTTAAAAATTCATAACTAAAACTAATTCAAATTTTAAAAAAAATAATGCCTTATGGCACCTTCCCGGGTCTTGAAGTAATTTGTGTGCCAAATTTCATGGCCATGCGACAATTAGATTTCCCACTACAGACTGTACACACACAGACATCTTCCTTTATTATGTACGATATATCCATTAATATATTATCCATTTTTATAGGAATCTTCCAATTCCTTTGGTGTTGTTTACAAGCTATATTGCAGCCCAAAAATCAGATGAACTAATTAAAGTCTTTTGTAAGGTAAATTTAAATACTTTTCTCTTAAATCTATGTGGGAAAGCTTTTTTAGCAGGAGAGGCATATATTTATCTAAATTAAAAATATCTGATATGAGCAGCAAATTATGTTCCCTACAGACTCAAGTTTTCTCTACTTTCTTTCTATATATACTAAATTTGAGTTTTAACTCACAAAATAACATGCGAAACTACATATTTAAAATTACAAAAATTTTCAGTTTCAAAACATTTTCCTTTTTATTTACCGATTTAGGCATTGCTAACTCACTATTAAAAACTGAAATACCTCGAATGGTTTATCCTAGAATAATGGGGTTTATTTTATTCATTTTGTTAGCAAAAGTCTTTTATAGAAAGCATTTAATTAACTGCTTTTATACATATTTAGTCATAGGATGCAGTAGCCCAGTGGTTAGAATGTGGGAATTGCACTTGGTAGGCCCAGGTTCAATTCCCTCTGCTGCCAAAACTGCTGCAGTGTTTACTCGGAGTACAATAACATTAAACATGTGGATCCGAAGTCCTTTCAAGAGGTTGGTGGTAGGGAAAGGAGGGTATGGTCCTTGTGGATGCCTCCCCCACTGGGTTCCGGTCTAAATTGGGTAGCTCTTCCCGGCTGTCCAAGCAGTTACCTTACACCTTTCTGGTAGGTCAGATGGTCTGGGTCTCAACAACAACATATTTAGTCATTTATTTCAGATTTTTATTATTTTTATTCATGATTTAAAAAGAAAAATGGGTACGTTCTATTTTTTTAAATCATTCAAAATATAATCAGCACCAAGGTAATGCATAAGTGACTTAAGCACCAAATTTCATAAAATTTCATTGAATATTTTTTTAGCTAACATTGATATGTATCATTGTACAGACAAACACGCACATACATACAGAGGTCTTACACATAGAGTTTATTAGAGGATATTTTAGAATTTCCAAAATATAAGCAATCTGCCAAAAACAAGAATTCCAATTTTTGACTTCATTCGAATCCCTATACATTAATATGTATTCTAGGAAAAATAATGTGTAAAAGAAAAAAAATTGATTTTTAAAGTACACAATAACATACCAAATTCAGACTTTCTGGCTGCTTCAATTCTCAAGATATACCCAAAAAATGAGTACATTCCTATTGGCCTGATAATGTTCAAAATTTAAAGAACTAAAATGTACCACAAAAGAACACAACTTGTCATATTTTATGCCACTGTAATTAGTGGAACCTGGTTAGTTGGGGCTTCAATAATTAAATATGTGATAAATATATATATATACTCCTGTATGAAGTTAAATAAAAGGTTATATATAAAACTGCAGATTTACCTGCATTTTTTTGGTTCAAGGGATTGAATCAATTGATCCCCATTTTATATTGGTGAATTTTAAAAATCATTAGTCTAATGATTATTAATTTTGTTTTCTTTTTAACACTTTACAACAAAGTTGAAAAGTGTTTATGACTTTGTTCATTCTGTCTGTCTGTCTGTCTGTCTGTCTGTCCGTTAGCACGATAACTGCCGTAAAAATGAGTTTATCAAAATGAAATTTTAGTATGTTGTTCAGACGGTCTGTAGGACCTATGGGAATATAAATAAATAATATCACCCAATTAGTTTTTTATTGAACCCGGGTTGAAAAAATGAAATACATTGAACCCTATGGGACCTAATTTTTCAAACATTTTTTAAGTAAATTTAAAATTCACGAATTGCTTCGAAATTTTTAGGAAATATTCACATTATCCCATAGAATATATAAAAAAAAATTCAGTAAAATATGTTAAGTAGTTTTTTAATTAAAAAAATTATTTAATATAGGGGAAAAAAACAAATTCAATTAAATTCTGACTTTGAGATATCTTCCAGAAAGAAAAGAGAGAGATATTATATAATAAATATCTCTCCATTTGTTTAAACGTTTTGCATATGGGAGTGGCTTCATATTTTAAAATAAATTTGGTAGATAACAATTTTTCATTTTTTTCAATTTTATATAACTCTTCATGATAAATTTAATTGATGGCATTTTAAATGCACTTTCCTACGTCCTAGAGAGTTAAAATTTGGTACACAGCTTAAATTTGTTGAACATTTTATTCGACAAAAATTTGATGGATCTTTAAATATAGATCATACATTTTTTTTGAAATGGCCTGAAAATAATCCCTGTTCACTTCTATAAATCATTGGTGTAATATTGTTAAAAATTCTGATGTGGACAGCACATGTCTTTCTCTGCAGACTCATATTCGTTCTCTTTATTTATTCAATGATAATTTGAGTTTATCTGCACAACATAAGTATTTTAAATGACATTGAATTTACACGTTAAACTTAAATTTGGTTCTCATTTGATAGCTGGACTTATTGTCAAAGGTGGCGTAGCGAAAACGGGAAAAAACTAGAATATCTCAAGAACGGCTAGTCCTAGAGTAATGGGGTTAGTCTTATTATTTTTGTTGTCAAAAATCACATATAAAATAGGAATTTAATTGATATAATTGAGCACACGTAGTCTTTTATTTTTTTTATATATAACGATTTTTGCTGGCCATTTCACAAAAATAGCCCGTTCCTTTTTCCCGAATCGTAGTAGAATAACCTACAAATGATTTATATACAAAATTTTGTTAAATTTGGTATATAAATCACTTGTAGGTTATTGAAATATTATACTCCAAATTTTGTTAAATTTGGTTCATTAGTTTTTAGCTAGAGTGGATAAAGGCAATTTCTGCGGCCATTTCGCAAAGAAGGCAGATTCTTTTATTACGAATCATACTATAATCTAATGAACATCAGGATTTCCCACAAAAAACATACCTACCAAATTGTATGAAATTCGGTCCATTAGTTTTTCAATTAGAGTGGATGTATTATCCACACAGACACACAGAAACATACACAGATACACCCTTACACACACAGACGTCTTCCTAAAAGTAGTTTTTTCGTGTTCTAGAAGTCCCAAAACGTGTAGATCCTTTGAAAATTCGAGTTCCGATCTTCGGCACGATTCCAATACTTTGAGTACATACACATACACATATATATTATCTGTGTATCTAAATTCCGTGCCTATGCAATTACAATAGTTGTGATTTTAAATGATCCCTAAACTTTTATTATTTCTTCAAGGAAGCCTAATTTTAACATATGCAGAATGCAAATATCTCAAGCGATTGTAAGATGAATTACATAAGAATTGCTGAATTTTTTTCACACAAAATTATTTAGCTCTGGAGTCTGGAATACAAGTTATATGAATGAAATATTCATTGATTTTGCATAAAGAATCAGATGATTTATATTTCGATACAGTTTTAAATATTTAAGTATAATAAATTACTGTACTACTGTGATAATGTAAAAGATATTACCACTGAATGAATCACATTTTAGAAATTTTTAAATGAAATTATATTTCAGTTGGAAAGTGTTTCATAATCAATGCTTATGCATGATTGATCTTTCTTGTTCTTATTATTGAAAGATCTTCAAATTGCAACAGAATGAAATTTAAAAAAGCTAATGAACCCAAGATCATCAGGGAATGTATATAGCGTCGGCCCTACCTAATCGGGTAACGGATATTCGCATACTCCACTTATATGCATAGATTATAGTGGAACAAAAGTGAACCCCATAAAGTTAATGTTACACATACCTGTTTTATTGCAATGCAATCCCTGGTTAATTGCTTAAGCTAAGACACCAATCTCATGTATTTCAGCTTCAGTGTTGGAAGACATAGGAGGAAAACAAATAAACTGCCAAACTTAGGCAACCTCTGGTTTTCCCTGTGTAGTTCGAAAGGTATACAGGGTATCCCAAAAAGATTGAAATGTGGTTTAATTCTTTACCTGTTGAAGATACGGGCGCGGTAGCCCATTGGTTAGCGCGCTGGAGTTGCACTCGGTAGGCCCGGGTTCGATTCCAGCCACTGCCAAAACTGCCGCCGTGTTCATGCGGAGTACGATCACGTTAAACATGTGGGTCCGAAAGTCCTTCCGAGAGGTTGGTGGTAGGGGAAGGAGGGTACGGTCCCTGTGGATGCCTCCCCCACTGGGTTCCGGTCGAAATTGGGTGGCACTTCCCGACCGTCCAAACAGTTACCTTACACCTTTCTGGTAGGTCGGACGGTCTGGGTTTCAACATCAACAATCAACAACCTGTTGAAGATACATGGACAATGTAAATTGCAAAAATGTTGAAAGTAAGGGAGGAAATAAGACTATGTTAATAAAATAGTCCTCTCATTAATTTTCAAAAAGTTATACTTTTTAAATTTTTATATGAGCGCCTTAGACAAATTTGGTCAATCAGAAAATTTTATTTTTAATGCAACAAGATCATTAAAAAAACCCTGCATATCTGTATCTTTAAAATTGAGTTTTATTTAATTGAAAATTGAACATTGTGAATGGGGACCATATATCAAATTAGAAATGCAAATTTGTGACATATCACAAAAAAGAAAAAACTGGATGATAATACATAGGATACCCAACCGCGTAGTGAGTACCACTGCTTTATATGATCTCTGTCTGTGTAATGCTTTACTTAGATGCATTTCTGATAAAAAATTTTGGCACATATTAACGTATTTTTGATCTAAACAATTTCCATCGTCAATTTGTTTATGATCCCTATTTTCACTGATGAAACAGCCTTTCACATGGTATGGAAAAGTAGCATAAGTCAGACTTTTTCCTTTATCATAATTCAGTTGATTTTAAAGATACAGATATGCGGTTTTTTTAATGAAATTGTTGAATTAAAAGTAAAAATTTTCTGATTGACCAAATTTGTCTAAGGGAGTCATATAAAAATTTAAAAAGTGTTACTTTTTGAAAATTAATAGAAGGACTATTTCATTAACGTAGTCTTATTTCCTACCTTACTTTCAACATTTTTGCGATTTACATTGCCCACTTATTTCTAACAAGTAAAGAATTAAAGAGTGTTTCAATTTTTTGGGGACACCCTGTATACATAATACTTAGAAGAAATATATTATATATATAGTAATAAATTACTACTATTTATTATATAAATTATTATAATTATTTTATATTCATTATCTTTATAGTATATAATCAAGAGGGGTGTTAATAATATTGATCTGTTTTCCTGCTTAATCTCATACCCCATTTAATTGCATACATTACAGTGGAACCAAGTGTATATGTTTAACTGTCATTTGACAAAAACTGCAGGAATGGTTATTAAAATAAATGGTTATTAAAATGGTTATTAAAAACATGTTACCTTTCAATGAGAAAAAAGTACATGAAATTACAAACATAACACAAAAATCAAGCAAATATTGAATTAAAAAAATATACTGTGCTTAACTAAAAAATGATTCCCATACTGCTACAAAATATAAAAGTATTTTGTATATTTTTAAAAGATATATAATCATTCTATACCATCATCTGGAAAATTACTTTATGCTTTTCCAAAAGCATTAAGGACAGACCCAGGTATAAGCAATTTGAGCAATTCATCCAACTCACATTATTATTGTGCAACATTTCAATGATTCAGAAGACTTTTAAAAGTTTAATGCAAGAATTAAAAAAAAGACAATTGAATAAAATTCATTTTATCAGGGTAGTGTGTAATTTAGTAAAATTTTTGAATTCGCTTAACCAGTAAATGTAAAGGGTGTCTAGCAGAAATAGAAATTATAAGCAAACAAAATTTTAAAATTTAAAATAAGGGTAATACATTTTAAACTAATTATTAAGCTTGAAATAGACCTAGGGCATTTCAAGCTTTGTTGTTCATAGTTCTGCATTAATTGACAGAAAATGCAGAGCTGCAAATGCTATTGTGTTTGCAATAGATCCAATTGTCATTCCTCTTTAAGAATGCCCTCCATTGATCAATACAGAACAATGATTGACAAGCTTGGAATAGTACCCCAATATCCTTTAACCATTTGAGGTCTGAGAGTGTGATCCTAGAAGATGTAAATACAGCAAGAAAACACAGTTTAGGCTATGCTAGTGATTTACTGTGGTGCAAAACAGTTGAAAACAGAATCCATTTGACCATGGATTGATTACCAATATTTGTAGCCATTAGCCCTTCTGGAAATACTAATAAACATTGCTGGGTATTTATTTCAATTATCTTAGTTCGTAATTGTGTATGTATACTTAAACAATAATTATGTTTATCTTTTCAACTTAGTGGCTAGTAACTGGTCGAAAACGGCTAGTAAAATACATTGTCTTGTAGCCAGTGGTTAATACTTTAGAAAAGCATAATTCATGCAATATTGGCAACCACAATGTTGTCTCAACCAAATTTCGACCCTTAAGTATCAATATTTGTTCATTCTTAGGCATATTTAAATAATTTAGTTAAAATATTTTATTTAAGCTGTGTATTTTTTCATTATTAACCCTGGGTTATTAAAGCTATTAATTCTATCTGTGCTTATTTAATCGAGTACATATGATTGAATCCCTGCTATTTCAAAATGAAAATGATTTTTATGGCTTATTCCTGTAATTAATAGGAGCTACCAGGTATATTAAAGAATATAAATGATGGAAAGAAAGCACTTCAGAATAGGACAAAAGCTGTCTATAAATTAAAGGAAGATATAAAGGTTGACTTAAAGGTATGTTTTTATAATAAAGTGTAACTCTTTGAACAGCATCCAGTGAAAATATTTTTCATATCCTCAGTTCTCCCTTTTATCGTTTCATACTGCTATCAGTTCATAATCATGGTCAGTAGCGAAGAGTAAAGTGAATCTGGGGAAACAGTGTCTACAAAATCTACTCAAACACAAAACAGCCTATGATTGGCTGTGACGTCACACTGCCCGTTCGACCTGTGATGCAACATTCTACTATGTGCTGTTTCTACTGAGATATTTCCAAGTAGTTGGCATTTAATTTTATTTACAATTTGTTTATAATTATTTTACCCATTTGTTCCTGGCCTGCTTGAGTTTAAATATTTGTTCCTTATTTTATTTTATTGTAAACATGAACTCTGGTTTTGTTAAAGGGCAATCAGACAATTTGCCTAAGATCGATTTTACTGTGATGGCGCTCTCTTTCAGAAATAATAAATATTTTGTGACAGCTGAAACTCGAGATATAAACTTGATACCCTTTTCTTGAAGGTTTATTATATTAGTAATAATAATTATTATTATTATGTGAATTACGTTTAAAGTATCTGTGGTGGAAATCGAATTATTACAAAATATGCAAACACTTGCCAATTTCTCCGAACAGGATAGATAAAAATGTACATATTTTTTTCTTGTTTTGTTAGTCCAGATTATGAATATATGAAATAATTTTAATACTTTAAAACATTTTTAGAAAACATTTAAAGTGTGTCCGAGCAAGTGATTTTTTAAATTTTACTACTTTCGCTCAAACTTCAAAAGATAGATATAAATGCTAAGCAACAAAAATATGTATTAGCAAATTTAGTTTCTGAATCTAATTTTTAAATTCATTCATAATAGCAAAACTAAAAATAGAGTGCCAAACCAGTAGTGGACACCAGTAGTGCATTTTCAAAGTTTATTAAATCATAAAGAAATAATTTCTCATAAAATGGCTTTGAAAATTGGATTATACAGTCACTGATTTATTAACATAACATACGTAATGAACACTCTTTACTGACAGTGGTAAATTTTGTTTACAATCTGGCTTCCTGCACTTCACATAAGTTTTCACAAAAAACATTTTTTGGCACAGATATAAATATTTTATCTGATGATGTAAAACTAGTAGTTAGACACATTAGAATGATACAATACTTGGAATGATACTATTCATAAGTTTAGGATGGAAGAAAGAATTATAATTACTGGAACTTTCCGAATGTAACCAAACTTATGCACTAATTCTCAAAGACAGGAGCCGCAGATGAAACTTGTGATGTCACATGCCATGCATGCCAAAATGGGTTGTTTTCCAGCCACAGTCAGAAAAGCGAACTTTGACCGCTAATAAAACATGAAATACAGCTCGGAGAATAAATTTTTTTTTATACTTTTGTCCATTTTGAAACATTTCGAATTGAATATAAAAATAAAAACAGAGGCCTGAATTGTCCATTCTTTTTTGAAAGCCCAAATATCTTGTGAAAAAAAAAATATTTTATATGAAATGTATAAAAATTCTAAACATCAAGTAAATTAAATAAAAAATATTCCATAAAGGTATGTTATGCATACACCATATGCACAAGAAAAGACCATCTCATAATATTCTATTTCCATAAATTAGAATTATTGATATACAATAAAAATAGATTATGCATATTAATAAATATATACATACAATGTTTCATATTTTAAATATTTTCTTTTTGAAAATTTCAGAAACTTGAGCTTTCTAATATAGTTTTGAAGGAACTCCTTGCAGAAGAAGAAATAAAACAAACTGATAAAGAAAAAGAACAAAAAATGTATGTTTTTATACAAAAATTTTCATGATTTAGTACTCCTAATTGTTTACAAGCAGTGATAATATTCAGAACTATATATATGGGGTTCCTAGGAATGTTGTTAAGCACCTCAATAACTTTGTATGAAAATGTCCATAAGTGTACACATTAGGTATATTTATAGTAATGTGACCATGCCTAATTAAAATAAAGTGATTGCAATATCCCTTGCAAAGAATTAAAAAAGTTAAGACAACAAACTTGGTAATGGGTCCCCACTTTTCTCAAGAGTATTGGAATATATCTGCTTTTTAAAAATCTGTGAAAAAAGATTATTGACATTTTTGAAATTCTGGCTTCTCAGTTCTCTTCAAAACTCTTTTAACTCCTGTTTAGAAGCAATTCAAAATTGCAGATTGAAAGTTGAAAAAAAGAGTGCATTTTTCCATCTATTTTAATTGTTTTTCGAACGTATTTAAAAACTATTGATTTTTTGTAATTTTCAAAAGTTTCCTGCAACTTGTTAGATTGAATGTTACATTTTTAAAACAAGAAAGATCAATCATGCTTAAAGCATTGATTATGAAGCACTTTCCAACTTCAATGCAATTTTATTTAAACATCTCTAAAATGCAATACATTCCTCGGTAATATTTTAAAATATATCACAACACTACATTAATTTATTATATTTAAAAACTTAAACCTTCATCGAAAAAAATTAACTTCATTCAAATGACGGCATTGAAATATAAATTGCCTGGTTTAAACATCTCTAAAATGTGATACATTCCTCGGTAATAATTTTAAAATTATCATAATACTACGATAATTTATTATATTTGAAAACTTCATCGAAAACAACTGAAATTCATTCAAATGACGTCATAGAAAAAATAACACGCCTGGCTCTCTCTATAAAAGCAACATTTCATTCATAAATAATTTCCCATTCATATCATTCATCACAATACTATAATAATTTATTTTATTTAAAAATTAAGACCATGGAGCTACAAGTAATTAAACTCAATGCTTAAAACTTCATCGAAAAAAATCTTCCATCTCTTTGTAAAATCAGTGAATATTTCATTCATATCATCTATGCAGACTCCATGAACTAAGTGATTTTGTGTTAAAGAAATACAGCAATTCTAATACAACTCATTCTGCATATTTTGCTGTTTACATTTTACATAGATGAAAAATAGGCTTCGTTGTAGAAATAATCAAATTTGGATGAGAATTTAAACTCAAATATATTGTAATTGAGTTGTTTCAGTATGTAGATGCACAGAATTTAAGCAAAAATAAAGTAGTTTTAGGACGGATACAACACTCAATATGAATTAAAAAGAACTTTAAAAATCACGATTTTGAGACAAGATGGATGCCATATATCATTCTGAAGTGGGTCACATGATCGTTTCATATCATGGTCACATGATCGCTTCATTTAAGAGGTTTTTTTAAGTAATTTTTTTTTATATATTTTATGGAACAATTTGAATATTACCTAAAATTTTCGAAGCAATTTGTGAATTTTAAATCCGCTTAAAAAATGTTTGAAGAATTAGGTCCCATAGGGCTCAATGTATTTCATTTTTTCAACCCGGATTCAATCCAAAACTAATTGGGTGATATTATTCATTTATATTCCCATAGGTCCTACAGACCGTCTGAACAACATACTAAAATTTCATTTTGATTAAGTCATTTTTATGGCAGTTATCGTGCTAACGGACAGACAGATAGACAGACAAAATGAACAAAGTCATAAACACTTTTCAACTTTGTTATAAAGTGTTAAAAAACACAAGGTGCTAAGCCAATTATTTTCTTTAAAGTAAAGGAGACATATACACATGAGTTTTAATGCATTAATAATAAGATAAATGTTGAACTTGCTATTACAGAATGCAGGGATTGGAAAAAGATACAAAAATTAGCATCCACCGTATAATCCTCTATTACTTTCTCTTTTGAATTTTTCACTAATTTGTTACTGAAAATTGTGACTTAATATTTTTTCAATAACCGGATTTTGGAAAAAAATTCTCAATTTCAACTTTAAAAGTCATAATGGCATGTAACTACTGCATATATTTTCATAATACATAGTTCTGCTTTTTCTTCTTCACCTGGGCTAGATCTTCTTCCATTAAATTGTGTATCTATCACATCAGCTAGAAAATTCTCTTGCTGTATTATTCTTTTGTTCTATTTTGAATAATTCTAAGCTCTTCTGAATCTGATTCAATCAAATCCTTCCAAACTTCCACAGCAAGTGAGAATGTAGCTATGTCACTTTGTAATTTATCTAATGAAGTGGGTAGATATAAGTGAAAGCTGCTTCTGTAGAAGCCGCCTTATAATATCATCACGGTTAGGCAATTTCAATTATATTAAGAATTACTGAATTTATTATCCCCTTGAGAATTTGGCGTAAAGCAATGGATGTGATTAAGTTCATTTAATATAAATAAGCAAAGATTCATTTGAAATACATACATTTGTTTTTTCCAAAAGGGATGGTTGTTGTTGAGACCCAGACCATCCGACCTACCAGAAAGATGTAAGGTAACTGTTTGGACGGCCAGGAAGAGCCACCCTGTTTAGACCGGAACCCAGTGACGGAGGCTTCCACAGGGACTGTACCCTTCTTCCTCTACCATCAACCTCTCGGAAGGACATATGGATCTATATGCTTAATGTGATCGTACTCCTCATGAACACAGTGGCAGTTTTGGCAGTGGAGGAAATCGAACCCGGGCCTACCGAGTGCAATTCCCACACGCTAACCACTGGGCTACCACGCCCCCAACAAAAGGGGTGGTGTATGAGTTAAATCCAAATTAATCTCTCTTGTATTACAAACGAAAGTATTTTGCTACAGAAATCAATGGTGGGTCTTTGAGGGTACACCCACTTTAAACAATGCAATTTACAGCATAAATGATAAGATAAATTATAAGCATAAAATATGTATCATTCTAATTATCCACTATTTCTACATTTTCCATTACATATACAATTTTATACAAGTACTAGCAGCATACCCGTTCTTCATACGGAGTATATAATATAAAGAAACTTAAAATTTACAATCTAGTGCAAATTCCTATAGTATACTAAATGACATCTTTAATCAAAATATTCTATTAAAATATTTAATGTAATGCTCCTAAAAAGAAGTTTAAGAATCTCTGTTCTCACTATACAAAATTATCTTCACGGGCAGATCTGAAGAATGAAACATCCTGACCCCTTTTGTAAGCAAATTTACAAAAAAATATGGAATTGAACCAATATATGCAAAATAAAAGCGTTAAAATTGTATGGCACCCGTACTACTTATATACGCAAATATTAGAAGATATGACCTGTATTAGTAGATTACATGTAAATTGAAAATTTCAATAAACCCGTAATCTTTAAACCTGAAGGCAGTAATTGATTCCAATATATGCTGAAATTATATGGGATAATATACCCGTACTACTTATAATGTCATACATTGGAAGATATGTCTGAGTGTTAGTAGAAGATTACCTGTATTATAATATGTGGCTAAAAAATTTTTGCCAAAATAAAACAGATGTCATTTTAAATTGAAAATATTAATAATCCCCGTAATCTTCATGCTAGAAGGCCGTGCTTGATTCCAATATATGCTTTACTACTTATATTCTCATAGATTAGAAGATATGTGCATTTGTAGAAAATTTCTCGTGCAACGTACAATATATGAGTTTTAATAATTTTTGCTGCAATAAAATAATGACATAATAACTTGAAAATATCAATAATTTCTGAACCAATAATCCCCAAAAATATCAATAATAATAATGTTTAAACTTGAAGACTAACTGATATTATCCAGTCAAAAATGCATATTCTATATACATATCTTTATTATTCAAATCAGAAAAGATTTAATAAAAATCGTCTGCTGCATAAACACATTGGATTTAAATCTGTTGTTAAGCGACATATCATTTGCTTCAAATAAATTTGTGGAAAAAATATCGTCTGAATAATGCTATCTCTATGGAAGGTTTGGAGACATTTTTGTCAATTTAGTGACATTTTAAAAAATTGACAAATTTATCGCCAAATAGAACTGAAGAAATGACAGTCCCATTTAGCTACAAATTGATTAAACATCATCACGATACTATCCAATAACAAAACACATTTAATTTCATTTATTGAGCATAATTTTTTCAATTTCAAGATATTTTTATGGATTTACAAACATTTTTATCAATTTGGTGACATTTTAAAAATTCGCTAAATGTGTTACTAAGTGGGATGTAATTTCCGTCAATTTGGCAACATTTAAGAAAAGTTGCCAAGTTAGCGATATTTCTCCAAATTTCTAGCTCTAAATTTGCAGAACTGAACAAAACATCCAGATCCCATTTGTATATACTAAATGAAAACACTAAAATTGTATTAGAAGATATACCCGTTCTACTCTTTTTCAGTTTCAACAATCGGCTAAATGAATTTATTGGCTAAATACAATATATGAGTTTAGCTAAACACAATATATAAGCTTGGCCAAACTAACCAACACTCTCGCCAAAATAAATTAAAGTCATGTATGTAGTCCACAATTAATATAATTAAAAGAAAAATCAAATATAATAATAGTATCAAATATATAAATAAAATCAAATATATAAATAAAAGAAAAATCATTTATAAGATAGTATATTTTTATATCCATTTATTTATTATTCAAATAAAAAAATAATAATAAACATTAACAAACACATTTAATTTAGTTGTGTTGCCGAGCAAGGTGATATATTCTCATAAAATTTTAAAAATTAATTAACCATTTTGATTTCTTAATACTTTCATTGTTGAGTAAAAGCTTGTGAAAAGTAAACCATGGTGATAAATTTTCCAAATCCATGTTTTCAAACAATTCATGATTTCAGAAAGTGACTATTTAGTGCAAAAATCTGCCACCAAACTCAGATATAAAATTTTAATTCATTTTCATGTTTTAAATAAACAGTTTTCAACCTTTTCGTTTGGAGGAACTATTAAGTTTGAGAGTAGAACTCCTAGGAAAAAGTTTCGTTTTTAATTAATAACTCGACAACCCTTGATCTTAGAAACTCGAAACTTGGACTAAATTTAAGGGGGGCTATTTCAAGACTACCCACAAAATTTCATTAAATTCAGTTCAGCTGTTCTCCCATGATGATGAGACAAACAAAAGTTTTGTTTTTTACTAATGTCTCGGGAACCACTGGTCGTAGAAACTCGAAACATGGGTAAACATTAACAAACACATTTAATTTAGTTGCCTTGCCGAGCAAGGTGATATATCCTCATAAAATTGTGTTTTAAATAAACAATTTTCAACCTTTTCGTTTGGAGGAACTATTAAGTTTGAGAGTAGAACTCCTAGGAAAAGGTTTCGTTTTTAATTAATAACTCGACAACCCTTGGTCTTAGAAACTCGAAACTTGGACTAAATTTAAGGGGGGCTATTTCAAGACTACCCACAAAATTTCATTAAATTCGGTTCAGCTGTTCTCCCATGATGATGAGACAAACAAAAGTTTTGTTTTTTACTAATATCTCGAGAACCACTGGTCGTAGAAACTCGAAACATGGGTAAACATTAACAAACACATTTAATTTAGTTGCGTTGCCGAGCAAGGTGATATATCCTCATATCTCGAGAACCACTGGTCAAAAGCCCTGACCATCCAGCTCGTCCAAGGACTTAGAGCAGCAGGTTGGATGGCCGGGAGAACCACTGGTCGTAGAAACTCGAAACATGGGCTAAATTTTAAGTGGAACTATTTCAAGACTACCCACAAAAGTGGGCTGGGTTTTTGCCAACTGTGTATGTTCGCCTGTGTGTCTGCGAGTCTGTGGAAGTGATATCTCATGAACAAATTGAGCGATTAAAGAAAATCTGGTAGTATTGTGGTATTTAATTTTGAAGCTCACCATTATGTGATGTTAATTATTTAAGTTCTATAAAAAGGATAATATGTGTTTTGTATAGTAGTGTTTGTACAATGCTTATTTTAGCATAACCCACCAGTGTGTGTAGTCCAGCTTCAACTTGTAAATTACTTATACATAAATTAAATTTCACCACACTAAATTGATGAGACATATTTTTTATACTTAAAATTTTATGAAAAGTATCGTTATGTATTATTAAAATAATTATCATTTAGTACTTATTAACTTACATAGCACTTATTAACAACCTATGATCAGACACATAAATTTACTTCATTCTAACAAATATTTTTTTTAAATTAAGTAACATTCAAATCTTAATTTTGAAATATATTTCTATATACATAGCTCTTCAATGCAATAAACATTTAGCTAACTCTACTTCTGTGTATCTACATATTTTGCTTAATTTATATTGTAACATTATTTAAATTGATTTGAATTGCTATCTTTATTTTAGATTATATTCTCAGATTTCCACTTGTCAAGATTCTGAAAAATCATTGAAGAACTGCCTTGTTAAATTCTCTCAATTCAAACACGTTTTGGATTCAATTGCTGTGGAATCAAAAAGAGTAAATTATAATTTTTATTACAAAAAATCGAACTGCTGCTTGTAAGATAAACACTTACAGAACTTCCTTGATGAAAGCAAGCATATGTCACCTGATTGATATATGCTTGCTTTCATCATGGAAGTTCTGAAACTGTTTATAATTTATATGTATATATATATATATATATATATATCAGTCATTTTCTCTAAATGGGCTTTTTCATCTTTCTTGTTACAATATATTTATTTTTCTATTTTTCAACCTGTTTTCTGCATTATATTTTACCATGAGTAGTTTAAACTAAAAAACAAACAGTAGCATCGATCATTTTGGGCAAATTAAATAGAAAATGCAAATTTTTTTTTCAAAACAAGCAAATCATAGCATGACAGGGGAATGGTACTTAATATAGGCGACTGCTTTCTTAGTATGTATATATATCATTAGAAAAATAAAAAATTTGTTTTGCTTTAATTGCAATCATATATTTAAAACTAACTTCTTATTTTTTCTAAAAGGAAAATCTAGTTTAAATGTTATTCACCTGTTCTAATGTCATTCCCTTGTCTACCAAGAAGACAGGTAAATGATGACAGGAGAATGACAAATCATGTGGTTTTACTTTCCAATTATTTACTTTCCAATTGAGTTTTATTTGCATTTAAGCCTAACTTGATATCCAGTTTGTTACACTAACTAGGCACACATATATATTAAAAAAAATTATTTACTTTTTTTATTCTGAGAATAATTAGACAAGTGAATGACAAGAAATAAAAATACTTATTCAAAATTGTTTAGTTTTATAATATTTCCTTGCACAGAATGATAGCTAGAACAAAGTCGATCTCAACAAACAAAGTCGATCTCAAGAACAAAGATGAATATGGACTTTAGTAAAAAATAATAATACTTTAATTATATTGTATTGTCATCTATGTACAGAATGAGGTGTTAAAATTTAAAGACATGTGAATGACAGAAAAGCTAGGGGATAGTTAAAATATTGCTCTAATGCATAGTGGATTTTTTTATTACTGTTTGTATTTTAAATTATCTAATTTAATATAAAACATCAAATTAAAAGAAAACTAGAAAATGAAGTTATGGTGTCATTATTTGGCTGTCAGGACACACAGGGGAATGACATTTAATAAAAAAAACTAAATTTTTAAATATTAAAAATATAAATTGTTTTTTTAGCTAATGGGTGACAAATATGAACTACAATATAGTAAAACTGATCAGTGTCCAAAATCAGTCCCAAGTCATGCAAACTTTATTTAAAACACCTGGGACATGTAAATATATATATATATATATATAACACCTGGGACATATATATATATATATATATATATGAATGAAAGTAGAAAAGAACGGGAGTGACCATATGAATTACATAAGAATGGTAGGGGTGGATTGCGACACCCCTTTCCCGCTTAAAGCAGCTTTTACAACCCGGGTAACGCTCACGGAACCAACATAATTCCATGGTCAGCCTCCCAAATGTGCGAAATAAAAGCACCAGAACAGACTCAGAACCAAAGAAGTAAACGAATCCATGAAGAAGAAACATCCGCTAGTCCAACCCGATGGAACGTCTCTTTATATAAGTAAAGTTGCTCATGCGCAGAGAAATATCAGGATAATAGTTACGCAGTCATGAATATAAATCTCTATATCAACAATCAGATTACAAATTTTCTTTAAAAAACGATTTGTAATAATGTTGTACAAAATTGACTGGATAATTTCTTTTTATAGCTTCATCTGCAAATTTTTTACATTTGCAAATGCAGTCTTTCCTAAAAGTATTATAATTTTGGTTTCTTCTAAAATGTCCAATTATTATATTTCTGAAGACATACTTTGCAAGGTTTGAATTCCAATCGATAATATGATTTACCTTGATCCTGTATGAATCTCTTTTGTCGTGTAACTCTGTGTATATTCCATATTTCTTGTGTTTTTTGATAGCTAAATCCAAGAATTTTACCGATCCGTCCTCACACGCTGGATTTTCAATAAGGTCCAATTCGCTTGGGTAGAATGAAAAGTCAAAACATGGGGTGTTTTCATAGCCCCCAATTATCACATCATCGACATATCGGAAGTAGGGCATTTCCGATAGGATATGAGTGCCTCTTTCGTATTTAGATAGATATATATCTGCTAGTATTGACGAGCAACTCCCTCCCATAGGTATGCCCTTGATTTGTTTGTAAAAATTGCTTCCGTCGTGTAGTATGTTTTCCTTCAATACCAATTCCACCAAGTCCATGTATCTTCTATAAGTTATATATTGCTTTAGATCGTATTCTTCATGTAGATCTTTCAGAATCAATTGTAAATTATCCAAATCAATATTGTTAAAAAGATCTCGAAAGTCGTAACTCTTAAAGTTGATATCGTTATGACAAAACTTTAGTCGGTTTATCAATTCCTGTCCGTTTTTTATCATAATAGAGTTATGTCTTTTAATATCATGCATAACTATTATGAGTAAATCCAAAAGTTTTTTGTTTGCTATTTCCAAATATGAACCACATCCCACCGTCACAGTTCGAAACTTGACAGGTATTTTGTGTAATTTGGGGATCAGGACCAAATATGGATATTTTATTGTTTTAATATCAATTCCTATTCTTTTGTAAAGTGCCTCTATTCTTTTAGTCAGTATCAATGCGTTACTGGGTATTAAAGCATACATTTCACTGTCCCTGTAAATTTGGTTTAGTGTATCCACGTAGAACTTTTTACAAGTGAAGGCATAATTTGATACAATTTTATCGGTATATGTTAATACATATTCTTCTTTAATTTGCTTGAACGAGGATGGAACTTTAATTTCTCTATTGTTTTTGCAGTGCTGCGGGTAGTAGTGACAAAACGCTTTGTAAAATTTATATTTCCACTCATTAAATGCTTGTATTGGTAAACTATGTTTTACCGCCAATCTATAACCGCCAATCTTTTACCGCCAATCTAGCGGATGTTTCTTCTTCATGGATTCGTTTACTTCTTTGGTTCTGAGTCTGTTCTGGTGCTTTTATTTTCGCACATTTGGGAGGCTGACCATGGAATTATGTTGGTTCCGTGAGCGTTACCCGGGTTGTAAAAGCTGCTTTAAGCGGGAAAGGGGTGTCGCAATCCACCCCTACCATTCTTATGTAATTCATATGGTCACTCCCGTTCTTTTCTACTTTCATTCATGTATTCTACTAGGGAATTTGAGCAGCATCTGCGCCTCCTCCTTTGTAGTGAATAGTTCTTTAATTTCAGGCTTATTTGGGATATATCCTATTTTGTCTCACTTTATCGCAATAGTATATATATATATATATATATATATATATATGTTAATCATATTTAGCTTGATGACTAGATATATGCATTTTATCCTCCTCTTGATTGTTGATTCTCTATTTTTTACATCCTTATGTTGTTAGCATTTTTTAAGTTGTGTTATGAGTTACAATTTCTCTCTTTTCTATTGTTGGAATTCCATATTATAATTTTATTATATATATATATATATATGTGTGTGTGTGTGTGTTCTTTAATAACTTAGAACAAGTTAGAAAGGCAAAGTTGAAAAAGAGCTTTTCAGAAAGTAGTCCAGAGCGCAATAAGAAGGTGGTGACTGAGAATGAGTTAAGTAGAGGGTAAATCTATCAAAGAACAAAGCACATAATGGGTTGTCAAGTTAGTGATAATGATGATATTCCTTAATATATTTTTATTCAGCTGAAACCATATTTTGATTAGCAAAAATCAAAGTCTTACTTCCCCCCTCACCCCCAGTGAGATTTTTTTTTTTTTTAATTTGAATAAGTTTTTTATTTTTTTTATATTTTAGCATGATGTTAAGTGATTTTGACACAAATTGATCCCTAGGCGACCAGAAATATTATTACAGAGTTTCCATCTTAGCACCATGCAGAAGATCGTGAAATTCTCTTTCAAACAAACTTTGAACGGAATCCAAACGATTAATAGACGTGTTTTTGTGAATTTTATTTTAAAAAATTATTAACATTTGTGTGTGTTTAGAATGTCACTGATTTTTATATTGCAATACAAAATAATTGATTTACAATCCCATCTTCATAATTTATACCAGATATTTCTTGAATGAGGAATTTTTATATAAAACCTCATGAATTTTCAAAAGAATTCTAACACCACACGAGATGATTGAATAAGCAGGTTTTCCCCCGTTCTTGAATGCACCTTGGCGGAGTCAATTGTTGTCTTGAATATTTGGGTCATTGTATATTTTTTTATGCAAGTATATAGGAAACTCTAATTGCACTACATAATTAAACAGCTTTTTTGGAGACTGACCCCTTTTTTAATGGGGTACATAGGGCTACCTTGAAGAAAAAGTCAATTGCAAAGTTGTAGAGCATAGCAAAATTAGTACAAGCATTCTGGTTCCCCAACAGAAAATGAAGTAAAACCTTAGGAACCGAACCACTGTATGCACTTTAACTCCACCTTCCCCTCAAAATTCAAACATTTAGACAATGCAACACAATAAATATATTTCATTATACATAAAATACAAAATATTCGCTTTCTGCAATTATGCATGATTTCAAATGTCCCTATTTCAATTCCTTATGTTTTCCAATGTCTCTATGTTCACACTGTTATATGCAGATTAATAAAATTGTTACTTAGAGAGTTATTTTCCATGGAACAAAATGCTTAGTACTAATTTTACAATGCTCTACAGCTTTGTAATTACCTTTTTCTCCTATCTCTGCTGGAAGTGAAATAACCCTCCAAACTCTGCTAAAAAAGGGTCAGCCCCCTAAAGTTATCTCATCATGTATTGCCATAGGGTTTCATAAAAAAAAAATAGGATAACTCCAATAATTCTAAAGTTATTGGCCTGATCCGTGACCTTCCTTTACACCCTGTCTATATGCTGTTTGGTTTTATCAAAGTGTAATATTTATGGAAACCTTTTCCTTTATTGAATGATTATATAAATACTCTTTTATTTTTCTTTCAGTACCGCAGTGCACAAACATTGATCCAATCATACTTGACATTACAAGCAATAAATGAAGTGAGTATTTAGTTCTCAACTTAATGTTTTCTACTTCTCTTATTTGATGTGTTATTGATGTTCTAAAATAGAATAGTTATATAGAATCTTTAAAACTTATAATAACAGATCTTAGCTAATGATATACAAGCCTATTTTTAGTATTTCAATTTTCAGTAAATTTGTTCTAAATATTTTATAATGAAATCTGTTTCGATTTATGTTTTCCATAAAATAAAAATGATGTTCATGATGTAAATTTCTAATGAATGACATACATAGTCTCCCTGCCTAAAAAAACAGGGGAAACATGTAATTATCATGGTACCTAAAAATCATTAAAAAAAATGTCAGGAAAATCTTTTAAAAACTCCAAAGAAATCAGGAAATTTCAAAATTTTACCTAACATTTTTTAATTTATTTTATGAAGTTCCTCGGATATATTATTTTTTTGCTTGTCTGCAAACAAATACATTGTATCACAGTATCACACTCATCCAGATGCACATGTATTTATCTATTCTGTTCAATTTCTTTGCTCTATTACTTTTCCTCAACCCGAAAAATTTTAGACGTTTATCATTAAAAGTTAGGAAATTTTATTCTGTTGTTTGTGTGGTAAATTCACTTACAGTAAATTTTTGATATATCAAAAATTTTCAACGTCTTGAAATTTTACCATTCATCACAAAGTTAAAATGGGCATTTTATTGGTTGCCAAATGATAAAAAATGATTAAGAGAATTATTGAAATTTTTAATTTCTTAAGTGATGTATTTTATTTTGGCAAAAACTTTTTAAATTCATATATTTCTTTTTGTGTTCGTCTAATTGTTATAATAGGATAAAAAGTTGTGTAAGAATATCTTTGGCTATTAAACATCTTCATTTTGGCATATGATGACTAGTACATGTTTTATTGCATTACAAACAAAACATGATTTTTTATATTGCAGATTTACATATAAAGATAATCTAGTATAGCAACAGATGCTTTTTATTTCTATAATGGAATTAAATTAAATATTTTAAATCATGAACAATTTCGTGCTGTCATCTACTTATCTGTTCTATTAACAGAAATTGCATTCTTAATTTTTCAGCCATTTATACAGTCATTACTGTGGTAAAGAAAAATCTTTTGAATATTTGAACTTGATATTATTAAAGTAATTTTTAATGATTTTTTCTATATTTGTGATATAAATATTAAATACCTCTTTTCTAATTAATAGCTGTTAAGTTTTTTATAATTAAAAGTTATTTAATATTCAGGATCATGTTCCCAATGTAGATAATGACATCCATGAATTTATTTTTGCTTGCTTGTTAGCAAGAAATATCTGATATTTGCATTGGCAGCAAAAAAACTTGCTATGTGCCACAACTTTACATAGCAAGTATTTTTTTGTTTTTTTTACTACCATTACAGGTATCAGCCTTTCATGCTGACAAGTGCCTAAAAATTGTGAAACCAATATATGGGTGCTGTTATTTTCAATGGGAATATGATCCCAGCTTTGGAAATGTCCCTATAGGCCCTATGAGTATTAATAGATCATGTACTTTAATTTTTAAAGATGCTTTTATTATTCCATTCCATTTTATATGATTAAAGTTGTATATATTAAAATATATCCAATGTACTTACTTTTTATTAGAAACTCATTAAAGAGGAGTTTGAATGTGAATATATTAAGAACATTGAAGAAGAGAAGCTAGAAGTACAGAGGTTATTGCTAGTATGTATAGGATTTTAAATCTCATTTTCTATTTAAAAACAAATTTCTTGCATGACCTGGTAGTTATTTCTGTTTTATTGCAAAAATTTCCTATTAGCTCTGATAATTTTTTTTTCCGTGCAATTCATAGTGAATGTAAAATATTGTGGTGGTGTGAAAAATCTAATTCTCATATTTTGATGGATTTACAAACTTTGAACATACCAGAATATTAATCAACCATTTTGTTATTTCTATATGCCTGAATATGAATCAATCACTTTGTTATGCTTGTCTGCCTGTATGCACAAAATCTCCTAAAGAAATTAAGCAATTGCCATAAAATATAGTACGAATATTTTAATCAATAAAGATAAAAAATCTATTCTGATTGAGTTATAATAAAAATTCTTTATTGTATAGCCATAAAATCAAACTGCTAATTTGCAGTGGTTAAGTATGAAAGGAGTTCAGGGAGACAGTGTCTACTTAAACAACCCACTACCAAGGAACTCTAATTATACATTGTTCAATATGTTTTATGCACTTATATAGAATGGTGGATGATTGGAAAGAAAGTTACTTGATAACGGGTTGTTTGGGTAGACATTGTCTCCCCATATTCCTGTCACACTCCGCTACTGCCAATTTTTAGTGAAAGTCATGTATTGGACACATTAAATTTTATAAATAATATATTCATTTGCTGTTTATGTAATAATTTAACCATTTATCAAATATCAGTGAAAATTCATGCTATCTCTATTGTACACTTAAAGATACTGTTACGAATACCAAACATCACTCCACAACATATTGCCTGTACCTGAAGAAAATGACATTTGCAGGCAACACTTGTTATTACTTGAAGGTCCAGGTCACTTGATCTTGGAAACAAATTTTGAGAAATACCACCAACTAATTTTTGGTGAGTATTTGGATCAAATTTTGTGGATTGGTTAAGAATTTTTCGAATTATGTAGTTTTTCAAGAACTTTCTACAGAGCATATATAAGCTAGTCATCGTTCAATTTGGTTTTTGGTGTTTATATGAGTAAAAGTGAATTGTGAATATGCTAAAGTCTTGAGAAGATGAACTTCTATCAACTAGTTAAGCATTTAATTGCTGTTTTATTATATCTAACAGTTGTTTACTGATCTTGTAAAGTAGTTATTGAGCTATTTGGTGTATATTCCTGTTTACACTTATTGGTGCTTTAAAATAAAAACGTTAGTCATCCAAGAATTTGGACTCACTCTTATATCCCGTGAATACCCCCAGAATTTTAAACAATATGTCATAACAATACTTTAAGCATAATACCTCATTGTTATTTATTTCGCCGTTTTTGTTCTCTTCACTTGAATATTGGAACACATTTTAGTACTTTATAATTTTTACCTCTTTACCTTTAACAATCATAATTCTGCAAATTTCAGGAATCATGCTCTTGTCTGGGAGGTATGACTTCTAATTTTGCTCTAATTTTAGTGTAATAGCAATTGATGCAGTTCTAAAGTTGGTTGAACTACTGCAAATGATACTGATAAAATATTTTGTTTAATAAAGCAACATCATGGCTTCCAAGACAAGTGCTCTCTCTGAAATTTTGACAGTTTAGCTTTTTACTTTCCCACAATGTACAGTATATGTAAAGGGAATGTATTGTGATGAAATCAAAATACCAGCTCTCAGATTTTGATAGATCCATACATTTTAAGCACTCCTGAATGCACCTGACCATTTTTCTATGTTGTCTGTGTATATGCCTGTGTGTACAATAACTCTTGAGCACATTGATAAAATCAAATGAAATTTGGATGATTATTTCACTAAGTGAATATCAGAGGACTATTAGTTTTCAAAGTCAATAAAGCAGAAAAGATCTTCAATTTTTTAAATGGAAAGTTTTAAAAAAACAATTAAAGTGTATAATAATGTTAAGGTGTCAACATGCATCGATCTAAGATATTTTATGGTTTCGTTTCAAAAATAGAAAAATCCATAAAAAATAAAATGATTTAATAAAGCATAATAAACTAACTTTTTTCAAATGAGTAAATGCTTTGCAAATACTTTTAACCTGTATCCAATATACACCATTTAGAAACTATCACAAGCCATTTTTTTTTATATATATATTAGATTTTTTCCCCCACATAGAGCACTATATCTCTCAGACAAATTGGGCAAATCTATTAAAATTTGGTTCAAATTTTCCAATCAATAAATGTTTAAAGTTTATTGATTATTCAGGAGCTAAAACCAGAAGGAACACTTTCCATTTTCAAAATTATATATATATATATATATATTAATATGAAAATACCGTGAAATATAATATTATAAAATCATCAGAAATCACACTTAAATTATTATGAAAACGTTATGTTACATTGGTATGAAATTAGCCATTTTATATGTACTTTTTTTATTTAAAATTAAATGGCATAACTTATAGAAGGATAACCTGTGCCATTACCGAGATATTGCACATTTTTGTTCTAACATGGATACAATATTTAAGACAGTTTTCAATATTTTCAAATGTATAAATGCTTTGTAAATACTTTAAAAAAAAAAAAAGAATGAATTGACATTATTACTTAGTAGTTATCATTAGCTGTTATCAAGATATTAGAAATTTTGCTTTTCCACAGGCAGCATAATATCTCTGTAAGGAAAGTCATGTCTTAGACACATCAGATTTTTTATGTAATTTACAGTTTACCTATTATAGTGAAACTTCTCTTAACAGACACTCCTAAATAACAGACGCCTCTCAGTGACAAAAATTTCTAAATTCCTTATTGAATATGCATTGAGCAATATAAGTATTTTACCCCACAACCTGCATGTATAATTATATATTAATTTGTTTTAATTTGTCAGAAAGCTTATTGAAAGTGCAACAAAGACTACTACTGCTGTCTATAAACATTCCCGCATCGCATAAATTAGCACATGCTGGTGTTTGTATTGTCTATTCTATTTATTATATCTACTGCCAATATATAAATGCATGTACCTGTTTTTGTCACTTTACATCTGCGATGATGTAATACGTCACTTGTAAATTTCAATGCTAGTAAATGTATTTAGTCTAAATAAGATGTTTTATTTATAATTTGTGCTCTTTGTATAGTGTAACCAAACTCTGCAATACCTACACAATTTGTGTTTGTGTGTTTATCTTATTTAAATCCTTCCTAATCTTAGAACTTACTACATTGTATGAGTTTTATTATAGTGTATATGGTAGTAATATATTTAAATATTGCTCTATATGTATTATGGTCTTTAAAACATTAAATTTTTCAGAAACATAAATATGATATAATGACCCGTGAAAAGAAATTAGAGAAGTTGTCAAATGAGCATCAACGTCTGAAAAATATCAACTACTCACTGTATAGTTCTATGAATGAAATTCTATGTGAACAGAAGCAAAAGCAATTGGATTGGATTTATATTAAAAGGTATAAGCTAAAGTTTGAATTATATGAATGTATAATCAAATTTCACTACTATTACCACTCTTCATTAACCATACTTTTGGGGAATAGGTTTCAGTTGTTTTATGGGTGTGGCTATTAGCATTCCTATATGGTGCAAAGATTACTAGGGCCATATTAAGATAGGAACCCATATTGCTCGTGCCCCCATTATAAAAAAAGCCCTTCAAAATCGTCTTAAAAAAACATTCAAAACCATCATTTTATTGAAGATGAAGCAATTGTACGCAATTTAAACAATATTTAATAGGTAGGAATTTCAGTATTTAAGAAAAGTTCAAATTTCTATATATTTAACAAAAACATTTTAAAAGTGCCATTTTTACTAATTAAAATACACAATTAATATAAATAAAAAATTCCGATAATTCTTTGATGATAGAATTTTATTTCAATTGGATATTGAAATATCACAAATTGTCAGTCCTCTATACTTGCTTGGACCCCGGAGAAGCTTAGTCGGGCCCTGGAGATTATGTAACTGCACTCTTACAGAACTATGCAAATCTGGACTACAGGCTTTAGCCATGCCAATGGCATGTGTTTTGTGTAAGACTTTAAAGGGGCATGTGCACCTGGAATACGCAAAAATAAGATATTTTTAGAACTTGAATTGCGAAAATTAGAAATGATTTTTAAACATTTTTTATTGTTATTCAAAAGTATGTTTAATAAAATGAAAATTATGAAATTTTTGTTGAAAGCAAACGTAAAATTCTGCAAAGGGCAACAATTTTTGTCTGATAAAGGTTTTATATATATATATATATATATATATACGTGTGTGTGTATGTGTGTGCACGCATATGTGTGATGTAAAACCATTTCAATTGAGTCTCATACTTTTTCACCCATTTGTTACACTTATATGGTAGCAGGTTTATGTCAAAAAATATATTGGATTTTGTACCATGTTAATTTTATTTCAGTATTGTCCCAGGCAGCACCGGAAATTTCTGATAATTTTTATATAATACAATGATAAAAAATGTTTGCTAATTAGAAGTGTTATGAAGTACTTAAAATTTGGCTGGGATGTTATTTGATTTTAGTTGATGAAGTTAGCTCATATAGCTTCCAAAACCTGCACTTTTTGTTATATATTTTCACTTATGCCATTTACTGCTATATTTGAAAATTATTTGAAATTAATTGATGAAGTTAGCTCATATAACAAGGGTGGGCAAGTTCTCCTATAAGGAGAGCCATATAAAATATATTTCATACATATTTTAATATTCAAAAGCCACAGAATGTATTTTTTTTTAATTAGATTTCTAAATAATAAAAAATACAATAAGTCCTGCTTAACAAAGTCGAATATGTTTAATCTCTGCTTAAAGACTTTGATTAAGTCTTCATTTTTGCAGTTAATAGTTTCTTGTCAAGCTTTTGTAATATAATTTTTTTAATTATCTCTAATAATGCCAAATCTTCCATTTTAAATTAATGAGGTTAATACAGTTCATTATCAGAACTTGCATTGATACTGGTAAATCTGACTTTCAATTCATAGATGTAAATTACTTGAGTATAGAGGAGTGCAATTTATAAGATTATTTATAATTGATTAATTGTCATTGTGTTATTTTTGTTAGAAACTAATATCGATCTATGCTCCAACAATTTTATTTCTTTCCCATTTTTATAACAATTAGCTGTGTAGAAATGGCAAGTGAAATCCCATATAAATGACGTGCATCGTCGACCAATGGCATTCTGAGAAAACTAAAACTAGTAAGATTCGCTTAGGAACTTGGCTGCAAGTACATAACCTTTGTGTACTGCTTAAAGAGTGATAATGCAAAGTCCAGTTGCATCATCCGTACTTGTTTGAAACTTGTTATAATTATGTTTTTAATTTCTTTATAATCAATTAAAAATGTCGATGTCAATGGTATACTGAATTTTATACCATTCAGTTTTATGAAAGCCTGTCATTTCCTCTCCATGAATCTTAAAATGTTAATATAAAATTTTAACTAAGTGTTAATATAATATAAAATTTTAGGGAAAATGGCATAGACCCAATATTAAGTAAGGATACACAGAGTAACTTCAGAAGCCACAGTTTGCTCACCTTTGCCATATAGCTTCCAAAACTGATTGTTTTTTCCTTCATTTTTTTTTCTTAATTCTACAGTCTTTTATAATTTGCACTCATTTATATTTTTATATTCATTTATATTCTTAATGTAGTTTGATTATATGTTATTTAGATTTTGTTGAAGTAACTAATGCTGCTTTTTGAAATGTTTTTCTAAAAAGTTATCCTTTCAACTCTCAATTCTTTTTAATTCTTGTTTGGCTGTGATTTCTTTCCCGTGTCACATGATACAGCTATTTATTAACAGATGCATTCTTGACTTTTACTTAGTTTATATAGAAAGTCCTTACCACGAATACATGCTGTCATGCTGTTATTTCTCCATTTTAATGTTACAAAATCCAAGTGTTAAATTGCTTTTTATAACTAGATTAATTTCAGATGGGCTTATGACACCTGTCAGAGCTTTGGGGCATATAAAGAAACTCCTTCAACCACAGAAGATTTTCTAAAGTTACTGAATGAGGTACTTTCATAAATTTTATTTAATTTACAGTTAGTTAGTCTTTTATATAATATAACTAATTGCTATAGTATTATGTATGACAGTGCATCTAAAACTGAGAGATATTGAGATTTGTTTAGCCCCCCTAACAATCTGAGGGTACAAACAATACATATTTTCCTAATAAAATAGATATATAATAATTAGATAATTCCTTTAAGCTGATCACGATCACTGTTGCACATACGCAACGGAGAGATTCTCTGTTCCCTGACCCACTAATGCCTATTCACTATGTAATGTGGATAACTGCTAAAGCCCACTGATTCCTATACACAACATAAAATTGAGAGATTTTATTGATGTTTTTAAACAACACTAGATGCGTATAGAATCCCATTGTTTTTCGAAGCTAGTTGCTTAAATCATTGATTTTCACGTTTAAATTTTGGTTTTGGTTTTTCATGAGAATGCTGTCGATTGTATAAACAAACAATTGCAAGCTATTGTGGTGATCTGGTGATTTAAAAGACATGATAGATTTAAAGGGATAGCTTTTTCCTATCATTTATTCTGTGTTTATTTTCACAAAGAGGGTTTTGGATGGAACGTTTGGAAAAAGGGTTAGGTCTGGGAATTTTATCACCAATTTTGATGGGGCATGCATATTAACTAGTACGAATTTAATCAGAAGAATTGTAATAATCATGGTGAAAAAAGAGTGAAATGTATTTCTGAAAGTAAGATTTTTCAAGACTCACATTTGAAAAATAGTGGTGTCAGGTCCCTCAAATGCAATAATACCCAAGTTCAGTGATAATGATAAATATAAAGCAAATTTATTTAATACAATTTTTTTGTCACATTAGGCATAGCATTAAAGTCTTGGAGTAACAAACGTTTCTCGCTATGTGTAGTCTCGCCAGAAACACACCTTCCTTCACTTGCCTGTCATGAACTGGTTAAGAGTATAATAAGCTATCTTCATATCAGAAAAGCAGTGTGTGCTATGCAACTGCTATCTATATTATTTCTAAATTTTCTTTTATTGTGAATTCAATATTTTGGATAATCCACAATATAAAAATAAAACCCTGAATCAAATTAAAGAACACAGCTTGTACATGTGCATGGAACATTCATTTTTTAAATTGGACTAAGTTTCTTTATATAAAGTTTTTATTAACTTTTACATTTCACCACGGATTGGCAATATTTTGGTAGGAATACCAACAATAATTTCTACAAATTGTTCCATATATACAAACTAGGTTGCATTATCTTTAAAGCATTAACTATGAGCAAATAAACATTGTTCATTGCTTTAATAGAACAAACAGTTGCCACATCAATACCATTAAGGTATCAAAACAAAGCTATAAAAAAATGTTTAATAACATCTTCTATTGATGTCTACAATAAAATGTTAATTTCAGGGTGGGATATGGGCTGCTTTTCTTACTTTTTGTCACATTTAGTCAATCCTTTTAGTTGTTAGTCTTACAAATTTTGCATTACTAATCAAGCAAAAACATTTAAATAGCTTCAATGTTTAGCTTTTAAGTAAAATGTTTCATTTTATCTTTATCTTTAACATGCAGAGCATAATGAAAATGTTTTCTATATTTGAGAAGCGTGCAACTGCTTAAATCCACTGAAACTAAAAAAAAGTACAGCAGTATATGTTATCTTAGAAATAAAATTATGGACAACTGGATACTTGTCTTGTAAACCATCACATATGTATTATCACAATATCATAAACACTTATTGATGAATAGGTCTATATTCAATAAAACAAGTTGTTAATTACTTGCCAGTTGATAAACAATAAACAAATTACAATGAAGCAGTCCATATTTGCTAATACAATTCAAGTATTTATATAGCTCACAAACAGGAGTTGGGGTGGTCATTTGAATGAAAAATGTAGTTTTCAGATGTTTTTACTTTCTTCCAACAACAAAAAGCAAGTAAAATCAGCAACCTAAACAAATAAAAAAAAACATTTTCTCTTTCACTATAACAAAGTATCACATATACTATACAATCCCTAAAAATGTAGGGAGGATTGGAGCAAAGTCAAACCACTTAATACCAAATGAATCATGCTACTTTGAACCATCTGATAATGCGCCACAAGTAGTCCTCAGACCACAGGTTTGGAACCAGTGATTTAAGGCATTAATTTATATATAAATTAACTATTTTACCATGGAAACAAAATCATCACATACTAGTGTTGTTATACATTTAAAATTATTTTATAAAATAGTCATCTGTAAAATGTAGATTTAAAATTTTTATGTTTTTAGAGAAATATTTATATTTATTAAAATTATGTTTAGATACAAGAATTTATTCATTCTGCAAAGTATATATTAAAAGTAGAAAGCTCAAGAAATTAATGAATGCTGATTGGTAATATTTCCTTATATTATTCTAATTAAAAATGAAATTTTGCATATATTATATTTGCTTTAATGCTTGCCCGATCTCAACGTTGCTCTTATTAGTAAATGCTATAGCTTAGAAATGATGCATTCCTTAAAATGTGTCTTCCAAAATTCTTTTTATGTAGAGTTTTCTTTAATTATCACTATGTTAACCACAATCCTTACTGAGTTTAACTCCAAATGTACATTAATCACTGAACTTGTCAGTTCTTTATTTCATAAATGACATAACCTTTGAATTTTTAATCTGGCTCTTCTCTTATACACAATTTTTATGGTGCAAAAAGGTCAAATGTGGTAACCTTCATCTAGAATAGAATTACTCCAGTTCAACAAACCTTTCTCTTGTATAGTTCATGCTTCTTCTGAATGGTTAGATCCGAGACATAAGTCATTATCGTTCAATAGAAAAAGGTACAGCATATTCACCCCCACTTTTAATACTCAATAACAAAGAACAAATTGGAGTGTTTTTGTATATCCAAAGCCAATAGGCTTTTTACACCTCTCCTTTCTACAAAATGCTGGTGCATACATTTGTAATTACTTTACCAAAACAGGAGCTATTCACAAACACAATTTGTCCCAAAACAGGCTGATTTGGGATGGTGAATGAAAAGAGCTTTGGTATTGTGCTCCTGTAGATTTGTGTTAGTCATCCTAATAGAATCCTGGGAACAATGTTCCATGTTTAATATTAAGCAATTTATGGTTTATTAAAAATCAGGTGAAAAAATTAAATCTCATTTCCTGGGTGAAAATCTATATAATTTTATGGGTACTCTTGGAATGGCATCCTCAATAAACAAGATAGTCCATATATTAAAATATTTTAATAATTAATTCATCAATTTGGCATCATTTTTACAATTTTGATTATATTTTCATCAATCTAGAGTGAAATGTAGACAAATTGACAGTATTTCGCTAAATTAGTCACCATGTTTGCCAAATTTATTGCTAACTAGATCCGTGAGTATGATGTTAACAAATTTATCGCATAATATTACATATGAAAATTGAACATATTTCAAAATAATTATTACTTTTTTTAATGTTATGTTGTTGTTATTTTTATTTATTTGTAAAATGTGCAATATCTCAAGAATGGTTCATGCTAGTATTCTAAAGTTTGTCATTCCGTTTCTAATGAAAAATTACTTAAGAAATGATTATGTACGTAACATTATTAAAAGTTCTAATTTTATAATGACTTTCAAAATTTGATTTGAATATTTGGGAGTTTTCCAATCATTCAATTACATCTAAAATCAATAGAATTCTATTAACCACTGTAATATTTGCACCAAATTTTGTTCAAAATGCTTCATTCGTTCATGAGATGTTGCATCCAAAGACATTGCCCCCAAAACGATCAATTTGGGTTCAGATATGCTTGAAATGTGCTCTTCTGTTGAAAACTCAAACTCGAATTTCCAATCCCATTGCAATGCTCTCCTTATACATTATACTATGTATATAGGGAAAGTAATAAATTTTTTGAATTTCATTTTTGACTGGATTATATCAAATAGGACCTTTTGATATCTTCTAATACAATTTTAGCACTTTCATTTTGGCACTTTTTCACTCAATATCATATTTTTTATGAATTTATTTACAAACAGGACCAAGTTGTTTTATTTTTCATATCTACCTGTGAAGATAATTTTATTTAGTGAGAGCAGAGATTCTTATACTTCATTTTGGGAGAATTAAATTAACTATTTAATAGGGTGTTTTGAATAACAATGACATTTAGATTATGACAGAAATTTCCACATATTTTAAATCACAAACAACGTTGGGCATATCTACTATTATCTATATAAAAAAAATGTAAGACAGATATAGCAAAATTTACTTCTGTCAGAATGAAAAAATGATGCATAACATCTACAGCATAATATTTTTAATGTTAAATTGTACATTTAGTACTCAATTCACGCAACTTTAAATTGACAATTATCAATATTAATAGCATCCATAATAAGCAATGGAGTCCATATATTAAAATATTTTAATAATTAATTCATTAATTTGGCATCATTTTCATTAACTTGGTGTCCATTTTGCAATTTTGACAATATTTTTGTCAATCTGTGGTGAATATTGTCAAGATAGCAATATTTCACTAAATTAGTTGGCAAGTTCACCAAAGTTATTGCCAAGCATTGCAGGCAAATGGAGAGAAGAGCATTTCTTTATAAATAACTATTAACAAATTGTTAGATGTCAAAATACAAAACTATTACACAAAGTATTTTATTTCCCGGCCGTCCAAATAGATGCTCAAGTCCTTAGGATGAGTCGGACGGTATGGATCTTCAACAAAGTATTTTCTCTTGTGAATGGAATGAACTAGATCCACAAGAGGGATGTTAACAAATTTATCCAATAATATTACATATGAAAAGTAAACATATTTTCCAACAGTTATAACTTTATGTGATTTTTTTTTTTTTCATAAATTTATTTTAAAAAAAATAAGTGCAATATTTCAAACAGTTCATGCTAGCATTCTGAAGTTTGTGTCAATCATGTGATCTTATGTTATTGTCTTGAACTAGGCGATCGATTTTGAACCATTTTTTTTTTCAGGCAATAAAGTTTATTTCAGAGATTATTTTTAACAGCATTAGCTTATAACTCAATACTGGATTAATCAACTTTTCCTATTGTTATCGCATGAAGGTTGAACTTATAGGTAGCAGGTTTAGGATTAAAATTGTTTTGTATGATTACATGTGCTGCGTTCAATTATAAAACAAAAAATTTCAAAATACCTTCATAACCAAATTATCTCCTAAAGTATATGATCAGTTTCAATAAAACCTATTTTAGTTAAAGATGCCAAATTTTGTAATTATTATGAAAAGTTGTAAATCATGTTGGGATATATTCATATTTCCATTTAAATCATTTGTATCATAATTAGCATCATAATAAAATGGAATATCTTTTTGTATTTCCCCCATTCTGAAACAGATTGATTCTTTTGCTAGCTATTCTAAAATGTTTCCTAAAAAATCTTTAAAAATGTTTGTATTAATTTGGTGGCAGGTCAATCATGCTGATCTGATTTGGTATTAATAAATTCTATTTTATTACTTTATATTCATAGCATACTTTAAATTATACCAAATTCTCACATACACAATGCCCCGTGAATATTTTAAATTTTGATTACAATAAAAACTTTTTCCATAATAAAAAAGACAGGAAAACCACACCACCAGAAGCAATAAGCTTGTCAATAAATGGTTGCATCATGCAAACCAAGATTCTTGGTTAGAAAGAAGTTACCAGAAATTAGAAAGAATGAATGGTGAACACTGATGCAAAAAAACTTTCACAATGAATAAAACTACGAATTCAAGTGTCTTATGATAAATGTAAAAACAATTATATGCTCTATATGAGCTACATTCACCAGCTAAATTCAAATAACATTAAAAAAATGATTGATTCAAATATGGTCAGTAGTTTAGACTGCATGTCTATCCACACGTCATAAAATGGCTGAAAAATGTTGTTGTTTTTTTCAATTTTTAAAATCCTAAATCAAATTTGTCTTAAAGCTTAAAAAATATTATGTGTATTCTTCTAGAACACACAACAATGAATGAGCCATCATTCATTAAAATCGGTAGATTCGTCAACATTGAAGAAAAAAAAAGAGTCCAAAAATCATAAAAAGTGCTTTTAAAGCGCTTTTTTTCTCGAGCGCTATTGCACCAATTTTAATTTTTTTTTTCCTCTTTTATTAGCTTTTTGTTCATATTACATAAATAAAAGATCAAGTCTATAACTTTTTTTGTGGGCTGAGATACATGCTCCTGAAAATCAGGTTTTGGTACGTCACATATATAATTTACACATTCCAACTACAGATTTAGAAATTACGACTTTATGAGGCAGACGCCTGTCATGTTCTTAAAATATAAAATATAGTTTTCAAATAATTTTTTTTAAATAGCGTATACATCAAAACAGCGTAAAATTTATAAAATGTCCATTATATAGAGGTTTCACTCTGCATGGTAAAGAAAAGTATTATGATGGTGCAAAAACTCTAAAGGAACTTTTATTCTAGTTCCACACATGACACTGTAAAACTGTGTTAATCTGTAGAGTACAAGAAATTCAAAATGTTATGTTTTCCACTGCTATTAATAAAACTTTATTATTTTGAATTAACAGTACTGTTTATTCCTTTTATCTATCCTTCATTAATATTATAGACTCCAATTAAACTGGGAACATCATTTATATAGCTATTGCTTTAAATTTATTCAGATACAACATAAGCAAGCATTCGAAATTATGTTGTGTAGATATTTAAAATATTATTATATGTAGAGACATTATATATAGATATTTTAAATTAAAAGTGTTGAGGCAGTTTAAATTTTAAAGTATTTAAAAATAAATTATTAAACATAGCATTTTTCTTTAAACTAATTAAAAATATTTTAATGAATTGTAGAACATCTTAAAATTTGAAATTTGGTGTACATTTTGAATTTATTGTATAGTTCTATACTAAAATCAAATTTTTGCTGCATGACAAGTAAAATTGTTCAGTAATTGAAATATATATTTAGCATGCTTTGCATTCATTATTTGCTTAATATGATTATCTACATATTATAAATTTAACTAATTTTTTCAAATACCAATTTTCATTTACTTATTTTAGAGTGCCTTTATGTGTAGTATTATGAAAACTCCAAAAACTTATATTTCACCAATCAAAAAAAAAAAAAATTCTAATATACACAATTATTATTATTATTATTATTTTTTAATAGTCATTTTATCCTTTGCAAATGCCATCATTTACACTTTTCTCGAGATATTAAATGTCTATGCCTAAAAAGAAAAAAAAATAAATTCAAATATTACCCTTATTATCAAATGCTTCAATACTTTCTAAGTAAAGCTTTCAATTTTCATATTACTTATCTGATTTTAATAATAAAGAAATGAATATAAAAATAAATTTTATGAATGAACGGTATTATATTTTCAATTGGATTCTATTCCTATCTGTTATGTCCTTTATTTAGGCTATAGCATTCAGTGAATTTTTTATATTTTCAATTGATGCTTACAGACATATAGATTTTTTTTTCTTTTTAGCAAGTATTTTTATGCCCTATATTTTCCATTGTGTTTAGCTTATTGTTGAAAAAGGATAAACATAGTATGGGTATATCATAATGCAAGATCTGCCTGGGGAGATAATTTTATAAAGCAAAAAGAGCAATGATTCATGTTAAGGAAAGTAAATTTAATAAATAAATTCTATTAATAAAAATAATTCTATTTTTTTACTTTCTCATACTATAGAATATAGTATAGAGAAAGTATTGTTTTCACGAAATTTTTCGATTTCAAGATTTTGATGCCATGTTTTAGGACCTTGTGAAAACAATTTTATTATTTTTGGAGTAATGTCAGCCTGTCTGTGGTCCCTTTCTTGTTTATACGATAACTTCCACAAATGTTATTGGATTTTCACGAAATTTTATATCCTGGTTTGTTAACAAAAAATTTAGAACTAGATAGAATTGTTTGAAATTCAAGAGAAAACTTCGAAATTGATTCAAAATTTTATATTTTTTTTAATACGATAACATAGGACAAAATTTGTCATAATTATGCATAAAAGGGTTATTTATGGTTTGATCATGTAACTTAACAGTTTCAATCATTGTAGTGAAAAATAGCTGCGATACAATTTTAGTGTTTGTGACATCATTAGACTCCCTTGGCAATTCGTAAGCCACCCTCCCCCAAGGGGATGCATTGTCAAATATGATATAAATCAAAAGATTTTTTGAAGCCCTTTTAAATGAAGGGTAACATGCTAATTGCATTGATCCACACTCCGGTTCATTTTTATATTATTATATCATTTATGACCTCCCTCATTGTATCATATATTTACTATAATTCATATTTTAGTACATTGGTAGATTTTTTAAAAAATCAACATCTTTATATGTATATTATAAATGTTATATAACTTCTTTATACTTATTATGCTACATTTTTTTTTTTCAGATTGTTGAAGTCGATGAGGCTAGAGTGGGTAGACAAAAATTTAATATTGCCCATCTAAAAGGAGGGTCTGGATCCTAGGCCTTTTGGGCAGAGGGACCAACGACCTCTGTTTGGAAATATGTACTAAAAACAAGATGTCTGCAGAGTGTTTGCTCCTACTTATTAAAAACATGTTGCGACAGGATCAACAATTATGACCAACCTGTGGAAGGGGTATAATCCCCTTCTGTGTAACTGTTTCAGACATGAAACCATGAATCATTCGCTCAATTTTTTTGATCTGGTGACAGTTGTGAATACTCAAAGGATCGAGTCCATTTAAACTATTTATTACTAAAGGTAATTTCAATGAAGAATAATATGAGGATAAACTTTTTAAATATGCGTAGCGCAGAGACATGTGCCACAGTGAAGAAAATAAATTTCTTAATTTACTGAAAATGATCTCACTGTACTACAATGGAAATTTGTAAAAAATAAAATAAATTATTTGAGTACAAATGCCTTTTTAATTAATTACTTTGTCATGTTAAGAAATATGTTTAATGACTGCACAATTGGTTAAGGTGAGTTGGATCGTAATTGGATGAAAATAAAAATTTAAATACATTTATTTTATTAAATTTAAATGCACATATGTTTAACAATATTTTAAGCCCATTTTTACAGCTTCATATTATGACCATTACCACATATTTTATGAAACGGCAATCTTCTTGAATTTTGCAACAATAAAAAAAAAATAGAATAAACAGCATTTTCTTTAGCTTTTGGAAAATCCTATATGTTCATCGTATTTAGATTGAACAGACCTCTAATGGATTAAATTCAGAATGTTTACCTAGAACTGAAAACGGTCATTGCATACTGAAAGTTAATCTACTTCATAATTAGCTGGTCACCTTTTATCTGGTTACAAATTTTTTAGAGTGGGCAAGGACATTGGACAATTTTTCTTAAAAATTTGCTGATTCATAAAATTATATTATGCATTTTATACCAATGTCTTTCATGGGGAAATGAGGCAATGTAGTGCACGCATGATCAACCTAGATAATTAAAATCTAATGGTTATTTACATACATAAACTTTAATTGAGTCAAAACCAGCTTTGACGTATCACTGTTCATCATGCTCTAGCTAGACAATAATATACTCAATGTACACTTTTTGGAAAGAGGCTCAATCGCCTTTGCCAAGACATATATAGTATAGCATTGACTGAATCAAGATACTATTTTACTTTAATTTTGTCTTCCTTTTCTTCTCTTTGGGAGAAAATTTAAAGAAACATGTCTTGTACATTCAAAATATGAAAGAATAACTATTTGTTCAAAAAGAATGAATAGTCACTAAGACACTTAAAATTGAGCCAACCTCCAAAGAGTGACAAATCCCTCTAAGCATAAGTGTTTCTCTACCCAATAGAAACAGTAAATAACCACTCCCTTGTAATGAATACTCACTCTAAATGACTGATTTATTAACTGAACTTTGGAGTGAATAATCTATGTAAAGGAATGAATATATACACTCTTAGCAAGCATGATTGATTAACACACCAAATTGAGTAGCTTCAGGCTTGAGAAGACTTTATCTGCTAAATTAGATACATTTTTCCATTAAATAAAATATTAAATTCATGTAAACATTTTTCATGCATTAATATATAAAATAAAGGAATTTTTTCCCAATACTGCCTCCCAATTTTAAAATATTTCCATCTTCTCTTTTCTGAATGAAAATAAAAGTAAAAAATCTTATTTGTCCTAACTGTAGATCCTATTTCTGAAAAGGCGTTCAAAGAAAATTGAATTGAGTACTATTTATCTCAATTAAATGCATTTGATAAAACATATTAAATTATTATTTATAATTAAAATATTTGTAATAAGATGTAACTAAACTTTATATGGATTTACATGCAGAAGGAAGGCAAAGATGTATCCAAAAATGTGATTTCCCTTGCATAGAACTATGATTGAGAAGTCTTCTAATAGTTTAGAGGAACGTTCTTCAAAGTTCGCCATCTGTTAGTGCTAGAGGCGATATACTCTGCAGAGTCAGCTGTTTTCCTGGTACACAATCTCGAAAGTTGAATAAGGTATCTGGTCTAAAATAGTGTGGATTACTTTAGGAAGCATATTTGAATAGTCTGTTGCATTGTAGATAAAAATGAACCAGTTACAGGAATCTAAGCTAAATTTATTAGTGCTTATGTCAAAAAAGGCATTTATGTTAATATTTAATGTTGAAAACTGTAATTAAATGTTTTTTTAATACTTTTATTTAACTTCGAACGAGTATACAGGGTATTTCAAGACGATTACACTACTTAATAATGGGTCTCAGGCCTATGGTTCCAGCAGAAAAACTTCAAATACGATAGTCTTTCAGACCACTACAGTTTGATTATTCAAAACAATCTATTAAAATATTTAATTTAACTCTCCTAAATAGAAATATAAGAATCTCTGTTCTTGCTATATACAATTATCTTCACGGGCAGATCTGAAGAATAAAACATCCTGGTCCCATTTGTAAACAATTTTACAAAAAAGATGAAATTGAATCAATGTATGCCAAAATGAAAACTCTAATATTGTATTAGAAGATAAACCTGTACTACTTACAGTGGCAGAGTGACCATTGAGGCTAAACTGCTGAGCCTTCTCTATTTAAAATCTAGTTTAAAGAATTATTTAAACATACTTTTATTTATTATAATTTTTAAAATAACTTTGTGAATATATGTATTACTTAGAAAATTGTTACCTTTTACTTGCTTTCACGTTTCAAAGTATTTTTCCCATTAAAACGCATATTTTAATGTTTTAGAAGATGAAATCATCCAGCCTTCATGGTCTATGAAGAGAATCATGCTATTAAAGCTGCTGAATTGTTAAACTCCTCCCTAGCAGATTAACTAACATGGAAGCTAGCTTATAGATAGATGTGGCTATTGTTTCCCCCATTTTCACCCCTTTGCAAACAAACAATGATTGGATGTGGGACATGACGTTTCATCAATGATAGATAGCTGATGGTGGATAGTTTGAAAGATCCTATATTTTGGGTCAAACATGATTCTATTAATTTTCGCAGATAATAATCATTATTTGTAATACTAAAGAATTTGGGTCATTTTTCACAAATAACCTAGCATTTACCTAACTTCAAACAATATCAAGACGAAAAAATATACTAATAATGACTACCATAAACTTAAGTAGTTTGCAAAGTATACATAGCTCTTTATATCGGCATCAATATTGCGAAACATCAGTTTGTGTATTTGGGAGTTTTAGAAAGAATAAATCTGATTTCCCTTTAAACATCCCATGTTACACGAGAATTTCAGTTAGATAAAAGTGGTTAATAATTTTCTAGCATATTGTAATTATAAGATATTTTAAAGTTTTCATAGTATGGTATTTGTAAATTAATATACAATATTGTTTAAGGACATTGTTGACTACAGTGATTTTCAGCTATGCTTATGTTTCGGATTTCTGACCAATTCTCAGTGCACTCTTGCATACATTTAACATAGATGCCCGTAAAACGTTTTTCGGGGGGAGGGGGATAAACGAGGGTGTTCTCCCCTATGAGCGGCCATGACTTCATATTTAATAAAATGGTGTAAAAGCTCAACTAATTTAGAAATAAGGAAACATTTAAAATGTTATATTTTGTATGTATTTATCTTATATAGGTAACATATTTTAAAATATCGTGCAAATTTCATTCACTCTTAGCATTTTTATGTTGAATTATTTTATTTTACTCACCAAGGAAATAAAAAGTATTGAAAGTGAGAATTCTAATATAAATTTCACACTTATAATACATAAACATTCTCCGAGTTAAAATGCCATTCAGTCAAAAATATCATGCTACGCTACTGATTACTTATATTCTGTTTCAATAATTGACTAAATACAATTAGTCAATTGACTGAACACAATAGATGCATGTCTTCCTTACAATATATGAGTTTGAAAAAATTTTCCCAAAATAAAACAGATGACATAAGGAATTGAAAATATCAACCATTCCCACAATCTTTGAACAGGATTTTAATTGATATAATCCAATAAAAAATTCAATACCTTTTATTTATAAAAATTTCTTTTTATATCCATTTCTTTATTATTTAAATCGAATAAAAATCGTCTGCAGTATAAATATATTTGATTTAATTGCGTTTTTGAGCAAAATGATATTTTTTTTTTTTCCAAATAAATTTGGAGACTATATCGTTCACATAATGCTATTTATCTCTATGGAAGATTCGTTTTGATCTATGAAAGGTTCGTTAATGTATCGACAACCCATAGACCTAGAAACTCAAAGCATAAATTACATTTTAGGTGGAGCTATTTCAAGGTTACCCACAAAATTTTATGAAATTCTGTGTGGCCGTTCCCCCAGTGCTGATGAAACAAATACTCATACACAGATTTTCAATTTTATTTATATAAACTAACCATACACCCATACTTCGTACGGTATATAATACAAAGAAACTTAAAATTCACAATTATTTGCAAATTCCTATAGTATTCCAAATGACGTTGCTATTCAAAACATTCTATTGAAATTTCTCCTAAAAAAAATATATGGATCTCTGTTCTCGCTATATAAAATTACCTTCACTGGCAGTTCTAAAGAATAAAGCATCCTGGTCCCGTTTGAAAACAAATTTACAAAACATGTTTTTTAATTCCTACAAAACGACAGAGATTAAGGAAACTGAACTTAATTTTACAAAAGTTTGAATTTTCATCAATTAGGTATTTTATTAATTTCTAAAAAGTCTTCAAATAGCACGGGCAAACTGACAGACAGACCCTACCGAAGCATCATTTCAATACTATCTCTCCCCTAACAAAACACAATTTCATTAATTTAGAGTAGTTTCATCTATTTGGTGACATATTTATTAATTTGACAACACTTTAAAATGTCACCAAATTTAAATATGAATTAAAAATGTCACCAAGAAGAATGGTTGAACTGGCAGATAAACTTTACCAAGCCATCATTACAATACTATCGCTTAAAAAAACACAAATAGTTTAATTGATTTCGCATCATTTTTATAAATTTGGAGACATTTTCTTCAATTTACCAACATTTAAGTAAAAGTGGCCAAATTCACAGATCTGACGAATAAAACATCCTGATCCCGTTTGTATATACCAAAATAAAAACGCTTAAAGGGAGAATATCAGCTATCAAACAAAAAATTAATTGTGAAAATCAGTTCTATAAATTCTCAGAAATTGAATAACAAGAAAGACTTGTGCTTGAAATATATAGATTTTACTTTGGATTCAAATCAGATGATAATTGAGTTTTCCCGTGCAAACATTGCTCATCATTAAAAAATGAAAAAAATGAAAGAGAAAATCCTTGAATGCTACATTTCATTTTACAATTTTATATGTAAATGTAAGGGATCAAAATGTGATATAATCTTTGCAATTTTCTATTATAAACAGGACCGGATCAAGATCCAGGGATACTCGGAACAAGTGATCGAGGGATACCCCTAAACCGGCTCCCCCATAAGATATACTTTCCTCGCATTTTTACATTTTTTAATGTCTTGAATTCATGTCTCACAAGTGGTGTATATGCATCATTTTCGATGGAAATATTGAGCATTTTATACACTTTTGCACAATTATTTCGTACAGTCATATGAATTTTCAGAAAAAAATGGAAGTGACATCTCCAGAACCGGAAGTGGAAATCCTCTGAGTAACTATCTCTTCTAAACTCGATGCTGCATTCATTGGAAAGGCATCATCTAAGCTGTATCTGTAGCCAATTCTGAGAAATAGATAATGCAAGCTTTTAAATCGAAAGCTTTATCTCTAGGCCAGGAAGTGAAAATCCTTAATGTGACACCCACCCCTACCAGAAATTACCAAAAGTTGAAGTTCTTACTGGATTATTACATGCAGCAATTCCTTCCAGCAATTATTCAACAGCACCATACGTTTCAATAGGAAGAAATCTCGCCGCCGAATTGCCACTATTTTTTCGAACTCAGCAATAAAAATTGCTCACTTTCTGGGCGAAAACCGATCAGAGGACGATAAGATTGGACGTCACTCCACTCCGCTTTTCCTCTTCTCAATTGCATTAAAGATGGCGATGGCGACTACAAGCACATCGCAAGCAGTTCAATTATGTTGGAATCTGGAGATGGGAAAAAAAATAATGCAACTTCTATCAAATTACAGACACCTATGGGGTATAAAAAATCCAAATTATGTGAAAAAGAATAAACACTAAAGAATGCTTCCTAGAATGAAATCGGCTACTTTAGAGAAGAGGTGTGGGTCTAAAGTATGATTGACGGGCGGAATTTCTAAACTTTAAGGGCTAAGCCCCTCCCCACTCCGTCTTAAAAAAAGAAAAACCGCAGAAAATAGAAGAAACATATCTGAAAGAAAAATAGTTATTTTCATCAAAGGGAATATGTCAACACAAAAAATTCCGAGAGGGGCCCCCTAATACCTCAGGGAAAAAAAGAAGAGGATAGGTGGATGACCCTTGAGAGAGGTGTGCCCGGAAATTTATGTTCCTCTGGGCCACCTCCCTTTGATCCGGGCCTGATTATGAATGTTAACTCATCCAGAAAATATCAATTATTAAACAAAGAAAATTTAAAATGGGTTCGATAGATCCTCAAATATTGAGTGATAATAAACTGATTTTGTTTAAAAAAATAGACAGAAAAAGAGCCAAATCTAAAATCTCTATTAATTTTACTTGAAAAAATGTAATTTCTTTTTCAAACCAGCTCTGAACTGGAAACATTCCACTGCACAGTTAGCGCCTAACGAACTCCGAAACTTCTGTTACTAAGCTCCGATTGTGCCAGACCATACCGATCATCCATTTCATAACAATAAAATAAGTTGAAGCAAATACTTACCACCTCATTTTAAAATCTGGGATTTGGAGAGGTTTTTCTATATATTCTGCATATCCGGAAAGTATCAGCTGTCAAACAAAAAATTAATTTTGAATATCTTTGCGATAGATTCTCAGAAATTGAAAAGAAAAAAAAAAGTGCTTTTAAATACATAGATTTTAGTTTTAATTCAAATATAATGACAATTCAGCTTTTCCAGTGCGGATATTGCTCATTATTAAAAAGTGGGGAGAGTGGGGAAGTTCTTGAATGCTACATTTCAATTTAGAATTTTATATGTAAGAGGTGAAAACCTGATGAATCTTTTGCAATTTTCTATTATAAAGTATAATGAAAATTGGATATAGTATTCGATTTTGTCTTCTAAACTAACTAATTCTAAACTAAAGCATAGCATTCAAGGACTGCGTTATTCTTCTTTTTTTTTTTTTTTTTAATTTTTTATTCTATTGAAAACATAAATAGTTACTAGCTTCCATCTGCGTCGGAGTTCAAATAGTCTGGTGGTTAAAATGTTGGGTAGTGAGAAGTCAGATATGTTGATAGCGTGTTCTGTCCTCACCTGAAACGCAATTCTTTTTCGATTACAGTTTATAATAATAGATAAACAATGTTTTGAGGGCAATAGATTTTGTGGTTCTGCTCCAGATTTACTCTAATCGCCAATCTAAAGAAAACTTTATATAGCTAAAATAAAATTGAAACGCCATTCGTAGTACAGGGGTAGAGTGCGGCGATGACAGCGTAAAGTTAAAGTTTTTGTGGAAGGTTCTGTCCTCAGATTTATTCTAATCGCCAATCCAAAGAAAACTTTATATAGTTAAAATAAAATAAAATTACAACGCCATTCGTAGCACAGCGGTAGAGTGCCGCGATAACACCGTGAAGTAGAGGGTTCTGTGCTCAGATTTATTCTAATCGCCAATTCAGAAAAAGTTTATATATTTAAAATAAAATAAAATTGCAGCGCCATTCGTAGTACAGCGGTAGTACAGTGTCTAGAACTATACAGTGTCTAATCTATTCTAGCCACTGTAGCGGTAGTGTGTCGCGAGAACAGCGTGACGTGAGAGTTTTTGTGGAGGGTTCTGTCCTCAGATTTATTCTAATCGCCAATCCAAAGAAAACTGTATTTAGTTAAAATAAAAAAAATTTCGACGCCATTCGTAGCACAACGGTAGAATGTTGCGATAACAGCGTGAAGTGAAAGTTTTTGTGGAGGGTTCAGTCCTCACATTTATTCTAATCGCCAATCCAAAGAAAATTTTATACAGTTAAAATAAAATAACATTTCAACGCCATTCGTATCATAGCGGTAGAGTGTCGCGATAACATCGTGAAGTAAAAGTTTTTGTGGAGGGTTCTGTCCTCAGATTTATTCTGATCGCCAATCCAAAGTAAACTTTATATAGTTAAAATAAAACAAATTTTCACTGCCATTCGTAGCATAGCGGTAGAGTGTCGCGATAACATCGTGAAGTGAAAGTTTTTGTGGAGGGTTCTGTCCTCAGATTTATTCTAATCGCCAATCCAAAGAAAACTTTATATAGTTAAAATAAAATAAAATTTCAACGCCATTCGTAGCACAGTGGTAGAGTGCCGCGATAACAGTGCGAACTGAAAGTTTTTGTAGAGGGTTCTGTCCTCAGATTTATTCTAATCGCCAATCCAAAGAAATCTTTATATAGTTAAAATAAAATAAAATTTCAACGCCATTCGTAGCACAGTGGTAGAGTGTCGTGATAAGTGAAAGTTTTTGTGGAGGTTTCTGTCCTCAGATTTATTCTAATCGCCAATCCAAAGAAAATTTTATATAGTTAAAATAAAATAAATTTTCACCGCCATTCGTAGCACAGCGGTAGAGTGTCGCGATAACAGCGTGAAGTTAAAGTTTTTGTGGAGGGTTCTGTCCCCGGCAATTTTAATCGGGCATTTTCAGATTATTTAAGCAGGCGTGTTAAAATGTTAACATTAAATACAATAAATTTGACGCTTAGTTCGTCGCCCTATTGGCCGAAAGGCTTGGGGCGTCAAGTTGCGGGGTAGTAGGTTCGGGGTTCGATTCCCGCTTTGGGTTAAAAGGGCATGTGTTAGAGAACAAACGGTGTTAAGCGTCCTTCGTCTGATGTCTTTCTCTTTCTTTATACTTAAATCTTTCTAATTACTAATGCTTTAGTCTTTCTAAACTAAATTTCTTTCTTACTAAATTATCTGCACGAGATGGAGGACGAGCGGTGGTTGAGCTCCACCGTTGCTGGCGGGGTTTCTCTTCGGGCCTGCTGGCTTCGGTGTCGCTCTCCCACCCTTCCTCGTCCAAAGTTCGTGCAGGGCTTGTTTTGCACCACGTGACACCTGTTAACGAAGTCCTGAAATTTTATGTATTTCCGAAAACGACCTATCTCTTTTTTCCTTCCTTGTCCGGGGACACAGAAACCGACGTCACTTCCTGTGCGTCATTTCCTGTGACGTCACTTCCGGTACGTCACTTCCTGTGCGTCATTTCCGGTCAAGTCATAAAATAAAAATTTATAGAAAATGGACTTGAACCCACAGCCTCTGGAATTGGAAACAGACAACATGACCACCAAGCCAACCAACTCGTACATCAAATAGCCTAATTAATCTATTTAAACTTAACGAAGAGACTAATCAGAAAAACCAAAATAACTTAATGGACACGAACCCTCAACCTCTGGAATCGGAAACAGGTAGCATGACCACTAAGCCAGCCAGTTCTCTTCCAGGGCATCATAATTAATCTATTTAAACTTAACAAAGAGAGCGATTAGAAAAACACAGATGCTAAAACAACTGAATGGATTCGAACTTACAGCCTTTAAAACGGAGGAACACAACCTGACTTCTGAGCCAGTCAGTTCATATACCAAGCATTCTTATTAATCTATTTAAACTTAATGGATAGTTTCATAAATAAAAACACAGTTACTAAAACGAATACTCGATAGACTCGAACCCACAGCCTCTAGAACTAGAGCATAGTAACATGGCGACCGAGCCACTCAGTTCAGATACTAAAGATCCTAATTGATGTACTTAAATTTAACGGAGAAACTGGTCAGAAAAAAACATTTCCAGTTAAACGACTCGAACCCACAGCCTCTCGAACTGTAGGAAGATAATATAACCACTAAGCCAGCCAGTTCGCATGCGAGAAGTCAAAATTAATCTATTTAAATTTAATAGAGAGATTGATAAGTAGAAAAGTTTTTGTGGAGGGTTCTGTCCTCAGATTTATTCTAATCGCCAATCCAAAGAAAATTTTTATATAGTTAAAATAAAATAACATTTCAACACCATTCGTATCATAGCGGTAGAGTGTCGCGATAACATCGTGAAGTGAAAGTTTTTGTGAAGGGTTCCTCAGATTTATTCTAATCGCCAATCCAAAGAAAATTTTTATATAGTTAAAATAAAATAACATTTCAACGCCATTCGTATCATAGCAGTAGAGTGTCGCGATAACATCGTGAAGTGAAAGTTTTTGTGAAGGGTTCGGTCCTCAGATTTATTCTAATCGCCAATCCAAAGAAAATTTTTATATAGTTAAAATAAAATAACATTTCAACGCCATTCGTATCATAGCAGTAGAGTGTCGCGATAACATCGTGAAGTGAAAGTTTTTGTGAAGGGTTCGGTCCTCAGATTTATTCTAATCGCCAATCCAAAGAAAATTTTTATATAGTTAAAATAAAATAACATTTCAACGCCATTCGTATCATAGCAGTAGAGTGTCGCGATAACATCGTGAAGTGAAAGTTTTTGTGGAGGGTTCTGTCCTCAGATTTATTCTAATCGCTAATCCAAAGAAAACTTTATATAGTTAAAATAAAATAAAATTTCAACGCCATTCGTAGCACAGTGGTAGAGTGCCGCGATAACAGTGCGAACTGAAAGTTTTTGTAGAGGGTTCTGTCCTCATATTTATTCTAATCGCCAATCTAAAGGAAACTTTATATAGTTAAAATAAAGTAAGATTTCAACGCCATTCGTAGCACAGTGGTAGAGTGTCGCGATAACAGTGCGAAGTGAAAGTTTTTGTGGAGGGTTCAGTCCTCAGATTTATTATAATCGCCAATCCAAAGAAAACTTTATATAGTTAAAATAAAATAAAATTTCAACGCCATTCGTAGCACAGTGGTAGAGTGTCGTGATAAGTGAAAGTTTTTGTGGAGGGTTCTGTCCTCAGATTTATTCTAATCGCCAATCCAAAGAAAATTTTATATAGTTAAAATAAAATAAATTTTCACCGCCATTCGTAGCACAGCGGTAGAGTGTCGCGATAACAGCGTGAAGTTAAAGTTTTTGTGGAGGGTTCTGTCCCCGGCAATTTTAATCGCGCATTTTCAGATTATTTAAGCAGGCGTGTTAAAATGTTAACATTAAATACAATAAATTCGACGCTTAGTTCGTCGCCCTATTGGCCGAAAGGCTTGGGGCGTCAAGTTGCGGGGTAGTAGGTTCGGGGTTCGATTCCCGCTTTGGGTTAAAAGGGCATGTGTTAGAGAACAAACGGTGTTAAGCGTCCTTCGTCTGATGTCTTTCTCTTTCTTTATACTTAAATCTTTCTAATTACTAATGCTTTAGTCTTTCTAAACTAAATTTATTTCTTACTAAATTATCTGCACGAGATGGAGGACGAGCGGTGGTTGAGCTCCACCGTTGCTGGCGGGGTTTCTCTTCGGGCCTGCTGGCTTCGGTGTCGTTCTCCCACCCTTCCTCGTCCAAAGTTCGTGCAGGGCTTGTTTTGCACCACGTGACACCTGTTAACGAAGTCCTGAAATTTTATGTATTTCCGAAAACGACCTATCTCTTTTTTCCTTCCTTGTCCGGGGACACAGAAACCGACGTCACTTCCTGTGCGTCATTTCCTGTGACGTCACTTCCGGTACGTCACTTCCTGTGCGTCATTTCCGGTCAAGTCATAAAATAAAAATTTATAGAAAATGGACTTGAACCCACAGCCTCTGGAATTGGAAACAGACAACATGACCACCAAGCCAACCAACTCGTACATCAAATAGCCTAATTAATCTATTTAAACTTAACGAAGAGACTAATCAGAAAAACCAAAATAACTTAATGGACACGAACCCTCAACCTCTGGAATCGGAAACAGGTAGCATGACCACTAAGCCAGCCAGTTCTCTACCAGGACATCATAATTAATCTATTTAAACTTAACAAAGAGAGCGATAAGAAAAACATTGATGCTAAAACAACTGAATGGATTCGAACTTACAGCCTTTAAAACGGAGGAACACAATCTGACTTCTGAGCCAGTCAGTTCATATACCAAGCACTCTTATTAATCTATTTAAACTTAATGGATAGTTTCATAAGTTAAAACACAGTTACTAAAACGACTACTCGATAGACTCGAACCCACAGCCTCTAGAACTAGAGCATAGTAACATGACGACCGAGCCACTCAGTTCAGATACTAAAGATCCTAATTGATGTACTTAAATTTAACGGAGAAACTGGTCAGAAAAAAACATTTCCAGTTAAACGGCTCGAACCCACAGCCTCTCGAACTGTAGGAAGATAATATAACCACTAAGCCAGCCAGTTCGCATGCGAGAAGTCAAAATTAATCTATTTAAATTTAATAAAGAGATTGATAAGTAGAAAAGTTTTTGTGGAGGGTTCTGTCCTCAGATTTATTCTAATCGCCAATCCAAAGAAAATTTTTATATAGTTAAAATAAAATAACATTTCAACGCCATTCGTATCATAGCGGTAGAGTGTCGCGATAACATCGTGAGGTGAAAGTTTTCGTGCAGGGTTCTGTCCTCAGATTTATTCTAATCGCCAATCCAAAGTAAACTTTATATAGATAAAATAAAACAAATTTCCACTGCCATTCGTAGCATAGCGGTAGAGTGTCGCGATAACATCGTGAAGTGAAAGTTTTTGTGAAGGGTTCTGTCCTCAGATTTATTCTAATCGCCAATCCAAAGAAAATTTTTATATAGTTAAAATAAAATAACATTTCAACACCATTCGTATCATAGCGGTAGAGTGTCGCGATAACATCGTGAAGTGAAAGTTTTTGTGAAGGGTTCTGTCCTCAGATTTATTCTAATCGCCAATCCAAAGAAAATTTTTATATAGTTAAAATAAAATAACATTTCAACGCCATTCGTATCATAGCGGTAGAGTGTCGCGATAACATCGTGAAGTGAAAGTTTTTGTGAAGGGTTCTGTCCTCAGATTTATTCTAATCGCCAATCCAAAGAAAATTTTTATATAGTTAAAATAAAATAACATTTCAACGCCATTCGTATCATAGCAATAGAGTGTCGCGATAACATCGTGAAGTGAAAGTTTTTGTGAAGGGTTCTGTCCTCAGATTTATTCTAATCGCCAATCCAAAGAAAATTTTTATATATTTAAAATAAAATAACATTTCAACGCCATTCGTATCATAGCAGTAGAGTGTCGCGATAACATCGTGAAGTGAAAATTTTTGTGAAGGATTCTGTCCTCAGATTTATTCTAATCGCCAATCCAAAGAAAATTTTTATATAGTTAAAATAAAATAACATTTCAACGCCATTCGTATCATAGCGGTAGAGTGACGCGATAACATCGTGAAGTGAAAGTTTTTGTGAAGGGTTCTGTCCTCAGATTTATTCTAATCGCCAATCCAAAGAAAATTTTTATATAGTTAAAATAAAATAACATTTCAACGCCATTCGTATCATAGCAGTAGAGTGTCGCGATAACATCGTGAAGTGAAAGTTTTTGTGAAGGGTTCGGTCCTCAGATTTATTCTAATCGCCAATCCAAAGAAAATTTTTATATAGTTAAAATAAAATAACATTTCAACGCCATTCGTATCATAGCAGTAGAGTGTCGCGATAACATCGTGAAGTGAAAGTTTTTGTGGAGGGTTCTGTCCTCAGATTTATTCTAATCGCTAATCCAAAGAAAACTTTATATAGTTAAAATAAAATAAAATTTCAACGCCATTCGTAGCACAGTGGTAGAGTGCCGCGATAACAGTGCGAACTGAAAGTTTTTGTAGAGGGTTCTGTCCTCATATTTATTCTAATCGCCAATCTAAAGGAAACTTTATATAGTTAAAATAAAGTAAGATTTCAACGCCATTCGTAGCACAGTGGTAGAGTGTCGCGATAACAGTGCGAAGTGAAAGTTTTTGTGGAGGGTTCAGTCCTCAGATTTATTATAATCGCCAATCCAAAGAAAACTTTATATAGTTAAAATAAAATAAAATTTCAACGCCATTCGTAGCACAGTGGTAGAGTGTCGTGATAAGTGAAAGTTTTTGTGGAGGGTTCTGTCCTCAGATTTATTCTAATCGCCAATCCAAAGAAAATTTTATATAGTTAAAATAAAATAAATTTTCACCGCCATTCGTAGCACAGCGGTAGAGTGTCGCGATAACAGCGTGAAGTTAAAGTTTTTGTGGAGGGTTCTGTCCCCGGCAATTTTAATCGCGCATTTTCAGATTATTTAAGCAGGCGTGTTAAAATGTTAACATTAAATACAATAAATTCGACGCTTAGTTCGTCGCCCTATTGGCCGAAAGGCTTGGGGCGTCAAGTTGCGGGGTAGTAGGTTCGGGGTTCGATTCCCGCTTTGGGTTAAAAGGGCATGTGTTAGAGAACAAACGGTGTTAAGCGTCCTTCGTCTGATGTCTTTCTCTTTCTTTATACTTAAATCTTTCTAATTACTAATGCTTTAGTCTTTCTAAACTAAATTTATTTCTTACTAAATTATCTGCACGAGATGGAGGACGAGCGGTGGTTGAGCTCCACCGTTGCTGGCGGGGTTTCTCTTCGGGCCTGCTGGCTTCGGTGTCGTTCTCCCACCCTTCCTCGTCCAAAGTTCGTGCAGGGCTTGTTTTGCACCACGTGACACCTGTTAACGAAGTCCTGAAATTTTATGTATTTCCGAAAACGACCTATCTCTTTTTTCCTTCCTTGTCCGGGGACACAGAAACCGACGTCACTTCCTGTGCGTCATTTCCTGTGACGTCACTTCCGGTACGTCACTTCCTGTGCGTCATTTCCGGTCAAGTCATAAAATAAAAATTTATAGAAAATGGACTTGAACCCACAGCCTCTGGAATTGGAAACAGACAACATGACCACCAAGCCAACCAACTCGTACATCAAATAGCCTAATTAATCTATTTAAACTTAACGAAGAGACTAATCAGAAAAACCAAAATAACTTAATGGACACGAACCCTCAACCTCTGGAATCGGAAACAGGTAGCATGACCACTAAGCCAGCCAGTTCTCTACCAGGACATCATAATTAATCTATTTAAACTTAACAAAGAGAGCGATAAGAAAAACATTGATGCTAAAACAACTGAATGGATTCGAACTTACAGCCTTTAAAACGGAGGAACACAATCTGACTTCTGAGCCAGTCAGTTCATATACCAAGCACTCTTATTAATCTATTTAAACTTAATGGATAGTTTCATAAGTTAAAACACAGTTACTAAAACGACTACTCGATAGACTCGAACCCACAGCCTCTAGAACTAGAGCATAGTAACATGACGACCGAGCCACTCAGTTCAGATACTAAAGATCCTAATTGATGTACTTAAATTTAACGGAGAAACTGGTCAGAAAAAAACATTTCCAGTTAAACGGCTCGAACCCACAGCCTCTCGAACTGTAGGAAGATAATATAACCACTAAGCCAGCCAGTTCGCATGCGAGAAGTCAAAATTAATCTATTTAAATTTAATAAAGAGATTGATAAGTAGAAAAGTTTTTGTGGAGGGTTCTGTCCTCAGATTTATTCTAATCGCCAATCCAAAGAAAATTTTTATATAGTTAAAATAAAATAACATTTCAACGCCATTCGTATCATAGCGGTAGAGTGTCGCGATAACATCGTGAGGTGAAAGTTTTCGTGCAGGGTTCTGTCCTCAGATTTATTCTAATCGCCAATCCAAAGTAAACTTTATATAGATAAAATAAAACAAATTTCCACTGCCATTCGTAGCATAGCGGTAGAGTGTCGCGATAACATCGTGAAGTGAAAGTTTTTGTGAAGGGTTCTGTCCTCAGATTTATTCTAATCGCCAATCCAAAGAAAATTTTTATATAGTTAAAATAAAATAACATTTCAACACCATTCGTATCATAGCGGTAGAGTGTCGCGATAACATCGTGAAGTGAAAGTTTTTGTGAAGGGTTCTGTCCTCAGATTTATTCTAATCGCCAATCCAAAGAAAATTTTTATATAGTTAAAATAAAATAACATTTCAACGCCATTCGTATCATAGCGGTAGAGTGTCGCGATAACATCGTGAAGTGAAAGTTTTTGTGAAGGGTTCTGTCCTCAGATTTATTCTAATCGCCAATCCAAAGAAAATTTTTATATAGTTAAAATAAAATAACATTTCAACGCCATTCGTATCATAGCAATAGAGTGTCGCGATAACATCGTGAAGTGAAAGTTTTTGTGAAGGGTTCTGTCCTCAGATTTATTCTAATCGCCAATCCAAAGAAAATTTTTATATAGTTAAAATAAAATAACATTTCAACGCCATTCGTATCAAAGCAGAAGAGTGTCGCGATAACATCGTGAAGTGAAAGTTTTTGTGAAGGGTTCTGTCCTCAGATTTATTCTAATCGCCAATCCTAAGAAAATATTTATATAGTTGAAATAAAATAACATTTCAACGCCATTCGTATCATAGCAGTAGAGTGTCGCGATAACATCGTGAAGTGAAAGTTTTTGTGAAGGGTTCTGTCCTCAGATTTATTCTAATCGCCAATCCAAAGAAAATTTTTATATAGTTAAAATAAAATAACATTTCAACGCCATTCGTATCAAAGCAGTAGAGTGTCGCGATAACATCGTGAAGTGAAAGTTTTTGTGAAGGGTTCTGTCCTCAGATTTATTCTAATCGCCAATCCTAAGAAAATATTTATATAGTTGAAATAAAATAACATTTCAACGCCATTCGTATCTAGCAGTAGAGTGTCGCGATAACATCGTGAAGTGAAAGTTTTTGTGAAGGGTTCTGTCCTCAGATTTATTCTAATCGCCAATCCAAAGAAAATTTTTATATAGTTAAAATAAAATAACATTTCAACGCCATTCGTATCATAGCGGTAGAGTGTCGCGATAACATCGTGAAGTGAAAGTTTTTGTGAAGGGTTCTGTCCTCAGATTTATTCTAATCGCCAATCCAAAGAAAATTTTTATATAGTTAAAATAAAATAACATTTCAACGCCATTCGTATCATAGCAGTAGAGTGTCGCGATAACATCGTGAAGTGAAAGTTTTTGTGAAGGGTTCTGTCCTCAGATTTATTCTAATCGCCAATCCAAAGAAAATTTTTATATAGTTAAAATAAAATAACATTTCAACGCCATTCGTATCATAGCGGTAGAGTGTCGCGATAACATCGTGAAGTGGAAGTTTTCGTGCGGGGTTCTGTCCTCAGATTTATTCTAATCGCCAATCCAAAGAAAATTTTTATATATTTAAAATAAAATAACATTTCAACGCCATTCGTATCATAGCAGTAGAGTGTCGCGATAACATCGTGAAGTGAAAATTTTTGTGAAGGATTCTGTCCTCAGATTTATTCTAATCGCCAATCCAAAGAAAATTTTTATATAGTTAAAATAAAATAACATTTCAACGCCATTCGTATCATAGCGGTAGAGTGACGCGATAACATCGTGAAGTGAAAGTTTTTGTGAAGGGTTCTGTCCTCAGATTTATTCTAATCGCCAATCCAAAGAAAATTTTTATATAGTTAAAATAAAATGACATTTCAACGCCATTCGTATCATAGCAGTAGAGTGTCGCGATAACATCGTGAAGTGAAAGTTTTTGTGAAGGGTTCTGTCCTCAGATTTATTCTAATCGCCAATCCAAAGAAGATTTTTATATAGTTAAAATAAAATAACATTTCAACGCCATTCGTATCATAGCAGTAGAGTGTCGCGATAACATCGTGAGGTGAAAGTTTTAGTGAAGGGTTCTGTCCTCAGATTTATTCTAATCGCCAATCCAAAGAAAATTTTTATATAGTTAAAATAAAATAACATTTCAACGCCATTCGTATCATAGCGGTAGAGTGTCGCGATAACATCGTGAAGTGAAAGTTTTTGTGAAGGGTTCTGTCCTCAGATTTATTCTAATCGCCAATCCAAAGAAAATTTTTATATAGTTAAAATAAAATAACATTTCAACGCCATTCGTATCATAGCAGTAGAGTGTCGCGATAACATCGTGAAGTGAAAGTTTTTGTGAAGGGTTCTGTCCTCAGATTTATTCTAATCGCCAATCCAAAGAAGATTTTTATATAGTAAAAATAAAATAACATTTAAACGCCATTCGTATCATAGCGGTAGAGTGTCGCGATAACATCGTGAAGTGAAAGTTTTCGTGCGGGGTTCTGTCCTCAGATTTATTCTAATCGCCAATCCAAAGTAAACTTTATATAGTTAAAATAAAACAAATTTCCACTGCCATTCGTAGCATAGCGGTAGAGTGTCGCGATAACATCGTGAAGTGAAAGTTTTTGTGAAGGGTTCTGTCCTTAGATTTATTCTAATCGCCAATCCAAAGAAAATTTTTATATAGTTAAAATAAAATAACATTTCAACGCCATTCGTATCATAGCGGTAGAGTGTCGCGATAACATCGTGAAGTGAAAGTTTTTGTGGAGGGTTCTGTCCTCACATTTATTCTAATCGCCAATCCGAAGAAAACTTTATATAGTTAAAATAAAATAAAATTTCAACGCCATTCGTAGCGCAGTGGTAGAGTGTCGCGATAACAGTGATAAGTGAAAGTTTTTGTGGAGGGTTCTGTCCTCAGATTTATTCTAATCGCCAATCCAAAGAAAACTTTAAATAGTTAAAATAAAATAAAATTTCACCGCCATTCGTAGCACAGCGGTAGAGTGTCGCGATAACAGCGTGAAGTTAAAGTTTTTGTGGAGGGTTCTGTCCCCGGCAATTTTAATCGCGCATTTTCAGATTATTTAAGCAGGCGTGTTAAAATGTTAACCTTAAATACAATAAATTCGACGCTTAGTTCGTCGCCCTATTGGCCGAAAGGCTTGGGGCGTCAAGTTGCGGGGTAGTAGGTTCGGGGTTCGATTCCCGCTTTGGGTTAAATGGGCATGTGTTAGAGAACAAATGGTGTTAAGCGTCCTTCGTCTGATCTCTTTCTTTATACTTAAATCTTTCTAATTACTAATGCTTTAGTCTTTCTAAACTAAATTTCTTTCTTACTAAATTATCTGCACGAGATGGAGGACGAGCGGTGGTTGAGCTCCACCGTTGCTGGCGGGGTTTCTCTTCGGGCCTGCTGGCTTCGGTGTCGCTCTCCCACCCTTCCTCGTCCAAAGTTCGTGCAGGGCTTGTTTTGCACCACGTGACACCTGTTAACGAAATCCTGAAATTTTATGTATTTCCGAAAACGACCTATCTCTTTTTTCCTTCCGTGTCCGGGGACACAGAAACCGACGTCACTTCCTGTGCGTCATTTCCTGTGACGTCACTTCCTGTACGTCACTTCCTCTGCGTCATTTCCGGTTCGTCATTTCCGGTCAAGTCATAAAATAAAAATTTATAGAAAATGGACTTGAACCCACAGCCTCTGGAATTAGAAACAGACAACATGACCACCAAGCCAACCAACTCGTACATTAAATAGCCTAATAAATCTATTTAAACTTAACGAAGAGACTAATCGGAAAGAACAAAATGACTTAATGGACACGAACCCTCAACCTCTGGAATCGGAAATAGGTAGCATGACCACTAAGCCAGCTAGTTCTCTAACAGGACATCATAATTAATCTATTTAAACTTAACAAAGAGAGCGATAAGAAAAACACGGATGCTAAAACAACTGAATGGGTTCGAACTTACAGCTTTTAGAAACGGAGGAACACAACCTGACTTCTGAGCCAATCAGTTAATATACCAAGCATTCTTATTAATCTATTTAAACTTAATGGATAGTTTCATAAATAAAAACACAGTTACTAAAACGACTACTCTATAGACTCGAACCCACAGACTCTAAAACTTGAGTATGGTAACATGACGACCGAGCCACTCAGTTCAGGTACCAAAGATCCTAATTAATGTACTTAAATTTAACGGAGAAACTGGTCAGAAAAAAAACATTTTCAGTTAAACGACTCCAACCCACAGCCTCTAGAACTGTAGGAAGATAATATAACCACTAAGCCAGCCAGTTCGCATGCGAGAAGTCAAAATTAATCCATTTAAATTTAATAGAGAGATTGATAGGAAAATGCAAAAATACCAAAACGCCTCATTAGATTCGAAAAGCCTTAGCCTCTGGAATTGGAGAGAGGTAACTTGACCGCTGAGCCACGCGTTTACATGTCAAAGATTCAGATTAATCTATTTAAATTTAACGCAGCGATTGCTCAGAAAAAAATACAGATACCAAAACGACCCAATGGACTCGAACCCACAGCCTCTAGGACTGAAGGAAGAGAACACGACCAGTGAGCCAGCTAGACCACACAGCGGCGACCCTAATTAATCTATTTAAATTTAATAGAGACTGATCAGAAAAAATACATATACCAAAATGATCCAAAGGATTCGAACCCACAGTATTGGAGGAAGATAATATGACCACTGAGCCAGCTAGCCCATGTACCAGCGTCCCTAATTTATCTATTTAAATTTAATAGAGATATTAATAAAAAAAATCTGATGTGGGCAACACATGACTTTCCTTATATAATGTTATGAATTTACTACTTTTACAGTAAAAAAATAGGTTTTTCTTATAGTAGATACTAATATTCTTTCCAAGATATTGAATTTTCGACAATTAGTCGTCATTTTCATTGATTTAGCGTCATTTTTATCCATTTGGCGAGATTTTTGTTAATTTGCCAACATTTCAAAAAGTCGCCAAATTGGCGACATTCCGCCAAATTCGTCGCCAAAATCTCGCCAAGCGTTATGGACGAAGAAATAAGTTGTTCTTACAGCAGATAAATGACTATTGGCGTTCAAATACAAAAGTATTACTCAAAGTATATTTTTTCATGAATGGAACGAACTAGATCCACGAGAATGATGTCACCCAATTTATCGCATGGTATTACACATGAAAAGTTAATATGTTTCTCAATGGGAAATATTTCTTTTTCATTTTATATCACTTTTTAATAATTTTTTTGAAAAATGTGCAATATCTCGAGAACGGTTCATGTTAGCGTTCTAAAATTTATGTCAATCGTTTTCTAATGAAAAATTACATAGGAAATGTCTATTTCCGTAACTTTATTAGTGGTTTTGATTTTTTGACGATTTTTTCAAAATTTCATTTGAAAATTTAGGGGGGGTTCTGAACATTCGATAGGCTTCCAGTGTTTACGGATTGTGATTTTTGTACCAAATTTGGTTCGACTCGGTCCATTCGTTCGTTAGTTAGCGTCTCCACAGACTCACTGACACACACACACACACATACTTTCACACACACACACACACACACACACACACACACACAGACATCACTTCAAAAATGTTTGATTCGTGATCAGGGATGCTTGAAACGTGCTCTCCCGTCGAAAACTCGATTTCGAATTTTCGACCCCGTCACAATACTTTCCTTATACATTATGTATATAAGGAAAGTAAAAACACAGATATCAAAACTCACAGCCTCTGAAATTGGAGGAAGACAGCATGACCACGAACCCAGGCTATTCACATACTGGAGGTCCTAATTAATCTATTTAAATTTAACAGAAATATTGATCAAAAAGTGCCTTCTTCAGGCAGTTTTCCGGGATGTGTGATAAAAATGTCAATAAGTCACTTTATATTCTAACAATTTGTAGTGCTGCATTAATTGACTACACATTATTTGGCAACTTTTTCATATCATACTAAGAATAAACAAGAAATATCAATCATGCTTAAAGCATTGATTATGAAACCCTTTCCAACTTCAATGCAATTTTATTTAAACATCTCTAAAATGCAATACATTCCTTGGTAATATTTTAAAACTTATCAAAATACTACATTAATTTATTATATTTGAAAACTTAAACCTTCATCGAAAAAAATGAACTACATTCAAATGACGGCATTGAAATATAAATTGCCTGGTTTAAACATCTATTGTTTTTATACACCTATTGTTTTTATACGCAATTGAATGTTCAGAACCCCCCTAAATTTTCGAGTGAAATTTTGAAAAAAATCGTCAAAAAATCAAAACATGTAATAAAGTTACGTAAATAGACATTTCTTATGTAATTTTTCATTAGAAAACGATTGACATAAATTTTAGAACGCTAACGTGAACCATTCTCGAGATATTGCAAATTTTTCCAAAAAATTATCAAAAAATCATATAAAATAAAAAAAATATTTCCTATTGAGAAACATGTTCACTTTTTATATGTAATACCATGCGATAAATCGGGTGACAACATTCTCGTGCATCTAGCTCGTTCCATTCATGAAAAAAGATACTTTGAGTAATACTTTTGTATTTGAACGCCAATAGTCATTTATCTGCTGTAAGGATAGCTTATCTCTTCGTCCATAACGCTTGGCGAGATTTTGGCGACGAATTTGAAGGAATGTCGCCAACTTGGCGACTTTTTTAAATGTTGCTAAATTAACGAAATCTCGCCAAATGGATAAAAATGACGCCAAATCAATGAAAATGTCAACTCATTGACGAAAATTCAATGTTTTGTAAAGGATATATATATCTACTATAAAAATAATCTATTGTGTTTTACTGTAAAAGTAGTAAATTCATTGCATTTTATAAGGAAAGTCATGTGCTGCCCACATCAGATTTTTTAAATTATATAATCAAGATTTTTAAATTGTATAATCAAAATTTTGTTAAAAATATTTTAACGTTGTTATGAAAATATATAAATGTAATCTGTGGGAAAATATTTAATGCAGTTTGAAGAATCTTTTCCTTCTTCTTTTCTTTGTAAAACAACTTATAAATGCATAGAAATTTCTTCGTATTTCACCGAATTTGCATGCTACTTTCGATGTTTATTTATTTATTTATTAGATACGAGTGTACAAAACAGGTTTACGTTTACTCAATTATACTGGCACTGAACAAAGACAAATAATATTACAACTTAAAACCCACAAGATCTTCTGCCGGAAAATCCTACAAAAACCTCAAGGTGACATGCTGATGGGTAATCCCGAACGGCATTTACATGCCCTCTTAAGGGGACGGTGGACGTTGAAATTTTTTTTATTTATGTATTGACTTTGAAACATGAAAATTTATATAAATATTCCTCTTAACATTACTATATAAAATACCATTAAATTTTTTTCAATTTTGTTATAATTTTGTATTTTTTTTAATTTAATTTTTTTAACGAAAATTTAATGCTTCTTGCGTCCCATTTGTTCACATTTTTGATCCATTTTACATTATGATCACTCAAAAACACATTATGAACAAATTTGGGTATTCATTTATAAATCCCTTAGAAAGTTAATTTTTTTTAATATTTTTCTGCATTAAAAAGTAATTTTCATCATTTAATTAGGTTCTTATTCACTTTTAATTACCTTAATAATATCCAATTATAAAATGCATACCCAATTTAATTAAAACGTATGAAAGGTGTCTTCTTGCCAAATTTCATGCATCTCAAACAAAAATTAAGACGCACGGAGTATTTTAAAAATGTAAAACCCTTGAAAATTCCGTTTCGAAAAAAATGCATTTAACCTTTTGCTTACGGGTGGGACAGCGTCCATCCCAAACGAAGAACTTCCCAAAAAGACAGATATTTCACATACCCGACCCCAAATAGTTCGACCTACCTTTGCAGGCATCGGCGTCCATGGAAATCGCTGGCAGAAACATTGCACCTGCTGCAGCAGGTGCAATGTTTCATTTGGGATGGACGCTGTTCCACCCTTAAGATAAAGGTTAGATGTGTAAAATAATGTTAATATTAAAAAAACAACTTTTTTTAGTTGATTTTTGCTCATTTCAACATCCCCCGTCCCCTTAAGGAGCCACAAATAGACATATGGAATAAATCCAAATCAACACTGTACTTATTATGTTCTCTATATACATAGTATAATGTATCTATCAATTCCTTCACGAGAGACTTCGTCCCTATATACGACGTATCTTCTGGAATCGTGGGTGTGTGCTCAATGAATCCAAATTTCTCCATAACTAACAGTATAGGGACTGGGACAATATGTATAGAGTAAGTATTGTGAAGGAGTCGAAAATTCGAATTTGAACTTTCGACAGATGAGCACTTTTCAAGCATCTCTGAACTAGAATCAAACATTTTTCGAGGTGATGTGTGTGTGTCGTTGCGATATCTCTGGAACAAATGGAGCGTTTCGAACGAAATTTGGTACAAAAATTACAATCAGCGGATACTGGAAGCCGATTTACTTTAAACCCAATCGAATGTTCGGAAGTCCCCCAAATTTTTTTAATGAAATTTTGAAAAACATCTTCAAAATTCAGAACTTTCAATAATGTTACTAAAATAATCATTTTTTATGTAATTTTTCATTAGGAAACGATTGACATAAACTTTAGAGCGCTAACATGAACCGCTCTCGAGATGTTGCACGTTTTCCAAATAATTTTTTTTAAATCATATAAAATTTAAAAATATTAACTGTTGTGAAATACGTTCACTTTGCATATATACCATTATGAGATAAATTTGTTAACATCATTCTCGTATATCTAGTTCGTTCCCTTCACGAGAGAATATACTTTGAGTAATAGTTTTTTACTTTAACGCCAAACAATTCGCCAACAGTCATTTATGTATAAGAAATGCTCTTCTCTCTATTTGTCTGTAACGCTTGGCGATGAAGTTGGAATTTATTTAGCAAAATATTGCCATTTTAGCGATATCTCGCCCTTATTAACGGAAATATCGACAAAATTGCAAAAATGACGCTAACTTAACGAAAATGACTCCACATTGATAAATTAGTTATTCAAATATTTTAATATATGGACTATATTGCTTATTGCGGATGCTCTCAAAATTGATAAATATCAAGTTAAAGTTGCGCGGAATATAAGTTCATTGAGTACTTTTAAATAATTTTACATGTTGTCAACCTGAAAAAATCCCAATATATAATTTAACGTTTAAAATATTGGGTAGTGGATCTTAGACATTATTTTTTCACTGTGAAAGAAGAAAATGCATTTCATTATATAGAGAAAGGCACGTGCTGTTCACATCAGATAGACCTTTTTCATAACATAAAATTTCTCAAATACGAAGTTACTGGTTATATTTATACCACACTGACATTCCTTTAACGTTTTAATTTGAGGTTTTAATTAACATTTGGAATGCGAAACAAAACCATATTTACAACCATGCTGTGTACAGTCAATACGATTGTTCAAAAGCTTCTAAAAGGAAATCAGTGAGCATAACTTTTTCATCTGTTTAATTCTACAATATTAAACATATTCTTTAAGGTAGAACTAGACAGGTATTCTTGCCCCTATTCATAACAAAATATAAAAATCTTAAGAGCCTGTATTGAACCTTCTTTACATGACAACTACTAGTTGAATAGCTCAGATCCCAAATTAACGCCGTATATTTCGATTCTGATCTAAAAGGATAATTATCGTATTGTAACAAAATCCCTTCGAATTTCTCATAAGGAAACCAAGATTTCTAAATACTTTACTGACCACTTTTTAACACTTTCTAACATAGTTAAAAAGTGTTTATGACTTTTTTTATTCTGTCTGTCTGTCCGTTCGCACAATAACTGCCGTAAAAATATATTTATCAAAATGAAATTTCCGTATGTTGTTGAGACGATCTGTGGGACATATGGGAATGTAAAATGTCTAAATACTTTAATGACCATTTTTTAACCCTTTCTAACATAGTTAAAAAGTGTTTATGCCTTTTTTTATTCTGCCTGTCTGTCCGTTCGCACAATAACTGCAGTAAAAATGTCTTTATCAAAATGAAATTTCCGTATGTTGTTGAGACGATCTGTGGGACATATGGGAATGTAAAATGTCTAAATACTTTAATGACCATTTTTTAACACTTTCTAACATAGTTAAAAAGTGTTTATGCCTTTTTTTATTCTGTCTGTCTGTCTGTCCGTTCGCACAATAACTGCCGTAAAAATGTCTTTATCAAAATGAAATTTCCGTATGTTGTTGAGACGATCTGTGGGACATATGGGAATGTAAAATGTCTAAATACTTTAATGACCATTTTTTAACCCTTTCTAACATAGTTAAAAAGTGTTTATGCCTTTTTTTATTCTGTCTGTCTGTCCGTTCGCACAATAACTGCCGTAAAAATGTCTTTATCAAAATGAAATTTCCGTATGTTGTTGAGACGATCTGTGGGACATATGGGAATGTAAAATGTCTAAATACTTTAATAACCATTTTTTAACACTTTCTGACATAGTTAAAAAGTGTTTATGCCTTTTTTTATTCTGTCTGTCTGTCCGTTCGCACAATAACTGCCGTAAAAATGTCTTTATCAAAATGAAATTTCCGTATGTTGTTGAGACGATCTGTGGGACATATGGGAATGTAAATGAATAATATCACCCAATTAGTTTTGGATCGAACTCGGGTTGAAAAGGTGAAATACATTGAACCCTACGGGACCTAATTTTTCAAACATTTTTTAAGCGAAGTTAAAATTCACAAATTACTTCGAAAATTTTAGAAAATATTTAAATTATCCAACAAAATATACAAAAAATTTCAGCAAAATATATTAAGTAGTTTTTAAAATAAAAATTAAAATAATAATTACACCCATATTGCATGAAGAGATCACGTGACCCACTTCAAAATAAAATATGGCATCCATCTTTTCTTCCCGGTGTTAAAATCGTGATTTTTAAAGTTCTTTTAAATTTATATTTAGTGTTTGCACCCGTCCTAAAACCGCTTTATTTTTGCTTATTTTCTGTGCATCTATATTCTGTGCCAACGCAATTACAATATTTTTGAGTTTAAAAAATCATCAAACTTTGATTATTTCTACAACGAAGCCTAATTTTAATGGATGCAGAATGTAAAAAAGTGATTATGAGTTGTAGAAGAATTGCTGAATTTTTTAACGCAAAATTATTTAGCTCTGGAGTCTGGAATAAAAGTGATATGAATGAAATATTCATTGCTTTTACATTGACAGCCAGACGATTTATATTTCGATGACGTCATTTGCATAAAGTTCATTTTTTTCGATGACGTTTTAAGTTTTCAAATATAATAAATTACTGTAGTACTGTGATAATTTAAAATATATCAGCGCTGAATGCATGTTAGAGATGTTTAATTAAAATTGCATTTCAGTTGGAAAGTATTTTATAATCAATGCTTTATGCATGATTGAGCTTTCTTGTGTTATGTTCCCAAAACATGAACTTACAACAAAATTACACACATCCCTAAAACTTTGATATCATTAACCTTGACATTTAAAACCATGATATAATAATGGAGTCATCATTCACTATCAGTTTTATCGCCTACTCAACTGGCCCAAATATTGTTTCTAACTCTTATACTGAGTAATGAGTTGTGATTGCAGCTCTACTGCAAAAGTGTTGAATTTAGTAAAAATTGCATGATAAACGTGATGTGAAAATTGGCATTTCTATTCAGTGTAGCAAGCTGAAAAAATTATTACCGAACAATTTATTTTTTATTATTAAAAGAAGTATCATTAGGCAGTAAGATATGCATCTTTAGCTTCTGATGAAGTTACATAAAACTAAATAAACTATTAGGAAATAGATATGTCATTTTTCTGCATTTTTTAGCAATTTTAAACTCTTTTGCGATGGGGTAAATAATTAATCGAAATTCTCTAAATTCTTCAAGGAGGCATTTTATATCTAAAGGCAACTTTCCTCTTCTATTGCGTTAAAAAAATTAGAAGAAAATCAATTTTTAACAAATTTATTAAACTTTCAACCCTCTTGCCGGCACCTGAAGATATTAATCAAACTCATTCACATTTTGCATAAAAACATTTAATTCCAATAGTCAACTTTTGCCCTCTATAAACAAAAAACTTTGCAAAGGAATAGATGTTTTTTTCGTTCCATCCTATTGTACATTTTATAATTGTATAGACAAATAGTCATTAAAAACCGTATCCTTCTTTGGTCTATATTAATATTTGAATTGTATGCCATTGGATGCATTCTTCCAAGGCAGACAGTCTAAAAATAAGTACGTGCAAAGTAATTCATATCTGTATTGCATCAATTCATATATTGAGCTGTTTCTCAACTTTTCCTAAAGTTACTCACATTTATTTTGCTTGAAACTACGTACAATATCCGGTTACAGAACTAAAAGCACTTGAGGTGCTTATTCATTGATTTTTGGTTCCCAATGGCGAATTTGCAACTCTTTAGAACTATACATCGCTATTAAATGGCAACATTGCAAAGTCAAACATTAACAATATGTAAACAGTATTTCCCCCATAACGTCCTTGCAATATTTAAACCTCAACAATATTTGTAAATATTACGACACATAAAACAGCGTCGGCTTATACCAGCCGAAATCCTACAATCTAACTAATTTCTGTTATGCAGTATGTCGAGAACAGCACAGATTTCTTTAATACCTGGATTTTCAACATCTTCAAAAGTGAGTATGAATATGTATATACAGAGAACTGTGTTTCAGTTATAGTTAATTCAATACAAAAATGACTATTGTTACCGCTTCGTAAAACGATTGACCCTTCGAATAAGGCTCGGTTATTAAACAATTTTATATTTTGTTATTAACAAGAGGTTTTCTGAAAATAAATTTGCATGAAAGTTTCAGTTTAGTTTGAAGGTTTTAACTTGTAGATTATAAATATGAAAAATCTGATGTGGGCAGCACATGACTTTCCCTGCAGACTTAAATTCATATTTTCTTTATTTTTTAATAATTCATTAGACTGAGATTAATTGCACCAAATAACACCAAATTTGCATTTTTGCTTACATTTTTGTTTTTATTTGGTAATTGGACATTTTCCCGATAGCTGCGTAACAAAAATGCAAGAAATCTCAAATATCTTGAGAACGGTTAGTCCTAAAGTATAATGGAATGTGTTATATTCTTTTCCTCGTCAAAAATTGCGTATAAAATAAGAATTTAATTGATACATTTCAGCATAAGTAGTCTTTTTTTTTCTTTTAGGTTTTGGCGATTTTTGCGGGCCATTGCGTAAAAAAGGCAGGTTGTCATTTACCGAATCGTACCAAAATCGAATCAGCACCAGAGTGTCCCACAAGTAACTTATCTACCAAATATTGTGAAATTTCGTCAATTAGCATTTTAGCTAGAGTGGATACATGAAATTTTTGCGGACCATTTCGTAAAAAAAGGTGGGTTCTTCTTTTCCGAATCGTACCAAATTCTAATCAGCACCAGAGAATCCAACAAGTAACTTATCTACCAAATTTTGTGAAATTTGGTAGATTAGTGTTTTAACTAGAGCGGATAAATGAAATTTTTACGGGACATTTCGCAAAAAAAGGCGGGTTCTGTTTTATGAATCGTATCATAAACTAATCAGCACCCGGGTCACATCCAAGTGACTTACCTACCAAATTTTATGAAATTCGGTCCATTAGTTTTTGAGTTAGAATGGATACATACATTGCACAGACAGACAGACACACATACAGACGTCCCGCTAAAAATAGGTTTTTCGTATTCTAGAGGTCTGGAAACGTGTAGATCCGTCGAAAACTCGATTTGCGATTTTCGACATGATTCTAATATGGTAATTCAAATTTTCACATAAATAATTCGAAATAATTGTTTTCAATGCTTCTTGAATAAATTTTATTAGTACAAACGTGTTTGAGAAGTATAAAATACTAGAAATAGTTGATGATCACAGTATAGGCATACTTCATAAACGCCTGCTTCAGACAATCTGTCTAATTCCCCTGCTTTCCTACGTCATCATCCTACGTCATCATTCCTACGTCATCATTTCCTACGTCAGCATTTCCTACGTCAAAAATCATTTTTATTAGCGATTGAAACCTTTAACCTGAAGTCTTGATATCCAGGCATATCTGACACAGTCTGTGAAAAGTGGGGCAGAGAAGAATTCACTTCTGTGGTATAATTACAGCTTTTTTACAACACGAAGTGTTACAAAATTTTACATCACTTAAAATGCAATAAATATCTACAACACATATGCTGCATTGCTTTTAGCCTCCATACTCAAACCGTTGCTAATTTGTGTTTTGCTGTGTTTTTACACAGATTTTACTTTGCAGTTATAGTATAAGCAATATAATTTCAATATACACTGATAAAAAGTACAGTACCTATACATTTACATCACAGGGTTTGGGTAAAATTTATGCCAACACCTTGTGATGTAAATTCACATATTATACGAGATTTTTGCATATGTTACACTTCGAATGCAATGAATTTTTCTTCAAAGTGATGTATTTAATAGAAGCCTATGCTTAAATACAGCAAACATGTTGTAGGGTCAATTAAACGAGCATGGAAATTCTCCAGGGTATTAAGCAATTAACAGGGTTTCACTTAGGTGATCTTCTGAATTTACATCACAAGGTTTTGGTTGGCATAACTTTTACCCACACACTGTGGTGTACATTTTTGCTGTAATTTTTTACAATGGTAGTGTATATGAGAAATTCAATTTCATTGCTTTTATACACAAAAGCAATGTAATTGAATCTCTCTCCCAGGAAGTAAATTGATATTTTTTTAAATGTTGTTATATATATCCGCTTGAGCATTGCTTTGAACTATCTCATCGACCTGTTGAAATATTCATAGTGGCAGATAGGGTTATTGTTGTTGAAACCCAGACCGTCCGACCTACCAGAAAGGTGTAAGGTAACTGTTTGGACGGTCGGGAAGTGCCACCCAATTTAGACCGGAACCCAGTGGGGGAGGCATCCACAGGGACCGTATCCTCCTTCCCCTACCACCAACCTCTCGGAAGGACGTGTCAGATAGGGTGTACAGACGAGTCAAGTTTTCACCTGTAGTGTCACAAAAGAGCGGCTTTTATACATGTGAACTTCATAGGAACTCCATTATTTTTGACACAACTACAGATAAAAAAAATCTGATGTGGGCAAAACATGACTTTCCCTGCAGACTTATATTAACGTTATCTTTATTTTAATTAAATTTATTTCACTTTTACTTCAATTTTCGTTCTCATTCGGTAACCGGGCTTATTTTCAAAGGTGGCGTAGAGAAAGTACGAGAAACTAAAATATCTCGAGAACGGCTAGTCCTAGTGTAATGGGGTTGGTCTTATTCTTTTCGTCGTTAAAAATTACGTATTAAACGAACATTTAATGGGTATATTTGAGTATACCTAGTTCTTTAATTTAGATTTTGACGATTTTTGCGGGCCATTTTGCAAAAAATGGCAGGTTATTTTTTTTTCCGAATAGTACCAAAATCTAATCAGCACCAGGGTAACCCACAAGTGACTCATCTACCGAATTTTGTGAAATTAGGTCATTAGTTTTTCAGTTAGAGTGGATACAAGCTTTTGCGGGCCAATTCGCAAAAAAAGGCGGGTTCTTTTATCCCAAATCGTACCCAAAACTAATCAGCACCAAACTCGTTCACAAGTGACTTACCCTTCCCGACCGTCCAAACAGTTACCTTACACCTTTCTGGTAGGGGAAGGAGGGTACGGTCCCTGTAGATGCCTCCCCCACTGGGTTCCGGTCTAAATTGGGTGGCACTTCCCGGCCGTCCATACAGTTACCTTACACCTTTCTGGTAGGTCGGACGGTCTGGGTCTCAACAACAACACCTTTCTGGTAGGTCGGAGGGTCAGGGTTTCAACAACAACAACAAGTGACTTACCTACCAAATTTTGTGAAATTCGGTCCGTTAGTTTTTTAGTTAGAGTGGATATAAAATCTGCACAGACAGACAGATAGACAGACACACAGATAGACAGACACACAGACACACACACAGACGTCACGCTAAAAATGGTTTTTTCGTATTCTAGAGGTCTCGAAACGTGTAGATCCGTCGAAAACTCGAGATGTGATTTTCGGCATGATTCCAATACTTTCCCTATACATTACCATGTATAGCAGGGAAAGTAACAAGATATATGGTACTTATTCATAATTAACTGCATAGTACTGGGTGTTATAATACAGGTACATCACTACCAAATACGGTTACGAAGGGAAGAGAAAGTCCTCTGTAAAAAATTTGATCAGCCCTAACGACGATGCATAGTTTTCCCTAATCTGAACATACTTCGTATTAGGTTGTTAATGAGTAAGTACTTAGTAAGTCTTTGATCAGCTTTATTGACGACTTTCATTATAATCTTAATGCGTTTAGATGGATCAATATTGGGAATCTGGCCTATCGATTGAACACCTGTTGTAAACAGGATTTGATTACAGTTAGCGTGCTTACCTGTTCTGAAATCGCTGCAATAGCTACACTGTAGAACATTCTGCACCCTTTGCTCATTATTTTCAGTTACTTTATTGATAAGTTCGGCAAACTATCAGAAAAGCCACAATTACAAGCGTTCATGAAAATTCCAGCTTCATTTCTGAAATATTCTACTAATTATAGTCTACCGAATCGCCATTTTTAACACTTTACAACAAAGTTGAAAAGTGTTTATGACTTTGTTCATTCTGTCGGTCTGTCTGTCTGTCCATTAGCACGATAACTGCCGTAAAAATGACTTAATCAAAATGAAATTTTAGTATGTAGTTCAGACGGTCTGTAAGACCTATGAGAATATAAATGAATAATATCACCCAATTAGTTTTGGATGGAACCCGGGTTGAAAAAATGAAATACATTGAACCCTATAGGACCTAATTTTTCAAACATTTTTTAAGCGGATTTAAAATTCACAAATTGCTTCGAAAATTTTAGGTAATATTCAAATTATCCCATAAAATATATAAAAAAAATTTCAGCGAAATATATTCAGTAGTAGTTTTTTAAATAAAAAGTAAAATAATAATTACACCTCTTATATGAAGCAATCACGTGACCATTTTATGAAGATATCACGTGACCAACTTCAAAATGAAATATGGCATCCATCTTGTCTCAAAATCGTGATTTTTAAAGTTCTTTTTAATTCATATTGCGTGTGGTATCCCTCCTAAAACAGCTTTATTTTTGCTTAAATTCTGTGCATCTACATACTGAAACAAAGCAATTACAATATATTTGAGTTTAAATGATCATCCAAATTTGATTATTTCTACAACGAAACCTATTTTTCACTTATGTAAAATGTGAACAGCAAAATATGTAGAATGAGTTGTTTAATAATTGCTGCATAACTCTTAACTTTCTTTAAATTATTTAGCTCATGGAGTTTGCATAGCTGATATGAATGAAATTTTCATTGATTTTATAGAGAGGACGATTTTTTTCGATGAAGTTTTAAGCATAGAGTTTAATTACTTGTAACTCCATGGTCTTAAGTTTTTAAATAAACTAAATTATTATAGTATTATGATGAATGAAATAATAAATGGGAAAATGTTATGAATGAAATGAATGGGAAAATGTTATGAATGAAATGATGCTTTTATAGAGAGAGCCAGGCTTGTTATATTTCGATGGCGTCATTTGAATAAATTGCAGTTGTTTTTGATGAAGTTTTCAAATAAATTAAATTATTGTAGTATTATGATAATGTTAAAAACATTACCGAGGAGCCAGTTGATTTATATTTAATTGACGTCTTTTGAATGAAGTTCATTTTTTTCGATGAACTTTAAAGATTTCAAATATAATAAATTAATGTAGTATTGTGATAATTTTTAAAATATTACCGAGGAATGTATCGCATTTTAGAGATGTTTAAATGAAATTGCATTGAAGTTGGAAAGTGTATTATAATTAATGCTTTATGCATGATTGACCTTTCTTGTTGTATATATATATATATATATATATATATATATATATATATATTATCCGGGAATCTTACTCTCCATTACAGACAATTGATTCCCCTGAATCTTTTAGTAACATGCTTGCAAATGTTTTATAGTGTCACAGATGCGTTTGAACTTTATCAAACAAGATTTTTTTGATATTGCGCTACCTGAGCACGTATTGATGTAAACAAGGTATTTTAATTGCGTCAACACTTTCTCTCCGATGGTGAAAGGTTACGAATTTCTGATCTAGAACGATCACCTATGCTTACAAGTAATTTGATCACTTACTGTGACAGACTCATTTTGAAGACTGAAATATTCGAGCAATACTGAGGATCTGCTCGACACGTATAAGGTGAAAAATATCCAATCCCGACACACGACTCAAACTTGCCCAGCCAGACTGGTACATGGATGACCGGCTATAGGATATTATAGTACCATTTAAAAAGTTCTGAATCCATCGCTATACATCTCCCGAACCTCCAATTGCTTTTATGTTTATTTTATGCTAATAATAAGCAAAAGCCTTAGATTAATTTTAACTTATCTACCCAAAACCAATAAATAGCAAACAAAAACAAATATTTGTGAAAATAAATATAAAAGTGTCCGACTTCAAAAAATTAGGCCATTTCTCTCATTCTCGTTGATTACGGTGACTTTTTCTTAAGTCTCTCCGCAATCGCTGGGAAATTATATAGGCCATATACACTACATATATTTTCTAAAGGGTAACAGCTAAACCGGCTTCTGGATAATGGGAGGTTGATAAAAGACTTACAATTGATCAAATTCTTGCTTATCCAGGCCTGTATTTAATTTTTATTTACTTCACAGCTTTATGATGGAAAATATAACAAGCCACAGAGATTTATCTTCCGGAATGGACTACGTGTAGAAGAGAGCTCGGAACAGAAGGCACCGAAAATTCCAATCGCCGATCACCTTCTGGGGAGCAATCCGTTTAAAGGCAGCAATCCACCAGTGCGTATCAATTGAATACCCCACTTTCTATCTTTTAATGTAGCATTATGTGTAATCATTTACAATAAATTTATCCTTACTGACGACGCCTATGCAACAGCATTTTCATCAATGCTAATGGCATATATCCTCCTTTGGTTGATCACAGATAACAAGTAATTTTATCGAAACCTGAAAAATGTGCCTTTTTTACTGTGAATGAGTGCCCCTTTCATATAGTTATTTACTTAGAAGACGCTTTTTAGTTTGGTATTTACAGCGATCACCCTTTCTTTCGTTCGATCCAAGCCTACCTGAAGGTGTAAGGTATCTGTATGGACGGCCGGTACAGTGTCACCCAATTTAGACCGGAACCCAGTGGAGGCGACATCCACATGGACTGAACCCTCCTTCCCCTTCCACCAACCTCTCGAGAACACTTTCGAACCTACAGATTTAACATGCCCATACTCAGTGTAAAGACGGGAATAGTTTAGGCAGAGACGGAAATCGAATTCAAGTCCTCCGAATACAATCCCTGTACATTAACCACTGGGCTCTCCCGCTCTTCAGCAATCACCCCTGTCGTTCTACCCTTGTTATCGCATCGCACAATATATACAGTAGCGTAGTAGAGGCGTAATTAGCCATCGGCTGCACAATAGAAGGTTGATTCTCCACTCACACACTCTCTAAGATCCTCTCAAAGACCTTTATAATTATACATTTATCTATAAAATGCAAAAGTCATTCGCATTTATAAAAATAGTTTGAGTGTTGAAAAATTAAAGAATCTATGTACGTATGCTAGGCTGAATAGAAGAACTTAATGCAAAATAATTCCCTTTGTACATTCTTCTCCCAAACGTTCTTACTGAAATTCAATACACGGATTGACGGCACTCGAAAGAGTGAAAATCCTTGAGGTTTGAGTAGAAAATTTCCAGTCACTGAAAAAAATTATGTTCAATAGCTGTTTGATTTATTTGAATGCTCGAACATCTCAGACTGCATTGTTCGCCTTTATCAAATAATCAACTGACGAATAAGATAATTTATCAATCATGATAATTGGTAACGTCAGTTTATACAATATATTGTTCTGTTTATTATTACACACACATATATATATATTGATAATGATAATTTATTAAGAAAATAACAGGCAAATTTTCAAATGCAGATATAATTTATCAAAATGGAACGGGCAACAAAGCCCATCCCATTTTGATAATCGGTCGTAGCGTCGTCAGGAGGTAAAAATATTGAGCTTCTTGATAACTACATTACCTCTGGACCTACATTGGATGAACTATATTTACAACTATAAACATCTCCATGCGATCGTTAACCTACCACTCTTTCCAAAATCCTAACTACGTCTATGGCGCTGTAGTGAAGAGCATCTCCCACTGGCATATTTTAAAGCGGCATTTTAAACCCCGGGAATAGATTCATTTGCATAAAATTAACAAAATCATACATATTTACAACGCCATCTTAGATTTACCTGAGAAATTTCAATTCGGAGATGGGACCCGTATACTCCATTTAATGTGTTACTGGGCATGCTGGAATTAAGAAGTCTGCTATGCCCGAGATATACAGTGGCGAATACTAAACAGTGATTTAATGACACTCTGACTAGACAGAGTTTAGGACATGGCTGCTGCATTCAGAATCCTTTACTTAACCTTTTGCTCACAGGTGGGACAGAGTATATCCATATGGGTGGACATCAATGCCTGCAAAAGGGGAGATCGAACTGTTTGGGATAGGGTATGTCAAATACCTGCCTTTTTGAGAGGTTCTTCATTTGGGATGGACGCTGTCCCACCCGTAAGCAAAAGTACATACACTTCGAAAAATACAAAATACAGTAATCCGCAAATTTATAACCACTCAAGACTATAAATCCACTACTAAACACAGCCCAACTTAGGGCTCTACGACTTTAAATTTACTCCTGAATAAAACATTTTAACGTTTTCCAGGTTTTGACCTTTAATGCCTATTACTGTGAACCGCTGGGTGAAGGAAACAAAGCTACCACCAGATACAGAAAATGCAACGTTATGTACTACTTGGCTGATGATGAAATAAAAGTTTATGAACCGTGGCAGAAAAATAGTGGATTAGATCAAGGTACTTGCCTGTGTTCTTTAATATTTGTTCCAATTTGCCAAAATTCTGTGATATGGCTGATATCAGTTAAAACGCATGTTAATATATCATTGAGTAGCCATGATGAAACTTTCCCTGTTGAAAAACGTCATGTTTTCGTTTTATCTTAGTTATAGAAATAGTAATGAACGAAAAATAGCTGAGAATATTTTTATAAATGCATCACCCCAACCCAATACAGAAAAGTACAGAAACTTCAAATTGATTAGAAAAAGAGAGAGTAATAAAATGAAAGAAAGGAAATTAGAAAAAAAAATTATTCATATCTAACAAGAGACTTCATGCAAGTAAATACCACGATGGGATTAAAGTTTTTTTGTTAAAAGGTTTTGACTTGTAGATTGCAAACATGTAAAAAGTAATTATCTGGCATTGCTAATCGCGTCGAAAGTAATTACAGTAATTTAAAGTGTCAATCAGTGAGTTATACACATGTATTTTTATTACCTTTGAGTAAAAGATTATTAATGCAATTCAGAGTGATGCGTATGGGAATAATCAGTTTTCAGTTAATGTTATAGAAGCATGTTATATTGCTTACTGATTCACTTATGAACCATTTATATCCATGTTAATTCTGATTTTATCCGCTAAGTAACACAATTTATCCACGTTTGGTCATATCCACGTTTGGTCATAGTAATCGCTTCAAATTATTTGGTCCTGATTTTTTTACGAAATTTGAAATTCATTTAATATAATTGCTCATCAGGAGCTTTAATACATAATTTCTATGTGGCTTAAAGTATGCGCATTTTATATCTAAAATTTATTTAAAATTAAATTTTGAAGTAAAAACATTTTTGAGTGATGCAGAAACCATAAATTTACAGCAACAGCTGAAAGTGCTAGTCCACTTTTGAAAAAGGGTGTATTTTTGAGTGACATTTTTCATCCTAATGTTTTTATTTTTTAGAGTGATTTAATATATATTTTCTATTAAATTTTTCTAAGAAAATGATAAATTACTAGATATATCACTGCATTACTACAATTTTTTAATCAATATAAAGCTTTCAGTTCGAATTATACTAACAGACATAAGAACTTTATGAAAAGTTACACAGCAAATGAGCAAATACGTTCATTGTGAACAAATATGTTTAACCAAAGTAAGACACCGACTAAAATTATACATGTCTCAGATGCCATACAACTGGGACTATAAATTGTATTTCCTCTGTGATCATAATGGTTTTGCTCATGTTTGAAAGCTTCATGGGCTTTATGAGGAAACCATTCCAGGCACCTAATAGATGAACCGGACTTTAAAGATAGAGGAAATGCGGTAGTTAGTTGAGTATGGACATCAATATTTTAAACTCTGTTTTGGTCATTTTCATACTCAATTTATCTTATGCAGTTTATGGCAAAAAATGGCACTCTGTACATGGGCGCCCATGGGAGAGGACAGGAGAAGGCACTTACCCTTCCTGGATGTTCAAGGTCTCAAAGACTAACATCAAGTTAGTGGATGTTGCACGTTTTAACCTTGAGTTTTCCCCCCCCCTTTCCTTGGAAAATGTTCTATGAGTGCCCGTGATTCTGTGTTTAGACCCAGTTTGTAGAAATTGGGTTTCAGGTTATAAAACTGACAACTGATCATGATATGACAGTAAAATCAAGAGATGCAAGTGTTGGGTATGTAACAGACAGTGATAGAACAGAAATTTCTAATTTGAATTGGAAAGATAGAGATATAATTTTATTGTCAATTTTGTTAGGGTGCATGCAAGTCGTTGCAAAAATAGAAAGATTTAATTGAAAATTCAAGAAAAAAAGTTATAGCGAACTGCCCATATGTTGTTAAACAATGTCTTTTTTTTCTTCCAATGGCCAGGTATTGACTCTTTCATCTTCGCCTATACATCGGTCAGAACAGTGAACCTCTTAGCCGTCAAAGACGTTGCCCCAGCGCACCAGTGGGGGTGGGAACACATTGCGCCCAACAACACAAACATCCATGTCTTATGTGGGACTCGAACCCACAACGTGGCGGCCGATCAATCACTGGAAACGCTCGCCTTGACCGTTCGGCCACCACGTCGACTCAAATGAGCCAACAGTACGCAGTGTTCCCAGGTGCTGTTAAACAATGTAACATAGTGTAAATTTGCGATAGCTTAATAGACCACTATAAGATTACTCAAAGATTAAGAAAACTGGTGAGGCCTACAGGAATTCTACCAATAAGTAATTTAAAAACAGGTTTATTCATGGAATATCTTACTATAATCAAAGACAACACTCAATCCCTATCTGTGTAGTCAAAACACAAAAGGAGGTATTATAACATCCATTGTTGTAAATAAATTAAAAGTAAGTCAAACGTCTGACTTCGGTTTCAATATGCGATATCATATGCAACGTAAAGTTCCAGAATTCTCCATTGTTGTAAATAAGTTTAAAACGAGTCCAATATCTGGCTTCGGTTTCAGTATCTGAGGTCACTTAATGTAGAACTCCAGATTACTGCTCTTTATATACATAGATTCTCTTCATATATACATATATATAGATAACATATGCGACTTTTTTTGTCATTTTATAGACCTTGATGAGTAATTACTTTACAAAAGTAACAAATAATGTCAATGATAAGAAGCTTCTCAAGTTGGCTGTATTCAGAAGTGAAACTGCACTGATTCTATGTCAAATGGTAGATAATTTTAACGGGGTGAAAATAAAACAAGAAAGATCAATCATGCTTAAAGCATTGATTATGAAACACTTTCCAACTTCAATGCAATTTTATTTAAACATGTCTAAAATGCAATACATTCCTCGGTAATATTTTAAAACTTATCACAATACTACATTAATTTATTATATTTGAAAACTTAAACCTTCATCGAAAAAAATGAACTTCATTCAAATGACGGCATTGAAATATAAATAGCCTGGTTTAAACATCTCTAAAATGTGATACATTCCTCGGTAATAATTTTAGAATTATCATAATACTACGATAATTTATTATATTTGAAAACTTCATCGAAAACAACTGAAATTGATTCAAATGACGTCATAAAAAAATAACACGCCTGGCTCTCTCTATAAAAGCAATATTTCATTCATAAATAATTCCCCCATTCATGTCATTCATCAGAATACTATAATAATTTATTTTATTTAAAAATTAAGACCATGGAGCTACAAATAAGTTAACTCTATGCTTAAAACTTCATCGAAAAATATCGTCCTTCTCTTTCTACAATCAATGAATACTTCATTCATATCAGCTAAGCAGACTCCATGGACTAAATGATTTTGTGTTAAAGAATTACAGCGATTCTAATACAACTCATTCTACATATTTTGCTGTTTACATTTTACATAGGTGAAAAATAGGCTTAATAGTAGAAATAATCATATTTGGATGAGCATTTAAACTGAAATATATTGTCATTGCGTTGTTTCAGTATGTAGATGCACAGAATTTAGGCAGAAATAAAGTAGTTTTAGGACGGATACAACACTCAATATGAATTAAAAAGAACTTTAAAAATCACGATTTTGACACAAGATGGATGCCATATATCATTTTGAAGTGGGTCATGTGATCGTTTCATATCATGGACACGTGATCGCTTCATATAAAAGGTGTTATTATTATTTTAATTTTTATTTAAAAAACTACTGAATATATTTCGCTGAATTTTTTTTTTATATATTTTATGGAACAATTTGAATACTGCCTAAAATTTTTGAAGCAATTTGTGAATTTTAAATCCGCTTAAAAAATGCTTGAAAAATTAGGTCCCATAGGGTTCAATGCATTCCATTTTTTCAACCCGGGTTCAATCCAAAACTAATTGGGTGATATTATTCATTTATATTCCCATAGGTCCTATAGACCGTCTGAACAACATACTAAAATTTCATTTTGATTAAGCCATTTTTACGGCAGTTATCGTGCTAACGGACAGACAGACAGACAGACAGACAGACAGACAGACAGACAGACAGACAGAATGAACAAAGTCATAAACACTTTTCAACTTTGTTGTAAAGTGTTAAAAAACATCAAAATCGTTTATTTGGGTATCAAAAAGTTGAGCGCATCGAGAGTAAGATAAAATACTACAATTCTGCACTTTTGTACTTACAAGGAAGAAGGAGGTGGTTCATTAAAATTTTCGATGATTGATAATTTGTTGATAACTTGACAATGTGTTTTGTATTACTCAGGGTGCATTGTTGGCAAAGGAAGATTTTACAAACCTGAGGGAGGCTACTACACGGTTGAGGATTTAAATATCGGTGAAATTTTAGTGCTGTTTGGGAGAGAGTATAAACTGATTAACTGCGATGGTTTTACCAGGAAATTTCTGACAGAAATGGGATACAAGGTAAATGCTCCTGAACCAAGGATTGAAGATCCTATCACTGAAGATCGTAATGAAGTAAGTATATTGCCAAAAAATATTTTACTTAAAATAGTATAAATGCTTAGGGTTGCGCTTCCGTTGCAGATACTAGAGTACGAGAGACACGAACTTATTAGTCGCAATCCTCCCCAACCATTAAATGCAAAGCATTTGGTTATCCCTTATTCCTCCAATTCTTCTTTTTCTTGGATTATATATATATATATATATATATATATATATGACAATAATTAACTGAATATTTCAGAAATTGCACTGGAATTTTCAAGAACGCCTGCAATTGTAGCTTTTTTGAGAGTTTGCCGAAATGATCGATAAAGTAGCTGAAAAAAATGAAAAAAAGTTGCAGAATGCTTTAGAGTGTACTCGTAATGACTGCAAGAAAACTTACTATATCTAGAATTTTCTGAATATCTGTACAGAGACTGGCGAACTTAATCTTATCACGCAGTAGATATCCTATTTTATACAGATTGAAATTAGATTTCACGAAGTTGTAATGATTATAGTTCATGCTCACATAACTAGCCAAAAAGAAGCGGCTAAAATCGCGCTATACATGTTTATCTGTGGCATATCCTAAGTACAAAACTGTACTATCTTACATCACCCAGGTCCATGGAAAAGGGTTTGACAACAAAGTTCTATAAATTAGTAACTTCAGCTGTTGTATTTTTTATTATAATTTCACTTTTCGATATATTTCTCTGATAATTTTGCTGCCTCCTCTTGTGGTTCTGAAGACAGAGTTTGATTACATATGTTTGATTACATACTATTGATTACATAAAGTTTGATTACATACTCTTTTAAATTGAATAGCACTCATTTTACTTTCCCTGCAATACATGGTAATGCATAGGGAAAGTATTGGAAGCATGCCGAAAATTGCAACTCGAGTTTTCGATGGATCTACACGTTTCGAGAACTCTAGAATACGAAAAAACTATTTTTAACGTGACGTCTGTGTGTGTGTGTGTGTATGTCTGTCTGTGTGTCGGTCTGTGTGTCTGTCTGTGTGTCTGTCTGTTCGTCTGTGCAATGTATGTATCCACTCTAACTAAAAAACAAATGTACTGAATTTCATAAAATTTGGTAGGTAAGTCACTTGGGTGAGACCCTAGTGCTGATTAGTTTTTGGTAGGATTCGTAAAAACAGAACCCGCCTTTTTTTTGCGGAATGTTCCGTAAAAATTTTATGTATCTACTCTAGCTAAAATATGAATTGACCAAATTTCACAAAATTTGGTAGATAAGTTACTTGTAAGGTACTCTGGTGCTGATTAGATTTTGGTACGATTCGGAAAAGAACAACCTGCCTTTTTTTGCAAAATGGCCCCCAAAAATCGTCAAAATATAAATTAAAAAACTACGTATGCTCAAATATATCCATTAAATGGTTGTTTTATACGTAATTTTTAACGAAGAAAAGAATAAGAACAACCCCATTGCACTAGGACTAGCCGTTCTCGAAATATTTTAATTTTTTCGTTTTTTCTCTACGCCACCTTTGAAAATGAGTCCAGTTACCAAATAAGAACGAAAATTGAATTAAAAGTGAATTAAATTTAATTAAAATAAAGAGAACGTGTCGAAAGCCCAGACCAACCGACTCGTCCGAAGACTAAGAGCAGTAGAATGGAAGGTCGGAAAAAGAGAACGTGTATATAAGTCTGCAGGGAAAGTCATGTGTTGCCCATATCAGATTTTTTACTTTCTCTACTATGTAACATAATATAGAGAAAGTATTATTTTCACGAAAATTTTCAAATTCAAGATTTTGATGCCAATACATGGTTTAGGACCTCCTGAACACGTTTTGAATATTTTTGGCGTGATATATGTCTACCTGATATCCGTGGTCGATTTCCTTTGTATACGATGGCAGTCACATATATTAATGTATTTTCACGAAACTTTATATCCGGCTTTATTATCAAAAAATCTAGAACTAGATAGAATTTTTTTTTTTAATTCGAGTGAGAACTTTGAATTTTATTCGAAATTTTATATTTTCTTAACATGACAGCATAGAACAAAATATGATATAATCATGCATAAAAGGGTTTATTTATGGCTTAATATGATCACGAGACTTTATAGTTTCAATCTTTGCTGTGAAAATTATCCGCGATACAAATTGTTTTGTTCGTGACATCTGTAGAGCCCTTGAAGGGCAAGTTATCCACCGAGGGGGTTACAAGTATGGTATCAATCGGAAGATATTTTCAAGCCCTTTAAAGGGAAGTGTAACACGTTATAGTTGTAACTATTTGGACACACGATACCGATTCCGGCCACACATATTGCTACCGTAAACCCTAGGGTTGGTCGTGTGGTCTGGGTCTTTAACACGATACCGATTTTTCGAATCTTTTCTTATAAAATTTGAAAAAAAAAAATTCTGTTACGAGAAAGTCGAGTTGAGCTGCATTCCAGTTAATTTCATCACAGTTCCGACACCTAAATTTCATAGCAAGGATTTGACCTCCGTCAGCTCATTACCAGGAGAAAATACAATTTTGTGTCCTTCAAATAATACCGTGTGGAAATTAGTTACCATAAGTACATTTTTTCAACTTACAAGACATATAACACAGTTGCAAAAACTTTATTCCTTCTAAGATGAAAGAAATCCTAAAAAAATTGAAATCACTGTAACTTAAAATATTCATTTTCGCGTCACAGTTACGGTTACTTTCATTGAGAAGTAACAATTACATCTGAATTGCAATCGTTGCCAGCAAAGACTGTATAAACCTGATTGTACGAAGTGGATTATAAACTTCTGCGTAGTATCTTCTGTTCCAAATCAAAATAATGATATAGCTATAACTCTAATATGGGCAGCACATGACTTTTCCTGCAGACTCATATTCATGTTCTTTTTATTTCTTCAATAATTCATTGTATTGAGTTTAATTGCACAAAATAACACCCACCCATAATTATTTAAAATTACACTGAATTTGCAAGCTTAATTCAATTTTCGTCTTCATTTGGCAACTGGACTTATTTTCAAAAGTGGAGCGAAAATGCAAAAACAACTATCTCGAGAACGGCTAGTCCCAGTGTAATGGGATTGGTCCTATTTTTTTTTTATCGTCAAAAATTTCTTATAAAACAAGCATTTAATGGATATATTTGAGCATACGTAGTTTTTATTTTAGATTTTGACGATTTTTGCGGGCCATTTTGTTAAAAATGACAGGTTATTGTTTCATAATCGTATCAAAATCTAATTAGCACCAGGGTAAGCCACACGTGACTTATCTACCAAATTTTGTAAAATTCAATCTATTAGTATTTCAGCTAGAATGGATACAGGCAATTTTTGCGGGTCATTTCGCAAAAAAGGCGGGTTCTTTTATCCCGAATCATACCAAAAACTAATCAATACCAGGATCACATACAAGTGACTTACCTACCAAATTTTATGAAATTTTATCCATTAGTTTTTGAATTAGAGTGGATATATACATTACACGGACAGACAGACAGACAGACAGACAGACATACACACACGCACACAGACGTCACGTTAAAAATAGTTATTTTCGTATCCTAGAGATCTCAAAATGTGTAGTAGATCCGTCGAAAACTCGAGTTGCGATTTTTGACATGATTCCAATACTTTCCCTATACATTACCATGTATTGCAGGGAAAGTAAAAAGAAACTAAATTCGATAGAGTAGAAACTAAATTCAATATCGAGTGGAAACTGAACAATGAATTGCCATAAAATAGTCACTTTTACATTACAGTTACAGTTACTTTCATTGAGAAGTAACAATTGCATTTTAATTACAATCGTTGTTGGCAAAGACTGTATAAACCTGATTGTACGAAGTGAATTATAACTTTTTGCGTAGTATCTTCTGTTCTAAATCAAAATGATAATGTAGCAAAAAGAAACTAATTTCTATATAGAGTCGAAACTAAATGTAACATCGAGTGGAAACTAAACGACGAACTGCCATAAAAAGAAAGCATTCTTTATCACTTTCAGGTCAACGTGCCCAAATCGTACCGCAAACCGTACATAAAGGAATACAAGTACAAAAGCTTCTTCCAGCACCATCCAAAGAGTCTCCGCTTTTTCGGCTACTACGGCGATGGCAGGTTCCTGTTTGAAGAGAAGAGAGAGGCCACTCTATACTATGATTTGGCCAGCGGAACCATCCGGCTCATCGAAGAGAGATGCAAAAATAAATGGATTGAGGGCAGGAAGGACACCCGAGTTCTGCTGAAGCCGACAAAAGTGCCAAAGGTACGTCTGAATAATTAGCGAAATAATTAACACTAAACGCACCGACACTCAATATATACCTATTAGTACAGTAACCGGTCAAATGGTCAGTTTTTAGATAAAAATATTTTTTCTGAATGAATGCAGGTAATATTGATTTTATTAAGAAATATTAAACACAGTAGCTTTAAAGTAATAGACTCCATTCGGTTCCTAAACTCGATTTGCTTCTTCTATTGTGCATGTTCTTATATGTTTCATAATACGGTGGTCAGTTATCAACTAAAATGCAGTCTTCACTTTACCCTTTATAATATTGCGCTTTGCATATGCCGTTGGACCTGATTCTTCTCCGAAAATGTTATGAAATTCTGCTCTCCCAGATGTAGCACTTATGTGCATCAATCGAAGCACATATACACTCATGTCCAAAAGTTAAGCATAGTTGCTGCTTATGTGAAAATTTCAGAAAATCTACATCGGAGTAGAAGGAAACGCGGTATGCTGGTGTAATAGGGTTATAGAAGAAGAGAACAATGCAAAACAAGGATAATAACGACTTTTATTATCCAAAGAAAAGGGTTGAAAGGAAAAGGGTCACAGTACGAGTGTCGACCTCACTGAAACAGAATGATTAAACCAATGTGATGCTGCAGTTCAATACGGTGTGTGGGAACCTCGAGTAGCTACTCATGCTGCACAGCTATTTTCAATAATTTCGATAAGCGTTTGGGTGAGTTGTGTGCTGAAAGAATTCCAAGCTTCACGAAGAGCAGTTTTCAATCTCGGGGCCAGTCGGGGCTTGGATTGCGATGCTTGGATTACTGGTCAGCCGACTCTCTTCTAATTGAGCCACTGCGATGGCATTGGCATCCTCTTAACGTTGAGCTGGACACTGCAATGTCCAGTGGAGCCCCAAGCTTCGAATATTTTTTTTCTAATTCTGCTACACGTATACGCGAAACATGCTTCTGCACTTACAATTCTGCTTAAAGAAATTAATGCAAAATAAAATATAACAAGGATTTGTCGTTAAACTTAAACTGCTCTTTTCTTCTCTAGATCGTTGAGCCATCCCTTTTGGTAGGAGAAATGTGCAATCCAACTTTGCTTAACCATGCACACGACGTGCAAAATGTTCTGATCGGTGGAAAGTATTACAAAATCCAGAAACCTACGTCTATTCTAGTTGATTCAAATCCTGTAAGTATCAATTTGCATATTTGCCTACAAAAAATTAATTCCTGAATACTATGTTATTCATAAGAAAATGTGTTTTAACGTATTAAAGGGAATTTCTACATTCATCTGTAATACTTTGTCGTAGTATTATACACACTGCAAATAATATGATCCTAGCTGCTCTGTGCGATGAAGGATATTTTCTTGTGAAATAAAAAAAAATATATAGTCACAGAAATTTCCAGTAGGAGAGTTCCCAAAGCTAAAATTTCGATCCCATGTTCTGCTGTTATTTGTAAGAAATAGGGAATAAGAATGTATGGGAAAGTTGAGTGGGGATTTACTCTCCAAATATGAATTATTTGTCTTTACTGTATCTGAATTATACTCTATATACTACATGACCTGTAACTCTATTGAGTTTGTTTTTCTTTTTCTTTCTTTCCATGTAAAGTGAACTGTAATTGAATTTTGAAAAAGTTTGATTAATTGAAGATTCAGCTCTTACTTTCCATTTGTTAATTAAGAATGAGTAATGGATTGACTTTATGATTACATTTCAGCTTGAAGGTCGCAGGAAGGTGGTGGAGTATTTCACAGATCGCGATCTAGACTTGGGAATCGTTCTGAATATCTTCGGTTCAAATGTCTTTCTGCACGATTGCGATGATTTTACCAAGAACTACTATTATTCAACTTATAATAAAGGTAACAGAACTGATTTCCAAGTATGTCTTAAAAAGGTATTGAATAAATATATAGCTGCATTAAAATGGAACACAATATTCACAGCATAATGATGTTTGCAATAATGAACCCAGTTCCTCAATCAAAATTTCTAAACCAGTTTTACTTTCATTACAACATATGATCAGCACCAAGTACACCTGATTGAAACAACACCTGCTTGCAACAAGACAGAGCAACTGCACACACAGCACTATCAATGGCCGTTTTTCCGGTCTCGAGATCGGAATATTTCTCAAAATGTGAATGTATATATTATGCATACAGTAGTCACGTGATAGTGAATCTGTATTTTCAAATGCCTATTACCAAATTACATTATTATGTTGAATTTCTTGTTATTCCCAGGGAAACTGGAATTTTTTAACTGCAAATGCCCTACTTTTACAAACCATTATTAGCTGACGAAAAAGTTCTTAATCCAGAGATTAAACCATTTTACACTCAAAATTTAGTTTACTAAAATAGTCTACCCATTACACACTATTCAATACAATTTTGAAGTAGCTGTTATAGTAAAAAGTAACACTTTTAACATTTTTTAAATTCTTGTGTTTCTTTAGAACTCATACCAGTTCCTCGACCGGAAGTTAAACCATGTCACACTCATAAATTGATTTACAACCACGAATTATTCGGAGAACCAGAGCAGACGATAAGAACAAACGATCCATTTACGCCAATTCGCTTCATGTCAGACTTGAAAAAATTCTTCAATAATGACAAGTAAGTGTTCCTATTCTGTGTTGCAAACCAAAGCATTTTCATTTTTAGAAGAAAAAATGAAAGACATATTCTTTCATTTCTTTTAATATCCCTTGCAAATTCTCTGTTCCATGTATTATATTTACTTTACTTATTTAATATAATTGTTTATTTGTTTGATTTTGTTTCGCTTATCAATTTACTTACTTATTTTTCATTTTATCAATCAATGAAGGTTAAACATAAGTAAATGTGAAATTTGGTAGACATTACTTCATTTCTACTAAACACTAAGTTGAAATTCTTTATCTCTATATTATTTTATATTTATTTGATATACTAATTCTTGATCACTTATTTGATGTAGCTGTACCTCTTTTAATTTTTTTTATTTTAAACTAGCAGCGATTACTCGGCGTTACTCAGGATTTACAATGCAAAACTCTGATAAAAATTACACAAGAACATATAGGGCCGTGAATCTTATACAATGTTTCTTCACTGTGAAAGAAGTAAATTCATTGCATTATGTAAGAAAAAAATGGATCTGATTGGCCACTCTTTAGCCAATCAAATCTATTGGATCATACATATAAACTTTCTTGCTTTATATATATATATAGATGGATAGAGACATTTTTATATTCATTTATTTATTATTCAAATTAATAAAATTTGTTGAGTAAGCCTGTGAAAAATTAACCATGCTGATAGAGTTTCCATTTAAATTCGTATTTCAAACCTGTTATTTTCAAAAATGACTAATACGTTCAATAAACTACCACAAAACTCAGCGATATTTAATTAACTTTCACGTTTTAAACCAACTATTTCCAACCTTTTCGTTAGGAATCATGGAGTTAGAGAGTAGAACTCCTAGGAAAAAGTTTCGTTTTCCATTAATATCTCGACAACCCCTGGTGTTAAAAACTCGAAACATAGACTAAATTTTAAGTGGAGCTATTTCAAGAATACCCACCAAATTTCATCAAATTCGGTTCAGGCGTTCTCCCGTGATGTTGGATCATACATACATACATACATACATACTTTTTTTCTTTATATATATATAGACATTTGCACTAGTTAACAAAAAAGAATCATGATTATTCTAATCTGATTTGTACTACAACTTAAGATGTGCTATAGTAACATCACAACATGTAACTGCCAAATAGGCTATTGTGAAAATAATTGTAGTACTCTATGTGAGCAAGAAAGTTTTCCTATTGACCCAAAATAGTTTTTACTTCGTTGCAGCTATGGAAAGCAGATGATCGGTAAAATATCTTTGTTTGCAATTGTGCAGGAAAAATCCCTTGTTGAAAACAGATTTGTAACAAACTGCATTTATGCCAATTTTAGTCACAAAAGCTTTCCTTGTTTTAGCATCATTGACTTGATTTCAATCTGTATCTTCTGAGTATACTCGCGCCAAGGCTAACGTGAATATAGTGTGGACGCTGACCGGAGAATTACTCAGTGTAGTCTTCATATGACCGTTATGCGTACATTGATTGGATGGGTATCAGAACAACAGACTTTTTTTTAAATATCAATATAAAATAATTTTTATTGATACGTTTCACTGTGAAGTTAGGTCTCCCGCAAGTATAGCAGATATTGCAAAATAGTGGAAAATGCACATTAGCATAGAGAATGTCAAAGTCAAAGTGACAAAGACAGTGACAATTTGTCATCCAGTTAACATTCTTTCTATATAATATATTTTGTTTTAATTTGTTTCGCATTTTTAGAGATAGGCCAATTATATAAAGTAACGGAAAGACAGACCAATAGACGAACAGGATGCTGACATGTGTTTCTTTCTCTTTAAATAAGCACCTACAAAAATGCATACGTTTCTATTCTAGCTAAAAAATGTTTTTGACACAAAATACCCCCCCCCCCTCCTCTAGCGATGCAAGTAAAAATACTAAAATTGTAAATGAATATAAATAATATTAAAACAAACTCTATACAAGCATCAAGTTTTCAAATAAAATTAAACCTCTTGTTTTTACTTGTAACCTTTAATCCCTTTCTTATTCATGGTATTTTCAAATCACGAACAAAACTTCATTTACACAAGCATACACGTTTTACAAAATACAATTAGGGGGTGTAAAATAACTAACCGCTCATTCCTGTAGAAACAGCGCTTTAGTGGTGATCCAGTAGGAATCAGAGAAACGTAAATCTGTTACACTGTTTATTACCGAAGTGTACCTTTCTACAGTATCATATTGAGTTTCAAATGAATCCATTTGCATATTCTTCCGCATATTTAGATACGGCTACAATGTGCGTGAGCTCAAGTTTCTCGCTCGCATGATAACAGAAGATTCTGTGGATAAACTTAGAAGTTTCCTGATTCGATGGTTCCTGGAAGACGACACCATGGACATGAGAGCTTTGGATCTCGATTTTGAGAATACAAGTCAGTATTTTTAAAATATTTATATCATACGTACGGTCAGGGCAGGTTTTTTTCAGCCGGTACAAACCTGTACTTAAACTGGCTAACGTAGGCCACGTACCGGTAAACAACTCTAATATCAAACATAGCTAGGCATGCAGAAATTTGCAACTTCGTTGCTGAGCAGCATCGCAGCTTCATTGATGTTCATCAAAATAGTCGGCCGACCTCTGAGATCATTTAAACCTAAATAATGTGTAAATTCTTGGTTTCTTCAGAGTAAACATTCTACTACCGATATGAGAAGCAAATCGGTGCAAATAAGATTTCAGCAGCATATCTAAAATTAGAAATGTTCTTTATGTAAGATAATTATGTCTTTCTAATTAAAACTGATAAAATTAACTGTTTCTCTGTATTTAAAATTGTTAATTGAGCAAAAACTCAAGATAATAACCTTTTTTTCTTGTACATCGCTCTAACCCTTTTCCTACTTGTACATGGCTCTAGTCCTTTTCCTACTTACACATCGCTTTAACCCTTTTCCTACTTGTACATCGAATACTTCTTCAAATACAAATATTGTGCATTATTTTAACAGGGTAGCTAGTAGCTAACTGTTTTGAGAGAAAAAGCTCTATACGATTATACTTAGTTTTTACGCTTGTAATTAGGTTTTTATTTTTAATGTTTAGAATTGCTTGAAATTCGATAAAGTATTCGAAAATTATTCGAAATTTGGATTTTCATGGATTATATTTATTATGGTGAATAATTAAAAGTTCCGGGTCAGTATAGTGAAGACATGAAACAGTTTATGTGAATTTCATTATGCATGCAAAAAAATTTGAAATAGTATGTATTAACACAAATAAGTTAGTGTCATGCTAGAAACTGTATGACTTTCAAACATAAATATACAAACATAGAAAGTGAATGTAATAATTGTGCTATTTGCCCCATTGTAGTCAACAATGAATATGCCCAGCAAAAATATAATGGTGGCGACAGTGTCACTACATAAAACAACGCTATCACATATAATATTTCAACATAATGAGAGTCATGCGGAACGACTTCCTAGATGGAAATTCTTGCAAGTAAATACCACTTTTTGTTACATCATGTGCTCACGAGTTAATCAATGTTGAAAGTCAAAACATCTATAACCCTTGTCCTACTGTGAAGTAAGCCACGTTAATAATGCTCACTCATTAGAAAAATTAGTAGACGGAAAAATGCATTGGAGGTGTGAAGAAAGTGCAAAAAGAGAAAAGTCATAAAAAATTACTAAATAACCACTAATCCTAATGCCATTAATGTGATTATGAGCCAACAAAAGTTGAAAGGAGGATCAGCCCTTTCATGGTCAGCCCTTGTCCTACAGCGAAGTCTGTGAAGCTGATGAAGCTCACTAAAATATCGGAGATGAAGAAATGGGCACACTGATAGATGCCTTGGAGGTGGTCAGAAACAAAAAAATTATATAAAATGACCAAATAATCACAAAGCTTAATGCCAGTAATGTGCTCATCAGACAAGTGTTGGTCAGCCCTTGCCCTACAGCAAAGTGTGTGGAGCTGATGAAGCTCACTAAAAAACTCCGGAGATACAGGAGAGATAATCAAACTGAGAGATGTCTTGGAGGTGTGCAGAAAAAGAAAATTAATATGCAATGACCCAATAAGCACAAAACGGAATAGCATAAAAGTGTCGTGATAAACATCAACCCTGAGACGTGGCAAGTAATGTTCCTTCATCAATGTGTGAAGGCAGAACGATAATGGCAGCAACTATGTGGGGCATTGTACCTACTTATTAATTTGTTAAATTGAAGTACTAAAGATAAATTAGGTTACGAACAAACATTAATAATAAACTAGTCTAAACTAAAAGAGTCTGGTATTATATTTTTATAAACCTGATAAGATATTTAACTATAACTGAAGTATGTAGTGAAATTCAAGATTTAATGATAAATATGTTAAATTTAATTACTAGTCATTATTTACAATGGAGCGTAAATATCCATGGTGTTCCGCATGCAGAAGCAGGAAATAGGTGAGTTTAATTCGAGACACAACGCAATAGATGATAAAAATTAACAAAAAATTTCAGAAACTAATTTCAAAATTAAATAAATTGTTTAGCAATTAATATTAATTCAACGAATTAATTCTATTTGCCATTATTTGTAACCACAGTTAAATGTACTCAGTGCACGCACTCGACTAGCTTCTTGACAATTTTTTTATTTTCAAAAGAATTAAAAGCTTTCAAACGAGGGGGTCATGAAAAAGTAATTAATTTTAATTTCACTTTGATACTGGCCGTGATACAAATGAAAAATATAGCATATGAGAAAGCCGAGTGGGCAGTTACACTTCAGATATGTTCCGTAACCTTTCAACTGACTTCATCTGTATTATTTTAGGTATAATGGAGCATAAGTACATGAGGCGGATGAAAGTAATAAAGCCCCGCTCATCGGTAGGAAATTTTGAAAGATGCTACTATAAGCCTCAAGACATGTTTGTGGGAAACGTCATCTACGTCAGGAGACGAGCTTACTACCTGATCGAAGCTGACGAGTACACGTACGACTACATGGAGAGAAACTGCCACATCGTAAGTTTAAGAATCTTGAGATAGTTCAATATTTTCACTCTCCCTGCAATACATATACCGGGAACTTAGGAAAGTTCTTAAGCATCCAATAACTTTGTAAGGAAAAGTCCAGCTAGCACGTTAGTTCTATCTATAACAAAACGACAATGTCTGATCGAATAAAGATGATCATAGCGCCCCTAGAATATAATTTAAAAATATTTTATAATCTCGGCAATAAAGCGAAATAGATTAAACAAGCCAAATACAAAGTTATAGACATGGAGTTAAAGAGAAAGGGATAAAACTCCCATGGACCAAATGCTTGAAAATGCCATAACTCTTTGAGAATTATATCTAGGTGTCGCTAGTGTTAGTAAAACGCTTTTTGTTTCCATTTGACACAATGGAGAGGCATAGTACTGAGTACATGTATTTTTGATTATTTTTAAATTAATATTCCTTAATGATCAGTATAATTAAACAGTATTTTTTCACAGTTGCAGGACAGGGTTCAGATTATAGGGAGATTAAAATAAATTAAATGGTAAAATAAGTTTGAATACGTGGGAATATTCCTTATTGTTTCAGTTCTAATTTGCATTGCGCTACTCATTTATTTCTACAAAATTGGCAGTTTAAATAGATATCTTAAACCCTTCACCATAGAAATATATACAATGCAGATGCGCTTATCGTATCGCAGCGCCACCTGGATTATTGTCTTAAATGATGTTGGCATTTTCTCAATATGGAGTTTTAACCCCTTATCTTTACCTCCATGATTATAGATCATTTAATAATTAGTAATAATAGACAATAAAACTGTTACAGAAAGCATTTATTTCATGCAATATGGTTATTGGCTGTCCTATTCAGAAATGCTGATATATACAACACTTATATGCATAGAAATCTAATACACAGCGTGTTCAAAATGTGCTCCGTCAGCAGCAATGCACGTCTTTGTCGGCAGCAATGCACGTCTTTGTCGGCAGCAATACACGCCTCAGTCAGCAGCAATGCACGTCTCTATCAGCAGCAATGCATGTCTCTGTCAGCAACAATGCATGTCTCTGTCAGCAGCAATGCACATTCAAGCAACGTCAACAGCAATGTACGTTCAAGCAATGTCAGCAACAATGCACATTCAAACAAAACCAGCAGCAATGCACGTCAGCAATAACGTAAGTCGAAAAGAACATTTCCACGTACTTTTACAAGCATTGTACGTGTCACTGCGTTACAGTCCCTGATGATACGATTTTAAATATGTATTTAGTACCTTTTATATACGCATTTCGTGCATTCCTGATGTCCATTCCTACTGACTGGATAATCTTTTACTACTTTGTAACTGACATTTTCTTTCTATCTGTCTGAGTCGCCGATTTCGTCATCCTAACTTTTAAATTCTACTCTAGGGGGCGCTGCCATCACTTTTATTCAGTCAGGAATGATTATTTTACTATAGATAAACCTAACGTGTATACGCATGTACGTTTCTTTATCAAGTTATTAGGCTGGTTAAAATTTTTCTTAGGAGACGAATTTAAAGACGGGTACGTAATAAGAGAAATTTAAAGACGGGTACGTGATAAGAGAAATTTAAAGACGGGTACGTGATAAGAGAAATTTAAATACGGGTACGTGATAAGATTGAATTTTTCAGTTCTCATAAAAGTTCGCGAAATGATAACACATAGCAAGTTTTCTTTCTATCATTATTCATTGCAGACAGCCGGTATACCATGCTGATAGATGCACAATAAGCGCGAAATCGGTGCATGGATCTGCAGTGGGAGCGTAATTCACATTAGTAACATTGGTTGCTCCTTGCACAGCAGCGGTAGATTTAACTTTCTAGTTTACCTTGAACAGCAGCGATAGATTAAACCTCTTAGTTAAAATATTAAAACTAGAAAATAGGGAAAATTCCGAAACTTTCCTTACTTAGCAAATACTTGTTCTCTGAACCATATCGACGATGTCTATTCAAAATAAGACAAGTGGGCGTTCGATCTCTGAGTTAAACTATAGAATTCTTCTAAAATGTATTTTCCTCATTCACATGTACACAAAAATCTGATGTGGGCAACACATGACTTTCCTTGTATAATGCAATGAATTTACTACTTTTACAGTTTAAAAAAATGTTATTCTTATAGAGATACTTAATTTCTTTCCAAGATATTAAATTTTCTTCAATTAGTCGTCATTTTCATTGATTTTACGTCATTTTTATCCATTTGGCGAGATTTTTGTTAATTTCGCAACAATTCAAAATGTCGCCAAGTTGGCGACATTCCGCCAAATTCGTCGCCAAAATCTCGCCAAGCGTTATGGAAGAAGAAATAAGTTATTCTTACAGCAGATAAATGACTATTGGCGTTCAAATACAAAAGTATTACTCAAAGTATCTTTTTTCATGAATGGAACCAGATAGATTCCCGAGAATGATGTCACCAAATTTATCGCATGCTATTACATATGAAAAGTGAACATGTTTCTCAATAGGAAATATTTTTTTTTTATTTTATATGTCCTTTTGACAATTTTTTTTTTAATTGTACAATATCTCGAGAATGGTTCATGTTAGCGTTCTAAAATTTACGTCAATCGTTTTTTTATGAAAAATTACATAAAAAATGTCTATTTGCGTAACTTTATTAGCGGTTTCGATTTTTTGACGATTTTTTTAAAATTTCACTCGAAAGTTTAGGGGAGTTCTGAACATTCGATTGCTTATAAAAACAATAGGCTTCCAGTGTTTACGGATTGTAATTTTTGTACCAAATTTTGTTCAAATCGGTCCATTCGTTCGTTCAGTCCACAGACTCACTGACACACACACACACACACACATACTTTCACACACACACAGACATCACTTCAAAAATGTTTGATTCGTGATCAGGGATGCTTGAAACGTGCTGTCCCGTCGAAAACTCGAATTCGAATTTTTGACCCCGTTGTAATACTTTCCTTATACATTATATATATAAAGAAAGTAATATATGCAGTATAACACCCAAACTGAGTCAAAATCGCTTCTGTGGTTTTTGAGATAAGAAAGGGCCAGCGATTTGACACAAAGCCACAAACGGACAAAAGTCATTTATTTAGGATGAAAACTGAACTTTTGATTAATCACGATCACCATACTTTTCTTAGGCTACATCGGTTTAAATTAAGAGCTACTGCTAAAATCAAACTTATCAAGAAAAGTAGTATAAATCACTATCACTGTACCTTCTTTTAGCCCAGCGCGAAGAAAAAAAAAATTACATCCTTCAATTTTTATACTCTTAATATAATTTAAATATTTTATAAGTGTTTATTTTATAAGTGTTAAGTTAAATTTTTTAATATAATTATTTAATTAATTTAATTCTTAATATAATTTAATATTTTATAAGTGTTTATTTTATAAGTGTTAAGTTAAATTTTTTTTAATTATTTTTACTTAGATTCTTTTGATTCAATTATATTCTGATAATCAAAACATGAACTTTCATTAATAATACAAACACCTTGATTTATCTGTCTGTTTATCTATCTATCTCTGGGGAACGCTGCTACAAAATGTTTCCAAACGTGTTTCAATCAGGAATAAACATTTCAATTTAGATACTAACCCAGACCATCAGCATTTTCATAACCCTCCACGTGAATACTCAATTTTTTCGATTACTCCTTGACTTTCCACGTTCACTGATGCTTGAATTCAGTGTTCATATTAAAAACCAGAGCGTTCGTTCTTCTTAGCTAATTATATTTTTGCTTGAACGCAGTTCTTCTTTTTTTTCTTTTCTTTTTTTTAAATATATTTCAAATATAAATTATTGTTCTGTTAAACCTAATCACATCAAAGTGATCGATCACATTGTCGAAAACAATAAATGTAACTATTTTCTCCTTTCAAATGATTTTCCATTTTTCTTCCTTAGTAATTTTAAGTTCGCAGTTATTACTTTCCTTATATACATAATGTATAAGGAAAGTATTATGACGGGGTCGAAAATTCGAATTCGAGTTTTCGACGGGAGACCACGTTTCAAGCATCCCTGATCACGAATCGAACATTTTTGAAGTAATGTCTGTGTGTGTGTGTGTGTGTGTGAGTCTGTGGAGACGATAACTGACGAAAGAATGGACCGATTCGAACGAAATTTGGTACAAAAATTACAATTCGTAAACACTGGAAGCTTATTGTTTTTATATGCAATCGTATGTTCAGAACCCCCCCTAAATTTTCGAGTGAAATTTTGAAAAAATCGTCAAAAAACCAAAACCTCTAACAAAGTTACGCAAATAGACATGACATTTCTTGTGTAATTTTTCATTAGAAAACGATTGACATAAATGTTAGAACGCTAACATGAACCGCTCTTGAGATATTGCACATTTTTCAAAAAAATTATCAAAAAGTCATATAAAATAAAAAAAAAATCCTATTGAGAAACATGTTCACTTTTCATATGTAAAACCATGCGATAAATTTGGTGACATCATTCTCGTGGATCTAGCTCGTTTCATTCATGAAAAAAGATACGTTGAGTAATACTTTTGTATTTGAATGCCAATAGTCATTTATCTGCTGCAAGAATAACTTATTTCTCCGTCCATAACATTTGGCGAGATTTTGGCGACGAATTTGGTGGAACGTCTTGGCGACTTTTTTATATGCTGCTAAATTAAAGAAAAACTCGCCATATGGATAAAAATGACGCTAAATCAATGAAAATAACGACTAATTGACGAAAATTCAATATCTTGGAAAGAATATAAATATCTACTATAAAAATAATTTATTTCTTTTTACTGTAAAAGTAGTAAATTCATTGCATTATATAAGGAAAGTCATGTGTTGCCCACATCAGATTTTTTTTTCTTTCAAAGGCTTAGATAAAATTAAAAATAACTTATTTCTTTTAAAACGGAAGCCACTGGCGTCAGGGTTATACTCTAGTATTCTCGTAGAAGTCTAACGATCGAAATATGATTTCAAAGCCCTTTCATCTCGCTACAAGCTTGAGAATGTACATTAAACTTATTTCCTGAGAACTTTTGCTGCGTCGATAGTTTAAAGAAGTTGAATTTTTCCACTTGCAGTGTTTTGTCATTTCAGTATCCACATTCCAATGTCAAAAGAATAATGAAAACACTAAGGCAGTGGACAAAAGACAACTGTGAGTCTCTGAAAGCAAAATTTGAAGACAAAGATCCTAAGAAGACTGGATGTATAACATACGAAGACTTTAAGTATACATATTCTGCAATTAGTTCAATTTATAATGATCAGAAATCATTTATAATGATTCATATTCTCAGCATTGTAATTTATGTGACTGTCATTTCTTTTATTACAATACTATATTTTATATGGAAAGAGAAGTGGCGTCACCAAAGGGAAGATTTTGGAGTCATGCATCATACCCCTCCCCCCCCTCCTCCCCAGGAACCCACGAGAACCCATTGAAGTTCGGAGAAATGATATTTCGGGAAATGGAAAAATTTATTTAGTTACCCCCTCTCCCCAATTTTTTTTTCTGGCAGTATTACTGGTAAAGAGTTACATTACTGGTATGCATGTATTGGGTGGGATCAAAATTCTGAGTCTCTGATTTTGACAGATTTTCACGTTTTGAAAATCCTTAAATAGGAATCAATGATTCATACCTATATGTCTGTCTGTCCGTAAGTTTGTGAGCAGGATATACCTCTCAAAGACAAATGGACCGATTCAAATGAAATTTGGTATGATTATTTCGATTGATAAACTTAAGAGATCAGTTGCCATTCAGTGAGGTCGAATGAGGGGAAGGTTGTGAATTAATCAAACTATTTTTACAAATATCAATAAAAGATAATTTTGTTAAAAAACAATTTCATAGTAAAATATTTATTTAACAGCAAGTGTTATTTATAGGACATTAACATATGTTTCTTTCTCCAGATGTTGCCAGATTTATTTAATAAACAATGAAAAATATCTTTTTACATACTTACTAATTCCAAATGAGTGACTGCTTTATGAAATTTAAAGAGTATCAACATTGTTTAGGAGCTATCTTAAGAGCCGTTCTTGAGATATTATAAATTTTACTTTTTTTTCCCACTTAGAGCGATGTATTTCTCTAAATACTCAAAGGATTCATATGAAATGTAACATGCTTATTTTAATTGATACAGCATTTATTTTTTATTTCTAATGTTCTGATATATTTGTGGATATATGAACAAACATCGCAATCTTCACCTTCAATCTTCCTGTGGGGCTTCGGTCGGCCAAGCAGACGATTGCTCTTATACCCACCAGGCTTCACTCCCAAGCATACGGCGAAGTCCCTTCCAGCACTGCTAGGTACACCACACAAGGTGATATAAACGAAACGAGCATAACCTATGAGGACGTGAGCATTGTAATGGACTGGCCACATATCCTATCGTTCTGACCGCCATTTGAACGGTTCTGCTCGAAACACACCCCGAACTAGGACAGCACCTACCATGGAGGTAAAAGTACGGAGTTAAAACTTCATATGAAGAAAACGCCAATATCGTTTGAGACAATAATTCAGGTGGCGCTCGGATAAGATAAGTAGCTCTGTGCTGTATGCATTTCTATGGCAAAAGGTCGAAAATATTTATTTAAACTATCAATTTTGTGAAAATAAATCATTAGCGCAATGCAAAGCACAACTGAAACAATAACAAATATTCTTATGCATTCAAAATTATTTTACCTTTCAATTTATTTTTATCTCCATATATTTTGTACTCTTTCCTACAACTATGAAAAAATACTGATTAATTATGCTCATAATTAGAGAACCCTTAATTTAAAAATAATCAAAAATGCATATACAAATATTACGCCTTTCTGTTGGGTCAATTAACAATAGCGGCCACTTTACTAACACTAGTGACATCTAGATATAATTTTCAATGCATTATGGCATTGCCAAGCGTTTCATCCACAGGAATTCTATCTCCTTCTTTCTAATTCCATGGCTCCTATACTGTGAAAAAATATTCGAGTTACTTTCTATTAATAATTTCAATGTAAGTAGTTGTATAGTTCTCAGCACAAATAAGAACTTTCACTTACAATTCCATGAATTATGACTTACAAACTTATTAGATATTTCAAGTACAAGCTATCTGTAAAACCGCATTATGAATTTTCTAGTCAATGCGCACTAAATATTAAATCTTAAAACTCATTAAATTATTTTAGGTCCAGTTATTTTAATGTCCAGTTATTTTTATATCCAGTTATTTTTATGTCCAAACTCATTGTCTTTGCATGATGGCTGTTTTCGTTTCTGAAATTGAAATATTCATTCTGCAGAGGAGCAATCTACGATACAATGACCAAAGATATAGAGAAGGAGCACCCTGAACAAGCCATGAAGACCCTTGCCCGTCACTATGCCGAAGATAAATACGTTGGATTGAAAGTAGATGATCTCGCGTCGAAGATTCGCACCGAGTTGTATCGAATGAAGTTCTACGACTTCGAGGACCTCAGATTGGCTTTGGAGATTCATGATGATAACAAGTATGTCTTATTCAAGTATATTGCATAGATTTTATTCCAAATGCGGCGAAAACTGTATACAGAGTTTCCGGATGCAAAATACAGAGTATTAAAAAATATTAAAGATTGTATTTACTCTATAATCTTCTGGTTTGTGCCATTGCAGAAGAAATCTTTCAAAGTTTTTCCTTGCGCCGCTCAAGCGCATGAGCCAGCTAGTGACCACAGACGAACGAACTCAATAACAAAGGCACTGGACTTTTTTGGTGGGGGATGTTCAATATGTCAGAAACAGTGTCTACCAAATTAAGATCGCTCTTCTGCACCTAAAAACCCGCATAACGGACGTCTATAGTTACACCGAACGTGCTTTAAGTAAGGTCATGGCCAATTAAACAAACTTAATAACTTTTAAGTTTGTTTATTTTAGCAGTGTGTTTATTTTCACAGTCTCTTTATTTAACTCGTCATGGGCGATATGTGGTTGTCTATCTGTTTCAATGTAGCTGTGTGTATGTTTATATATATATTAGGGATTGCAATTCCGCGATCCCGAGAGCTCGGCTGAAAAATGAATACCTTAAACCAGGATTGGTAACGCCAGAATCCCGGGATTGTGGTATTTTTATCAGATTTGCATGCACATGCTAAACACTAGCGTTTATGCTTACGAAATTAAACTTTACCCGAGTTTATCAAAGGGAAACATTCATTTTGAGATTAAATCATATTTTGTGAAGACTTACTTATTAGTTAGAAGTACATGACTTGAAGAAGGTACCCTCACCCTGAAATCTGTTTCGGTCAATAGATGGCGCTACTTCAAACGTATTTGTAGCATATATTTTCACGATTATATTAGGTGTTTAGTGGCAAGAGCTACTGCGTTTATTCTAGCATCGAATGTGTATTTTCGTCTAGCGTTGTTGTGATATTTCATGTTCTTTCTTTATATGAATAAAATAAATGTAGATTAATTCGAAATGATTACATCTGGTAAAAGTAGCACTAAGATATACAAAGAATATAAAAGTTCAAAAGTGTGTGAGCTTGAATCTGTTGGAAATACGTTTTACGTGAAGCCAGTGGACAATGGACAAAATGTAAGTTGTGTAAAAAAAAAATCATAAAAACAGGAAGTGGGTCGACAAAAGGGCTTCATGTGCATTTAAATTCTATTCATGAGATTAATGTTTTAAAACAAAGTAGAAATAAGGATGAAACCAGTTCCGGCTCTCAAGGAAATACTGCTGCCGATATTAGAGATATTGTTAGAGATACTAAAAGAAATATTTAAAGCTATTTTACAAAAAATGAGAGTACTTTACCGGCTATATTAGCTAGAAACAAGAAAGATCAATCATGCATAAAGCATTGATTATGAAACACTTTCCAACTTCAATCCAATTTTATTTAAACATCTCTAAAATGCGATACATTCCTCGGTAATATTTTTAAAATTATCACAATACTACATTAATTTATTATATTTAAAAACTTAACACTTCATCGAAAAAAATGAACTTCATTCAAATGACGGCATTGAAATATAAATTGCCTGGTTTAAACATCTCTAAAGTACGATACATTCCGCGGTAATATTTTTAAAATTATCACAATACTACATTAATTTATTATATTTGAAAACTTAAAACTTCATCGAAAAAAATGAACTTCATTCAAATGACGGCATCAAAATATAAATCGACTGGCTCTTTAAATAAAAGCAGCATTTCATTCATAAACATGTTTTCATTCATTTCATTCATCACAATACTATAATAATTAATTTTATTTAAAACTTAACATCATGGAGGTACAAGTAATTTAACTCTAACTCAAAATTTCATCAAAAAATCCTTTGCTTCTCTGTAAAATCAATGATTGTGTCATTCATATCAGCTATATTGCAGACTCCATGGACTAAATAATTTTGCTTTAAAGAAATGCAACAATTCTTATGTAACTCATTCTAGATTTTTTGGTATTTACATCCTCCATAAGTGACGTTGCAGAAATAATCAAAGTTAGATGATAATTTAAACTCAACTATATTGTAATTGCGTTGTTTCAGGATGTAGATGCACAGTATTTAAGCAAAACTAATGCGGTTTTAGGACGAATACAACACTAAATATGAATTAAAAAGAACTTTAAAAATCACGATTTTGACACAAGATGGATGCCATATTTTATTTTGAAGTGGGTCACGTGATCTCTTCATATAGAGGATGTAATTATTATTTTAATTTTTATTTAAAATACTGTTGAATATATTTTGCTGAATTTTTTTTTATATATATTTTATAGGATAATTTGAATATTTCCTTAAACTTTCGAAGCAATTTGTGAATTTTAAATCCGCTTAAAAAATGTTTGAAAAATTAGGTCCCATAGGGTTCAATGTATTTCATTTTCTCAACCCGGATTCAGTTCAAAACTAATTGGGTGATATCATTCATTTATATTTCCATAGGTCCTACAGACCATCTGAACAACATACTAAAATTTCATTTTGATAAAGTCATTTTACGGCAGTTATCGTGCTAACGGACAGACAGACAGACACACACAATGAACAAAGTCATAAACACTTTTCAACTATGTTGTAAAGTGTTAATAAAAATGAAAGAATACATTTTCTTCAATAAATAATAATATACTGAATACCGAGGGATACCGGGATCGAAGATTTTACGATCCCGTAATCCCGGGATTGAAAATTATCTACGGGATTGCAATCCCTAATATATATATATACATAATTATATATATATATATATATATATATATATATATATATATATATATCCCTTGACCTTTCTGCAACCCTGTAAACACAATCATTCCACCTATATATTTTCTCTTTTCATTTTAAATCTTATATTTCAAGACTCTGATAGTGCGGCAATTTGCGCCTTTCTCTTTCTTGAATTTCATACTTTTTGGGATTGTATTTCTTTATAAACGTACAACGTAATTTAATCGGAAATCACTTGAACAAATACAGATTATTAAACTCATCTATTACAGAATTTAATAAATGCATGATGCATTTAATCAACGGAACTCGGGAACAATCATATCCCTTCCGCTTTGTACTGCACTATTATGATGTTTTTTGCAGAAATTATAGTGATAAAAATTATGTTAATTTATCCGACATCATACAATACAACTCAACTCTTACCTAGGATTATCTGATTGATGCACATCCAGATGGCTCTATAAGTTAGACGCGACTTTTTTATGTATGCTTTCCTATTCGAAGTTTATACGCTTTATGCAACTCTTCCATGATTCTCGTCTTGCTGGTTAGTAAAATTTCCAATTTTTGTTATTTTGATCATTTTTATGTAGTCTAAGATTCGGCCATTTTTTCCCCACGGGCATTATCGATTGTTGTTTCGGGCGTGCAGAGTCTCTGGGAGCGTTTTCATGAAGTCAAAGCTAGCTTCTAACCAGGAAATAGGGGTCGCAATCCCCCTTGACCTTTCTGCAACCCTGTAAACACATCATTCCACCTATATATTTTATTTTTTCATTTTAAATCTTATATATATATATATATATATATATATATATATATATATATATATATATTATAGAAGGGGTAACTTTTAACTCATGATAATGAAAAGTTAAATACTGCCAACTTTCTAATATCAGCCATTTAATCATTGATCAACTTGACTTCTAAGGATTTGCCTTCACTGAAGCTGCTCATGTCGAGTTATGAATAAAAGCTTTTACCCATAGAAAGAAGTTTTTATATTTACTTGTTAACTGCTGATTTTATTGCAAATCGTGGAACATGCTTATACGATAGAGTATTCGCAAGTATATTGAGAGATACCTTTACTAGGACTGCTAACGTTGTGAACTCGTGAATGGAAATCTAAAAGCATTTGGAAGACTAATAATGAAATCATTAACTGAAATAAATTCTCAATGTGTTAAAAAATACTTTTATTGCACCGCAAGAAATTTCCATCTACTAATATGGACTTCTGATTTTAGAACTGGCTGTCTGACTCCGGAACGTTTGTACTTCGCAATGAGATCGTCTGCCTTGCCTCTCAACAGAGACTTGATTAAAAGTTTCCTATTCAAGTACGTGGTTATAACCTGACACTCCTGCAATGGTAGTCATTCAAAATCTATATATTTCAATGCATAGAAATCATGTGTCATTCGAATGGCGTTTGTATTGAATTCGTATGCATTAACGCCATTCTAAAGTTCTCATCAAATACGGAGCTGCTATGATAGAATAATGTAATTTTTCCAGTGCTTGAATGTGAATTAAATCGATATTTACTCGAATCCAGAGGTTTCAATGGTTGTGTTTAGTAGTTTCGAATCAAACCTAAAACATTGTTCAACAAATGAAAAATTACGAATAATAAATATGCTATTCTTTTTACAATAAATAAGTTTTATAAGCCAAAGTATTTTTTTTAACTGAACGAATGGTCGAAATATACACACCGGGAATTTTTAGGACATAAAGCATCAGACGGCCTCAAATTAAGAACTAGCCACGAAGCCCATAATGCTTGAGTGGAAACCATATATTTCCTGTTTGCACGGAATATCACAGCGCTGAGTCCACATCAATTCATATACTCTGTTGGGCTGTGTAGTCTTCTAGCCATTGGTTAATCCGGGTGGGATTAACAACAGAATATACTGCCTGGTGATTGAAAAGTCCTGCACATCAAATTTTAAAATAGTATAATAATGTACTGAAATACTGAAATAGAATATATTTTCAGTTGGATCGCACTAATATATCATCAAAAATATATCAGAAATATAGTCTGCTGTTTTTAATACGTTAGACGATCATTACAGACCAGTTTGTTTATTAATTGAAGAACGTAGTGTTTTCCTAGAGTGATAAAATTTTTATTTTAGAACACTATTTCTCTAGACATTCTTATAAAAGCGTCATTGAAGATTTTCAGATTTCACTGAAGTGCTTTAGCAACGCAATCTATTCCGGGCGATTTTATCCCGAGTTAAAATGAGAGGGCTTGTCTATTCTCGGTTTTTATGCAACAGATCCAGTTTCTTGAAAACTCTTTACTAATCTAGTAATGATTGTATTGTTATTGGTACTTCTGCTGAAACTCTTCAGTGGCATTCTCATAAGAACGGTTAGAAAAATATTCGTCCAAAATAAAAATTTCTGTCATTCTGGGAAAAAGCAATATTCTTCGATGCATGGAAAAAGTAGGTCTTTAGGTATCGTCCGACGTACAATATTTCTGACATATTTTTCTAATAACTTTTTAATTAAAATTTCCACCTATGTTCCCTCGTTTTCGAGATAGAAATTCTAGCTACAAACTCCCTGAATCTATAGCGCATAGTCTCTTTCCTGTTAGTGTACCCTTAGAACACTTCAATTGAAAGTTAAAAGTATGTATAGGAACTTACGGGGAACCCTGTATTTTTGTAGTATACAAAGACTGCGCAAGCAGACGGAAGATTTTATTGCGAGCTTTACGTATGTACTTTAAAAGCAGAGCAATATATCGGAACAAATACATTTTCTTCCCTGAATTACATTTTCGAAGAACTTTTCACTTTTATCCGGACTTTTCTGGCCTTACTCGGAACAATTTTGTTGGAAGGAACATCTTGTTAAGCTCAGGATGAAAAATTGTAAGAGATTGTTATCTCATGGAGTTAGAGGGAAGGAGATAAAACTCCTATGGATGAAGCGCTTGAAAATACCATAACGCTTTGACAATTATATCTAGGTGTTGCTAGTGTTAGTAAAGCGTCCTTTGTTTCCATTTCATACAATAGAGGGGTATAGTATTGCGCATAAATCTCTTTGATTATTTTTAAATAAAGATTCCCTTATTATCACTATAATTAATAGGTATTTTTTCACAGTTGTAGGACAGAGTTCAGAATATAGGGAGATAAAAATAAATTGAAATGTAAAAATGATTTTGAATACGTAGGAATATTCCTTATTGTTTCAGTTCTAATTTGCATTGAACTACTCATTTATTTCTACAAATCGACAGTTTAAATAAATAAGTTAAACCTTTTACCATAGAAATACATACAATCCAGAGGCGCTTATCATATCGCAGCGCCACCCGAATTATTGTCTCAAATAATACTGCCATTTTCTCAGTACGGGATTTATCTCCTTACCTTTACCTCCATGGATTATCTACTTCTTAGAACTTTATTTCCCGCCCTGATTGCAGTTAAATTAAAATAAGCATTAATAAAACTATTAGAATCAACCCAATATAATTAGGTAAATTATTTGAACATTTTTGCGTATTCTGTTCGTTTAAATTGATAATTTTTTGTACAATGTTTATAAAAATGTAAATGCAGACTTTATTTATAGATTTCCCTCAACACATGGCAAAGTTAAGTACATGGATGTAATAGATTCAATCGACTGGGTGAAAAATAACACACAATATGAAAAACAGGATCCACATGCTGTAAGTGACGACAACTGGTGTTTGTAATTTTAATTCTTTCGTTCTCGAACGTATTACTGAAAAAGTATTGTGCCGATTTTTAAAATTATTTTTGTAAAATTTGAAAAAAAATGCATTTCAGTGTGGGAAAGTCTAGCTAAATCACACTGCAGTTAATTAATTTAATAAACACAGTGAAAAAAAGTCGAATTTGACATGTAGAATAATAATAGCATATACAATGATAATAACAAAATCGAAATTAGATGCATTTGTTGGCTTTCAAATGCCATTATGCGGCCACTGTGCAGGAAAATGGACTTTAATTTCCTTTGAGGGACAATGAGATTACTCTATCTTAATTTAAATATTTCTATTTATATTATTAATACTAGTCTGACCATGAATGCATGTAAGTACGTACCACGGTTAACTAAGCTAATTTCTAGCAAACAAAGCAGCGGTTATTTTCTCCATGAAATAACAAATTGAGCATTTGCCTAAAATTATACTTATGTATTATATTAAAACAAATATTTATTATGTATTAATAATTATGTATTAGTAATTACATTAAAGTAAACATGCCAAATTTCTTTGAATTCGCTTGATTATTTCGAGAGATATAACGTTCCTTGCGTAAAATCAAAATTCCCAATAATGTATTGAGAACAAACAGCTCGTGTAACTAGCTACTGATCAAAAGTATCCAATTTATATTTGATTAAAAGAACTTGCAAAATATTCATTCATTTGGTAACTGTAAGCGTACTGAATGTTTTAAAGATTTTTTTTTTAATGTTTGATCAAAAAAAGTGTGATATCTCGAAAACGGTACAGACTATGTGAAAAATATCATTTGCTTTTTTAAAAAAAAGAAATTCGAATAAAATGATATATAAACATCGCATAAAGTGATTCGTGTTGACAATTTTACAAAAAAAAAATTATTAAGAAAAATGCGATTTTAGAAAAAAAATGTTGAAAATTGAATGCCATCTCTTTGACCGAGCCTCTAAAGAGAAAATTGATGAATCCTGACGTTTATTCGTTGTAATAACCATATCAAATTTCATTTGATTTTTATCAATTTATTTAAGTTATGTCGTGCACACAGACGCCACTGAGAAAGGGCTGAATCTTATTCAGAGAGTCTTAAAAAGTGAAGGTCTGTCAAAATCCGAGACTCAAATTTTTAAAACATCACTAAAACTGACTGACTCTGGGGGACATATGAAAATTATTGAGCACTTTCACTATAATTAGAATCTTGGTTTTACTGTCATTTAATCCGTCTCAACATTGAGACCAAGGGAAAATTCGAATTTGGGATAATGTTGCTAAGGAATAACCAAAAATTTCAAAACCACTTTGCTTAAATATTGAGTACTTTCATTCTAGCTTAGAATCTTGACTTTAGTTTCATTTTATCCGTTTCAACTTCTATGTCAAACGAAAATGTAATATTCCGAAAATTTCAAGGGTAGGTGATGTAAAGGGATATTAAAAAAAAATATCAAAATGATTTAGTACTTCCACAATAACTAGAATCTTGGTTTTGCTCTATTTCATTCCGTCCCATTCCAACTTCTAGATCAACGGGAAATTCGAAAATTTCAATAACTCGAACGAGAGGAGCCGACTCAAAGAAATTTTCAAAAAGAACACCACTTTATCTGTCAGAAGAAATAAAAACTAAATTTGATATCTTTCGCTGCCAACAATTAAAAGTAGAAAAAAGAAATACATTTATTAATGTAACGCGATATAATTTTTCTAATTGTTACAATTAAATTATTTTGTCACGCGCAGAAATTAGATCCAATATATTTTCCCATTTAATATGTGTTACATAATTAAAAAATGTGCACCATTTTCACGCTTAAATTTGAAAAGGTTTCTTGATATTCAGAAAAGTTAACTTTTATCAAGTATGTGTGAGTCACGTTTAATGCCTACTAGTCATCCCGAACACGCGAAACGCAGGTAGAAAAAACTAGTTTACTTATGTTCCCTTTTGTATCATTTCAGATTAATATTAACTGGGAACATGTCGAAAATGAGAAAGACTTGGAGAAGATCAAGTACAACTGTTTCCTCACAGCTATGGTTTTCTAAACAAGTTACGATAATGGACAATTTTTCCTACTTTTGCAGAAAATAAAATACTTGCAGTAAAATTCCATATAATTTCAAATATTTAATCTTCACCTGTAAAATAGAAAGTGTGCGACTATGTGTTGCATTCCCAATAAATCCAATGTTCTTTACCATTATAATACAATAAAGTGTAGCAAGCATTTATATTTTGCTCGTTATCAAATTCGATTATTTCATTCTTCTAATCAAAGCTTTGAAACTTCGCCATTAAAATATAAAAAAAAAGTGTAGCAAGCCTTTATATTTTGCTCTTTATCGAATTCGATTATTATTTTATTCTTCTAATCGAGACCTCGGAACGCAGTTTGTTGGTAATTTATTAGAGTGTAAGCTTGGTCTTGCATATTCCGAGCTCATTTTCCGTAATTTTAACATTTACTGTACAAAAATATTCCTTGATATTTCATTATTACAAAGGAACAGCTTGTGTTTTCTGTTCGGAAACATAAAACTTTCTGAACTAAGAAACCATTGAACAAGAGATTTCTCGGCGTTTATAGTAACCCGCTGGCATTCTATTCCACCCATTATAATATTCCGCGAGCTGCAATACCAATCTATGGCCAAACGGTTCGCAATCTGGCCAGATCTACAGGAGCCGGGTTCGAATCCAGAATACAGGTGAGACTCCTGATTTTGCATGCAAACTCGTTATGGTATATAATTCACAATAAACTCTAGGTCACAGTCGAAATAGCCAGGTTGAGATGCCAGATGTTAAAGGGGATGGTACCTTGCGTGGATCAAGAAATTACATGAAGAGGAACTTCAAGAAAGTTTACCCTACCCCCAAAGATAAGATAAATACCCTTTTACTTTCGTCAAGCTGAGCCAGAGGAAAGTAAAGCGACAGTGATTGCGACTTGTACCACTTTTCTTGATCCATGTGCTTTGAACAGTGAATTAAGTAACAATTTTACTATAACCGATGCAGTTTAAGAAAAGTTTGGTGATCAGGATTTAATCACATGTCAAGTTTTCACCGCAAATGCTTCGGTGGGTCCCCTAGATGATAGAAATGACTTTATATGTCGTTTTATGGGTTGTTTAATCATTGACCCTTCGTAATCTCAAAATCACTGAAGTGATCTGGACCCAATGTAATTGGCAAATTTCATATGTTATGTAGATGTAAGCGCAGAAAAAGCTTCCAAAAAATATATATAATATAGGTATAAAACTAGAATTTGTCAAAATTAGTGACCCTTTGTAATTTCCAAAACCACTAATGCTATTTGGACCAAATTTAGTGGTATACTGCGTATGTTTTGTAAATGCAGAGAAGAAATTTATGAAAATGTATGTACACTCATGTCCAAAAGTTAAGCATAATCCGTAAAATGCGAAATATTCGGAGTAAATACGGATACAATGGTTCACAATCAGTTGTGGAGAATTGTAGGACGAAGGTAAATCATTGTGGATATGCAAAACAGTTCAGTCGACTTCGACATGCACAAAGCACCGGCGCACGTCGGAACGAGTATAAAACGACCTCGGGCGGCATGGCCAGTTGAGGCAGAATTTCGCAATTGCTGTGGTACGGAGCGTTGTTAACGATCAAAAAGAACGAAAGATGTCACAAAATTGCCAACTGGACATGTTTTTGAAGGGACAAATTATTGGAATGCTGGAATCCCGTTGATCCCAAAGCGAAGCGTCTCGAATTCTGAATGTGCCTCAGTGTGTGATCTCCAGACTGTGGCAGAGGTTCCAAACAATTGGAGATGTTACCCGACGACCAGTACCAGGTCGGCCAAGTGTAACAATCGCTCGGCAAGACCGATATTTGGTGATAATTAAGTGACGTCAAAGGAACCTTTCTGCCAGACGACTGGGTTAAGCCTTGACATCCGCCACAGGAGTCACTGTTTCGAGACAAACAGTTTATAGGAGACTCGGACACGCTGATCTCTATGCCAGACGACCAGCAGTTTGCACCCACCTGACGTCTGCTCAGAAACGCACGCTTTTAAGGCCCTATTACACGACAGTAATTTGGGACAACAAACCGTTCGTAAAACAGCTTTGGAACGTTTGTGACGTGACTTCACTCAACAAGTGGGGAAGCTCTTTTCCCCTATCATTCGCTTCGTAATTTCTTCATAGGAATACCGTTTTAGAGTTCTCATACTGTAAAGATCGCTTTTAACATCCCAAAGGTTCCGTTTGGATTGAATAATGGTGTTATTGCCCAGGGCAATTTTTATTACAGAACTTCGGCAATTCCTCCCGTCAGTCATACTTTAGGCTCCTCCTCTTTAACAGAACATTCTCTAATGCCGCTGATTTCATTTCAGAAACCATTCTTCAGTGTGTTTTTTTGTATAATATAAATCTTTTAAATCTCAAAAGTGCCTAATTTGGTAAAAATTATTTTATTTTTTTCCATCTGCATTTCCAGACTTCAGCAATTCCGCCCAGCAATGATAATTTAGGTCCCCGCCTTTTTAACAGGTACTTCCTGTCTAATGCCGCCGATTTCAGAAAGCATTTTTTAGTGTGTGTTTTTCATATAATTTGGCTCTTTTATATCTCACAAGTGTCTGTAATTTAGTAGAAGTTCTATTATTTTTTCCATCTCAAGATTCTAACTCATTCCTAAGCAATCTATCGGCCATCTTGGTCGCCATTAAAGTAAGAAATAAAATTACTCTAAAGCACGTCACTTGTGACGTTCGGATTTGAGCACTTCTGATTGGTCGATTTTCACACAACCGTTTCCTCAACAACATTTTAGGTTTAAACCTAAAATGTTGAGGCTAAATTTGTTGAATGATCTACTTTGCGAATGGTTTTGCTGTCCCACATACTGTCCTGTAATAGGGCCTTTACAGTGGAATTTGGAAGAGCGGCAGTGGAGTGGACGACAGTGGGGCAATGTCATATTCACTGACGAGTCTAGGTTTGGCCTGCAAACTAATTCTCGTCGTACCACGATCTGGAGAGAACATAGAACGCGTTTTCACCCGGGAAACATCACGGAAAGACATCGTTTTCCGCTTGGGGAAGTTATGGTCTAGACAGACCTCGACATCTTTGACACGAGATCGGTTATCGGTGAAAGATACAGAAGCGAAATCCTTGAGCCTACCGTTAGATTGTTTCGAGGTGCTGTTGGTCCTTATTTCATATTCATGGCTGATAACGCGCCTTCTCACCGTGCGGCCATGGTCGACGACTTCCTGCCTTCAAACTGAAGATATCCAGCACATGCAGTGGCCTGTCAACTCTTCCTGATCTGAATCCAATAGAGCAAGTGTGGGATATGCTCGGGAGACATCTTGCAGCCCTCCGCTATCCACCAAGCTCCGTTCCGTGATTGAAAACTGCTCTCTGTGAGGCTTAGAACTCTTTGAGCACGCAACCCATCTAAACCCTCATCGAAAGTATGGGAAATCGTTGTTCAGCATGCATAGCTATCAGAGGTTCCCACACACCATATTAAACTGCAGCATCACATTTTTTAATCATTTTGTTTCACTGAGATTGACACTCGTATTATGACTCTTTCTTTCAACCCTTTTCTTTGGATAATAAAAGTCGTTATTATCCTTGTTTTACATTGTTTTCTTCTTCTATAACCCTATTGCACCCACATACCGCGCTTCCTTCTATTCCGATGTAGATTTCCTGAAATTTTCACATAAACTGCAACTATGCTTAACTTTTGGGCATGAGTGTAGTTGGCTCATAGTTCCCACTTGCTATACGTGGAAAGTCTCGAGATTGCAATTGTCCTCTAGTTTTTTGTCATAAAAGATCTACATGTTTGCATTTTTCGAATGAATCGTTTTGTTCAAAATATCTCCTGTCACCACAATTTTGACAAAAATATTAATTGAAAGTTTTAGAAAACAAATTGATTGAAATCGTAACATTGATTAAAATCGTAAATTGATTGGAATCGTAGCAAATCCGACGAATACTCTACCATTTCAATCGCGTTATATCGAACATAACGCGATTGAAATCTTAGTATATTCGTTTCTTGACTCATAAAAAATACTTCCAAGTCAATTTAGATGATCCGCTGGAGATCAATCACTAGAATCCCTGGTAAGGCAAAAATTCTTTACAATAGCATCTGGGCTAACTAAACCCAGCAGGTTACATGTAGCGAATGATAGATAATCTGAAAAATACTGAACTTTGATTTTCTCGGGACCTTACAATTTTTTGCCGTTATTTCCCATTCTGAGTTACTTGAAACAAGATGCGGTATAAAAGAAGCCAAGAATTCGGATCAGCAACTACACTTTGGTTTGAAATCTAAAAGAGGCTGAAGGGTCCATTTTACGTAATAAACGATGTTTGTTTGTCTGTCTGTATGTGTATATAGCCTGTTGAGGATAATCGAAGCATTGGACAATGGTGAAATTTTCTATAACGGTGCCTCAGATCTTCGAATGATGTACCTCAGCGAGATTTTTTATGAATTAAAATTAGCTTTTTAGTTATTTTATCCTGAAACAAGATTTTGAACGGTTTTCATACAAATCAATTTCTTAGCAATCGAGAATATTATTATGATTTCTATTTTGACATCATCGAAAAAAAACAAAGAACGTTCTTTATAACGATCTTTGAACCGAATCAGTAGACCAAATTCTTCATATTTACTTATTTATTCATTTTAAATACATCGAAATATGTATGGTTTAGGTAATTTGTTTTATTTCTAAGGAACTGTGAATGGGAAAATTAGTACAATTTTATAGTTTGGCAAAAATACACCGTCGCATTCTAGTAAAAAAATATTTTTTACTTTATTTTCTGTGAATTTTTGAACAAAAGCATAAAATTGAGATTTTCAATTCCCCTTGCGAACAGCTTCTTTCTCCTGTTAGCGGTTACGATGGGCGTTCGTATCGCGAGCAGTAGACGTTTGTGCGCATGCGTGTTACATTGTTGAGAGCAATTCGTTGAAACTAAAGGATTTGGATTGAAACAAAAGGTGGGACTGATTTTGGCTCAAAGCAGACAATTTGAAAATTGAGTGGTGTTATCTGTATTATTTACATAGAGGGCACTTATTTAGGACCCGGGTAATTCATTCTTTTCAAATATAGAAGGAAAGATAATCGTTTCAGTTGCTCAATAGTAGAGCATTGTTCAGTAGAACGGCATTTGACTAACCTGAAATCCGCGTTGAAACAGAAGTTCTTTTTGCACCATGCATTAAATTCTACATGTCGTTCAAAAAGATAAAACAAAATAATACAATTGAACTCCATCGTTTAAAATTTCTGATATTTAAATTATATGAAAATAAATCGGCAGCCCGATGGAACCGAAATGGTTTAGCGTGAATAATATCTTTCTTTGTGGGTGTTTGTGTTCTTTAGATATTTTTAAAACAGCTCAAAATATTAACATGTAGAAATAAGAACTACATTTTCAAACAGTTCAAAATATAAAAATAAGAACTACATTTTCAAAACAGTTCAAAATATTAAAATATCGAAATAAGAACTACATTTTCAAAGCAGTTCAAAATATTGAATTTATAAACCCTAAATTTCGAAAACCAAGAATCTGATCCGAAATCCAATTATTTACCCTTTTAAGGCTTTCAAAAGGCTACAAATTATTTCTTATAGTTCATAGCTTCAATTTTAATTTTGCAGATAAGCATTACAAACTTGAAGAAAGGGAAATTTTCTATCTTCTTGAACTTGTCAAGAATATTTCTTGAAATCTATAAGAATTATAAAAACACATTATTTATCTAATAACTGGATTTTCTACTAAACATTTTTGTCACTTACTATTTATATATATATGTTATAGCTTAGAAGATATTTTGAGAGATAGTAAGCAAAGTAAGACAAATCTTGACTAGATGAAAACTAGTTTTTTCGAAAAAAAATATTCTAAATACTAAAATATTGAAATTATTGTTATACAAGGTCCGTTATTGTTATACATTGTTATCCGTTTGTGGGTCCAACACTACGGAGCGCCACCCCATACTGATTTGCGCTTTCCTCACATTCTCGTCCGCAGCTTGTACATGAAATTCATGTCGGCCTTCTCCTGATTTATGAATCAATCAATTCCTTCTGAAATCCAAGGTAGAACTGAAGACGAGTATGACAACGGGTGTTTAATGCATTCGCTGGACAGCACCCTCTAGAAACTAACCGCGTGCATTACGACCATACATTGTATGACAAAAAATGCTTGTTTAGGTGTGTTTTATCTCCCCTTTAAAGTATTGCCCCATCGTTTTGAATCACCCTGTACATTTATAAATAAAACTATTTTCAACATAACAATTAAATGATTATTTCAATAAAGCAATTAAATGGTTATTTTCAACAAAACAATTAAATGATTAATTTCATAAAAACAATTAATTCACATGTATAGGATCAATGTGTTTACATTTTTCGTAACTCTCCGATTTTAGCCAGAGATACTATAATCATAGATGTTATTCACATCAAAAAACTAAGTGATTAATCAAAATTTATTACTTTTTCATACTATGTAATATAATATTGAGAAAATATTGTTTTCACGAAAATTTTCGAATTCCAGATCTTGATGCCGATATATGGTTGAATACTTCCTGAACACGTATTGACTATTCGATTTCTTGTCGAATGTGTGGTCGATTCTTTGTGTACAAGACAGGGGCCACAATGTCAATGGTTTTTCACGAAACTTTATATCCGGCTTTGTTATAAAAAAAAACTTAAAACATTATTCAAAATTTTATATTTTTTTAACATGGCAGCATAGGACGAAATTTAACATAATCGTGCATAAAGGGGGATGCATATCGTGGCTCAAAGATTACGAGACTTAACCTTTTGCTTACGGGTGGGTCAGCGTCCATCCCAAACGAAGAATCTCCCTAAAAGACAGGTATTTGACATACCCTATCCCAAACCGTTCGACCCCCTTTGCAGGCATTGGCGTCCATGGAAATCGCTGACAGAAACATTGCACCAGCTGCAGCAGGTGCAATGTTTCTGTCAGCGATTTCCATGGACGCCAATGCCTGCAAAGGGGGTCGAACGGTTTGGAAAACATTGCACCTGCTGCAGCAGGTGTAATGTTTCTGTCAGCGATTTTCATGGACACCAATGCCTGCAAAGGGGGTCGAACGGTTTGGGACAGGGTATGTCAAATACCTGTCTTTTTGGGAGATTCTTCGTTTGGGATGGACGCTGTCCCACCCGTAAGCAAAAGGTTAAAAGTTTCAATCCTTATTATGAAAATAGCCACGATACAATTTTTTTTATTCGTGACGTCATTAGCCCCTCTCTAAAGCAAGTTACCCCCTCCCCCTTGGGGTACATTGTCAAGTATGACATCAATCGAAAGATTTTTTCAAACTCTTTAAAGTGAAAGGCAACATGCTGTAATTGTAATCATTTGGATCCATAATACCGATTTTTCAAACTTTTTCTGGTAAAATTTGGAAAAGAAAAAAACCTAAAAATTTGTATTCTGGTATGAGAAGGTCGAGTTGAGCCACACTCGAGTTAATTTTTATTTGGTGACAATATCTCAATGTGTTTCATTTATTTACAAGAATTACACATACAATCCGGAAACGAAACCTTAGCCTTCGAGTTTAAATGGACAATCCGAAAACAGTCACCGCACAGTTCATAAAGTGATTCTCCCAACGGACGGTGCAAGTACCTGAAACAAATAATGTTCAATACATTAAAATATCAAAAGTATAATAAAATACACGTAAAATGATAGAAACTATTGAAAAACAAAGGAATCATTTTAAAAAGCCTTACAAATCAAAACATTACATTAAAAATATATTATGAAACTAGAAGGTATGCCCGTCATATGACGGAATTAAAAGCTTGAAAAGCATTGGCTCCCATTTAACGTTATTTTTATGAATTTGGTGACAATTTTATCCATTTAGCAATATTTAAAAAAGCCGCGTTTGCAACATCTCGTCAAATTATTCGCCGAGAATTATGGACGGACGAAGAAATGAGTTATTCATATAGTCGTTTGTTATGTTATTTCCAAGATTTTGAATTTTAATCAATTAGTCGTCATTTTCATTGATTTAGCTTCCATTTTATCAATTTGGCCACATTTCCGTCAATTTAGCAGCAATTAAAAAGACTCGCCAAGTTGGCGATATGCCACCAAAATTCGTCGATAGAATTTCGCCAAGCATTACAGACGAAGAAATAGGTTATTCTTATAGTAGATTATATTTTTTCCAAGATATTGAATCTTCATCAATTTGTCGTCATTTTTACCAATTTAGCGACATTTTTATCAATTTCGCGACATTCTCGTTAATTTGACAACATTTAAAAAATTTCGCCAAGCTGGCGATATTCCGCCAATTTCGCCAATCGTTACCCAGAGATACATAGATTAGAAGATATACCTATACCTGTACTACTTATATTTTCGTAGATTAGAAGATTATACACGTGTACCCCTACTACAATATATGGATTTGAAAAATCTTTCACCAAAATAAAACAGATGACGCAAAAATTTGGAAATATCAATAACCCCCGTAATTTTTAAACACGAAGTCATAATGGATATAATCCTATCAAAAATGCAATTCCGATTAAATTTATTTATATACAGTGGCTCCCAAAAGTGGTCGTACACTTACGAATTTCGATGAAATACTACTCTATCCATTAATAAAAATTGATATTTCAGAATGGGAATGGGAATTAATATTTCAGAATGGGAACTTTTTAATAATGTCTATAACTTGTTCTTAACAAAACTACATAAGGTATTTTAAAAACATAGTAAAACTTTTTTTTTTTAAATTAATAATCAAAAAGTAACCAAAACGTTACCAAAAGTTTGTGACCCACCGTCACAAAAGTCTTCGCACAATTTAAAAATAATCTCTACATACAGTAAATATTGTAATATTTCGGTAAATTAGTATTTAGTAGGATATCCTCTAGCATCCACAACAGCTTTTAAACGTCAGTGAATAGAGTTTACTAGTATTTTTGAGTACTAGTATTTTTACTAGTATTTTAATATTTTACTAGTGTTTTATTAGTATTTTATTACTAGTATTTTTACAAGCAAAATACTAGTATTAAAACACTAGTATTCTTACTAGTATTTTATTATTTTTTTACTAGTATTTTAATAGAGTTTACTAGTATTTTTGTAATTTCTGTATGAATGTTCCTCCATTCTTCGATCATTACTGTTTTTAGTTCGCTTTTCATTTTAATGTCGTGTCTTCGTACTCTACCTCCAGTTCTGTCCAAATGTGTCTATTGGGTTTAAATCCGGCGACTGAGGTGGTGTTCTCAGAACTTGTGGACAATTGTGGAGACACCAGAGGTAACATTGAGAGCCGTGTGCTTAGGATCGTTCTCTTGATAAAAAGCAAAGTTGTTTCCAATACCCAAATTTTGGGCTGATAATTTTAAAATATTTAAGTAAAGAGCATGTTTCATTATACCATCAATAAATACCAAATTACCTTGTCCTGATGCTGACATGTAACCCCACACAAGGACACCTCCACCGCCATGCTTTACTGTTCCAACTAAGTTCTTGGGATTAAGTTCCTCATCTTTTGTTCTCCATACAATTATACGCCCATCGGAACCAAAAATATTAAATTTACTTTCATCTGCAAATAAGACATGATTCCAATACGTTTCGATCTTATTTACCTTTGATTTTGTGAAGGAAAGACTAAGCTGTCTATTTTTCGCGCGTACAAAAGTTTTTCTTCGGGCAGAACGCCCCATGTAATCCAGCTGATCTGAACACTCGTCGAACAGTTTCAGGTGAAAAAAATTTCAGTCAATTCTGTAGAAATTTTTACAACACTCAAACGTGGATTTTTCACAAATTTTCTAACTACAAATCTCTGATAACTTGGAGTTGACTTTGCCGAACGACCTTTTCTTACCTTGCTCTCGATCCGATTTTCTTCTTTAAAGCGTTTTATCACATACTGCACCGTAGAATGGAATAAATTTACTAATTTAGCGATATTACGAACTGATTTACCACTACTATGGTGAAAGATAATCAATTTTCGAATGCTGTTCGTTGTTTCCTTTCGACTACGAGCCATTTTTAACTAATACTAAATATTACGAAGTAAGCAAGCAATGATTAAATCCAAACACTTTTTTAAATGTCACCACAATGCAAAAATAAAACAAGAAAGATCAATCATGCATTGATTATGAAACACTTTCCAACTTCAAGGCAATTTTATTTAAACATGTCTAAAAAGCAATATATTCCTCGGTAATATTTTAAAACTGATCACAATACTACATTAATTTATTATATTTGAAAACTTAAACCTTCATCGAAAAAAATGAACTTCATTCAAATGACGGCATTGAAATATAAATTGCCTGGTTTAAACATCTCTAAAATGTGACACATTCCTCGGTAATAATTTTAGAATTATCATAATATTACGATAATTTATTAAATTTGAAAACTTCATCGAAAACAACTGAAATTCATTCAAATGACGTCATAGAAAAAATAACACGCCTGGCTCTCTCTATAAAAGCAACATTTCATTCATAAATAATTTCCCATTCAAGTCATCCATCACAATACTATAATAATTTATTTTATTTAAAAATTAAGATCATGGAGCTACAAGTAATTAAACTCTATGCGTGAAACTTCATTCAAAAAAATCGTCCTTCTCTTTGTAAAATCAATGAATATTTCATTCATCTCAGCTATGCAGACTCCATGAACTAAATGATTTTGGGTTAACGAAATACAGCAATTCTAATACAACTCATTCTACATATTTTGCTGTTTACATTTTACATAGGTGAAAAATAGGCTTCGTTGTAGAAATAATCAAATTTGGATGAGCATTTAAACTCAAATATATTGTAATTGCGTTGTTTCAGTATGTAGATGCACAGAATTTAAGCAAAAATAATGTGGTTTTAGGACGGATACAACACGCAATATGAATTAAAAAGGACTTTAAAAATCACGATTTGAGACAAGATGGATGCCAAATATCATTTTGAAGTGAGTCACGCGATCTTTTCATATCATGGTCACGTGATCGCTTCATATAAGAGGTGTTATTATTATTTTAATTTTTATTTTAAAAACTACTGAATATATTTCGCTGAACTTTTTTGTATATATTTTATGGAACAATTTGAATATTACCTAAAATGTTTGAAGCAATTTGTGAATTTTAAATCCGCTTAAAAAAAGTTTGAAAAATTAGATCCCATAGGGCTCAATGTATTTCATTTTTTTCAACCCGGGTTCAATCCAGAACTAATTGGGTGATATTATTCATTTATATTCCCATAGGTCCTACAGACCGTCTGAACAACATACTAAAATTTCATTTTGATTAAGTCATTTTTACGGCAGTTATCGTGCTAACGGACAGACAGACAGACAGAATGAACAAAGTCATAAACACTTTTCAACTTTGTTGTAAAGTGTTAAAAAACGACAAACAATTTTATTTACGAATTTATCCGAAAATGTTTCGGTGTACGATCACTTTTGTGAGGTGTTCTTTCTCTGCCTCCTTGCATTTTCATTTTTATAAAAAAAAAATGAGTCAATATTTAAAAAAATATGTTAGGTTTTATTCAGAATCACATGGAGATGATATGAAAAAAAAATTTAACTTTATATTTGAATTCAATTCCACTCGACAGTGCTTTTTCTACAATTTTTTTAAGTGTACAAACACTTTTAGGAGCCACTATATATTTCTTTATTGCTTAAATTATAAAATATTTAGTATTGTATTAACTCATTGGGTTTAATCCCATCGCTTAGCAATATGATACTTTTTTTTTTCAAATAGCTTTGCGGAAGAAATATCGTCTGCACAATGCTATCTCAATGGGACACACACACAGGATTTTACAATATCATAATACGTACCATCTGTAGTATTATCCCAGTAATTTGATGTAGCAGAATACAAATACCCTCCAATATTTTGCGTTATTATACAAGTCACTAGAAAATAAAAATTATTAATAATTTTATATCAAAATTTTAACTTTAATGTGCAAATACCACAGTGATTAGCTCACATTAAGCAAAATGGATACTAAATATGATCTAACTGAACACTAATAAAAATAGTATTTATACAAGGTAGGATCAAAAAGTTCGGAGACTGTGCCGATATCTCCAACTCTGATTGGAGGAGAGGGGAACTATTGCACCGTGGCCGGCAGAATCGGCGGCAGAAACATTGCACCTGCTGCAGCAGGTGCAATGTTTCTGCCGCTGTTTTCCCAAACGCTGGCAGAATTTGATATCCGCACATTGTTCTTCAAACGCCATTTTCGTTTTCGACGAACGCGAACGACTACAGTTCACTGACACGCATTATCTGGAAAAACACCTGCTTCTTCCTTTTCACATCTCGCTTCACATGTGCCTCTACGCCACGGTGAAATATTTCCCCTCTCCTCCAATCAGGGTTGGAGATATCAGCGCAGCCTTCGTACTTTTTGATCCTACCTTGTATGTACATTGCAGGGGTCCTAGGATTTTTCTATAATTTTCCCGTATACAAGGTTACGAGGGAAAATCCTTAAGCATCCCGATAGCTTTATAACAAAAGGTCCATAAATGTACACGTATGGTATAATTATAGTAAAGTGACCTTGTCCGATTCAATAAAGTGATCGCGATGTTCCCAGAAGAAGATTAAAAAAGTTAAGGTAACTAACCCAGCGATAAAGCTCGATAGACGTAAAACGTCAATTACAAAGTTGTATAGCATTAATACTAACGGCGGCAGCACGTCATATCTTCAAAACGATTTAAATAATAAATAAATGACAAATCATTAGATTGTAAACGTCATTTTATTAAAACATCCATCAGACGAACATATAATTTAAAAGCCAGAGCGCTTTCAGATATCATCATAGCCTTCCTCAGTGGCTTTAAATAAAAAATCATGCCAACACGCTTAAATACTATCCACTACCGGCAAGCTGAATTTGCATATTACAAAATTGGCATCACTACTAAACACGTTTAATAGTGATGAATACCTCCACACAAAATCACCAGAAGCAGATTTAAAAATTACAAAATTATAAATACAAGAAACACAAAAAGTCATAACTCCAGTTTAGGCACAAATATACACAAATAAAGAATTTTAAATACTTTAAATTTTAGAGGCGACTTTGTAAAGGTTTGACTCGCATGGAATCGAGAACGAGTCGCCAGGCGTAACTTAAAACATGGGCAGGGTCGAAATTTTAGATAGAGGTGCGATATAGATAAATAAAGAGGGATTCATAAAGTAAAGTAGACCGGGGGTTATTACAGCTGATCAAAAGAAAATAATTTTCGAAAATTGGTTGAAAGTTATCATTAATCACTAATTGGGCAATAGCAGTCGACTGCCTACCGCTTTTAACGTCCCTAGCGTGTTCAGTAAGTGTTACCAATATATTTAGTGCTACCAATATAAGTTTTATATTATTAGCACTAAACGCGCGATTGGTATGCGGTTAGCTGAACATGCTAGGGACGTTAAAAGCGGTAAGCAGTCGACTTCTCTTGTCCAATCAGTGATAACTTTCGAAAATTATTTTCCTTTGATCGGCTGTAATAACCCCCGGTCTACTTTACTTTATGAATCCCTCTTTATTTATCTATATCGCACCTCTATCTGTAATTTTGACCCTCCCCATGTTTTAAGTTACGCCTGGCGACTCGTTCTCGATTCCATGCGAGTCAAACCTTTACAAAGTTACCTCTAAAATTTAATGTATTTAAAATTCTTTACTTGTGTATATTTGTGCTTAAACTGGATTATGACTTTTTGTCTTTCTTGTATTTATAATTTTGTAATTTTTAAATCTATTTCTAGTGATTTTGTGTGGAGGTATTAAACGTGTTTAGTAAGTGATGCCAATTTTGTAATATGCAAATTCAACTTGCCGGTAGTGGATAGTATTTAAGCATGTTGACATGATTTTTTATTTAATGCCACTGAGAAAGGGTATGATGATACCCGAAAGCTCTCTGGCTTTTAAATTATATGTACGTCTGATGGATGTTTTAATAAAATGACGTTTACAATCTAATGATTTGTCATTCACTTATTATTTAAATTGTATAGCATTGTCTAACGAGTGGGAATCAACAGTAAAACTGTTACAGAAAATACAGAATTATTACAGAAGGTTTCACTGGGAGGCGCTGCAATCACTTTTATTCGATCAAGAATGGTCATTTTATCTGTAGGCTTAACGTGTGGAGCTTTTCCTTACGAAGTCATCGCGGTGCTAAAATACTTTCCCATGAACACTGCTCATACATTTCATGATAACTCGAGTAATGCACCTTGAATTAAGGTGTATCTTAGAGGAAGATGCACCTTGGTGTTTCTTACTACTGTTACTCGTTTTCGACATGAATACTTTACATTTTCTGAAGAAAAGTTTTCAGGAAATGAAAATGGAATAATACATTGGTTGTGAATTCCCCTAAAAGAACCTTAAAATGCAAATCAAACACGTACTGCTGATTACACAGAACAGCGAATTTTGAAAACTGAATATTGACTAACTTTAGTAGTCGTGGAATTTTAGCACTTTGTTCATGGAATGATTAATTAATAAAATACGATAAATATACAATCAGTTCATATTGACTTGGTATATTGAATAGTATATTGACTTGGTAGACAAGATGTGGGTGTTTTTTAATTTACACACGTTGGTTTACTTTTAACCGAGTTACTCTAGAAACGAAGTTGAAAACACATTTAGTTTCATTGGTTAATAGGTTTGTCAAATTTATCCATCTGTTTAGTATTCTGCTTAGAATTTCCCTCTTTAGTTTTTTTGGTATATAGAATTAGGATAAGATTTAACACTTTAAGCGCGACTAATATTTTTGCATTTGTGTTATAATATTCAGAGCAATATCTTCGGACTTCATGTGTTTTTACTTCGGACTTTGTGTCATTTTATGGACTGTGTGCTATCTTCTGTGTATACTCTATGACAGAACACCGCTGTGTGTCGCCTGAACGGTAGACAGAGCAAGAACAGCTCCAAGTTCAACGTGTTAATTAGAACTTAAATTGGACTTCAAGTCATTAAGAATTATCTTTCAATGCCTACAAAGCAAACTCAGTACGAAAGCCACTTATAAGTGGATTGATTAGAAGAGTCAATTAACAGTTACAAAATATAATCAGTGTTTGTGATATTAATACGGTGGTAGCTTCTGCGTTTATTTTAAGAGGGACACAACTGCATAAGATTCAGAATCTATCTTAAATTTTTAGCTTCTATCATGTCTTTGTTATATTATGTCTTAAAATAAAGATGCGATAACCATCTAAAATTTAAAAAGAATTCCTTATCTCTTGTTTATGTACTTCTCCTTAAAATAGACGTAGGGGAATGGAGGGTTAAGTGGTCATCGAGAAAAAATTAATGTTAACAAGAAAAAAAAATATTTTTAAAGTACACCCTTTTATTATTCACATGTAACATAAATGTCTAAAAACAGAACTCAATATTTAGCATCAGCATTATTGTCACATGCTAGAAATTTTCTCTTTTATATATATATATATGTAGAAATGGGGCTGAATATTGGACTCTTTATTACATCTTACAACAATCGTTATTCATATCACTATTGTTGGTAAACAAACTGCCGCCCAACTAAAAGGGTTTGTAGCGCCAAAAGACTAAAATTCTACAGCGGGCCCAGGACGAGATGGTCCGATAAGGTTGAAACTCTTAAGAATTTTTGTATACCACAAAAGACAACGACATATCAAATTTCATGTCGCTTCAATTAGTGGAACCTCTTTACCTCCTAAGCTCTCACAGATTTGAAATGAGACAAATATATGCACTCCGTGTGAAGTAATTTTTTGAAAGAATGGCCAGGCACTTGATACATCAGCATTTGCCTATACATCGGCCAGAATCGTGAATCATTTAGCCATTACATGACGGACGTTGCCCCGGTGCACCAGTGGGGAGCGGAACATACCGCTCCCAAGAACACAATATCCATGTCCGCAGGTGGGACTCGAACCCACAACCAGGCTGCCGAGCCAGCACGAAGAAACGCTTGCCTTGGTCGCTCAACCACCGCGTCGACGTGTAAAGTTAAATAAAAGGTTGTAAATATACTAATCAGTTTAAAAAATAATCAGCAGTGGCTCCAGCCCGATGGCGCCTAAATGGTTTTGCGTGAATGGCATCCTCCTTTGTGAGTGGCTTGTCTTTTTTAGACATAGTCGAAACAGTTCAAAATACAAAAATATCAGTATTAGAACCACCTTTTCAAAATACTAATATATCGAAATTATAACCCCAATATATATGGAAAACTTAGAACTTAAATCAAAATCCTATTATATATCATTGTAAGGCCTATTATATATCACTGTAGGCTCCACGTCAAGCATAAAAGGAAAGGTCGCCGTCTCAGTAGCTCAATGGATAGAGCACCGACTAATCAAGCAATGATTCGTAATTTGAATTTCAACTGAAATAAGATTTTTATGCAGACCTAATTGAAAATAGTATCCTATAACCAAATCAAAATATGTATATGCATCTGCATGAGGGCTGCTAATTCAAATGGCGCTTTAACTGTACATTTTCTATTAACTTCTAGTATACTTTAATTTCACTGAAATTTATGTCGAACAGCGAAAAGTAACACTTTGAAGAAATAAAGCAGAAATTTAATAGGAGGATCATTTTCAAATTAAGGACACCTTATTTTGTATTTAAAGACTATTGTATCTTTCTGAGCACAAAAATACCATGCAGAACAACAAAAAAGTAGCTGAAGTGTCGTTCAACTGTTTTTCTCATACCAGAATTCATTTTTTATTTCACATTTGACAAGAAAATGCTTGAAAAATCGGTATCTTGGGTCCAAATGATTACAACTATAGCGTATTCAAATGCCCTTCATCAGTGGGAAATATTTCGCCACTGATGAAGGGAATGGTGATGCCCGAAAGCGCTTTGGCTTTTTTAACTTATGTACATCGAGGAAGGTGGTTTTATTAAATTACTTTTAAATCTATGTTGGTTGTCTTTAATTTGGTAGTTTATTAAAGTTGACGTGTATCCATTCTATTTATTAAAACAGATATTGGCATCGAAATCGAAAACAATACTTTCTCAATACTACGTATGAGGAAGTAAAAATCCAACCAAATCCTTCTTAAAACGATCAAAAGTAATAAATGCATGTCACCAGTTTCTACCTATGTATTTGAGAGGCCTGTTTAGCTTCGAGAGGTTGAACAGCACCTTCTCCTCGATGTTAGTGGCCCAGTCGTCGATTACAGATGCAATACTCTCATCTCGAATTTGGACCACGTCTTTTATCACCTGAAATTAAAGATAAAATCGTTTGTGTGTACAAATTCAATGCAGATTCTGACTACATTGTACCATGCATTCACTTCTGATAGAAGTAGAAAATCGTGTATTCCCATTCATTTACAACATAGTTCAAAACATGTTGTCTGCGGTGAATAAACATCACCAGATTAAAATTTGGTGATTTGAACGAGTTTGCTCGTGAACAAAGTCGCTTATATACACTACTGTTCATTTCCTCCAGCGCTTCACGCTTTCAGAGCGACTAGTGATCGTTAAATATGATACCCACATACTTAATAACGTAGCAGTTATCCGATATTACCCGATCCGATTTTACGTCTTGACCTTTTCATGGAATGCATCGTTGTTTTTTTCCAGATTCTTAAAGTTCCTTGTCTGATTTCATGGTGTGCAAAATAATAGCTTGTAAAGACTGAAAGAGAAACATTGGACGAAATCGTTTCAAGTCCATCTGGTAGTTTACCGTCATGGAGCCACAGGGCGTCGAATGATATGGGACGCCTCTTGCGATAAACACATCTTTTGGCCTAGGAACCAAAGACTATGATGAAAAAGGGCGCCCAGAAATTATTTGTTCCAGGGCACCACAGGTCTAATTGAGTCCAATAATTAACTCAATAAAATATTTTGGGGCAAATTGCAAAATAGGCAATTTTCTTGCAATGAATCTATAGTAGTTGCACTGGAAGATTATAACCGAGTGAGATCAAAATAAGAACTGAATTTTGTTTCAGAAATGTTCGAGAACAGTAAAAAAAGGTAGAACAAGTTACGAATCTCAATTTAATTTTGATTTGTTGTACACTTCAGATATTAAAAGAAATCTGATGTGGGCAGCACATGACTTTCCCTACATAATGCGAGTACTTTACGTCTTTCAATACGAAATAGTAATGGACAAGATCCACGGCGCAATGTTATTAACCTGGAGAAGTACCATCACATTGAACGCTTTTCTGGATAACAACGTGTAAAATTATTTTGAAGTACCAAATTAACTTATATTTTGCACAAATATAACTTAACAATTAGAAATATTGTTAACATCTTTCAAGCAATATACTCCATTATATTAAAGTATGATAATTATTAATTCATCAATTTGGCGGGGTTTTTTTTCTAACTTTACCGTCGTTTTTTCCAATTCGGAAAATTTCGTCAATTTGGCGCTACATTAAGAAATCGCCAAGTTGGCGGTATTTTGCTAAATGAGCAGCCATAGTCGCCAAATTTATCGCTAAGTATACATATTTGATGGTAGTTACCACTGCTCATTTTCAATTTTGGGGGGCGCCACAGTCCACTGGTTAATGTACGGAAATTGCACTCGAATGACCCGGGTTCGATTCCCGCCACTGCCAAAACTGCCGCCGTGTTCACGGGGAGTACGATCACGTTAAACATGTGGGTCCGTAAGTCCTTCCGAGAGGTTGGTGGTAGGGGAAGGAGGATACGGTCCCTGTGGATGCCTCCCCCACTGAGTTCCGGTCTCAATTGGGTGGCACTTCCCGGCCATTTAAATAAATAGATACCTTATACCTTTCTGGTAGGTCGGTCGGTCTCGGTCGAAGAAAAAGTAATTTGCTTGATACGTTTTTTGAAAAACTACAATATCTCGAAAGCGGTTCAAGATAGCTAGTTTATGGCATCTGTTTTAGAATAAAATATTACGCATAAAATTATTATTTATTTAACATTACTGAATGTCCTGATTTTTTAAATAATTTTTTCAAAAAAATCATTCGAAAATTTGGGGTGGTGGCGGGGGCGAGCGTTCAATCGAGCTTAAAATCAATGGGGCTCCAGTATTCACGGATCGTAATAAGTGTATCAAATTACGTTCGGAACGCTCCTTTCGTTTGTAAGATATCGCATTTACAAGCTCACGGACGGACGGACGGAATCCCCCCCCCACACACATACATACATACATCACCTCAACTTTCGACTCCAGTTCAGGGACACTTGAAACGCGCTCTTCCAACTAACTCTAATTCAAATTTTCAACCCCATCACAATACTTTCCCTATACATTATACTGTGTATCTAAAGAAATTAAAAATTAAGTCATTTAAATAAATCTTAAAATCTTTGACTATCTATTACAGGATTACAAATATATTCCCCATTACAGTTGAAAATGTACAATAATACTATTCAAATGAGAATATTACTGTTATACAAATATAGAACTTACAGATTTCACAATTTCAATCACATCATCAACTGGAAATTGCGTCTAGAAAAAAAAAGGGGTGTAAATTCACAATACATTAGCAGCAGAGCAATTTTTTTTTATTTTTATGAAATTTTCATTTTGCAGATATTTTTCACCATCAGTGTCACTTAGCGATTTCAACAATTCGAGCATCTTTACATTTCATGACATTTTACTAAATTCTGCACCTCATTGCGGACCCAAGACGCGCTAGCCCAATAAAGTTCAAAATCCAAAGAATTAAAACATTTGAGACAAAAGACAATGACATACTAAATTTGGACTTTTAGCTGCTCCGGATTTTCAGTAGTCCCAATAACTAGTGCATTTCAATAACGTGCCCAAAACTAGCTAGCCCGATAATGTTCAAAATCAAAATAACTAAAATATACTACAAAAGACAACGCCATACCAAATTCCATATCGCTGTAATTAATGGAAACTTGACTATGCCTCAAAAATTTGAATCACACTAATAAACAGCAGTCCTAGTTAAATAACAAATTGTAAAAAGAAGACAGATAACACCTATGCGTGTCTACAATTATCACGAAAACTAAACATAGAAATTTGAAATCTTCAGCAATATCCCCATAAGATCATGCCAAGCGGTAATTATGCAGAACTTGAACCTTGCTTAAACCTTTTCACTTCTGTCTGATAAACCATATCCACCTTTATCTAATAGATAATTAATATAATAGATACATAATTTAGATAAAGGTGACTATAAATAAACATTATTACAATTAATACAGATTACTTCAAGTTATCAACTGAAAGTTCTGGGGCTTAATATAGATAATTTTAAAATTTATACACAGGTATTATCGCAATTTCGGCCGCATTTTATAAGTAATTAATCATAACATTTACTTAACATATTAATGCATAATTTTATATTTGGTTCTGGTTAGTTTAAAAATTAGCTTTCAAAATATTTTTAGCAAGTAAAATTAAAAGCATAATTTAAATGTGTTCTTGAGCATTTTCGTAATAAAATAATATACATACGTTTGACATCTTGAAAGAATTTAATTATCTTTTCTAAGATATCTAATATATTAAGGTTCTTCTACAACTTGTGAGTTTTAAATAATAAACTTTTCGTAGGAAAAATGTTACCGTTGCCAGTCCATTTATCAGAATTAAGTTACTCAAAATAACATTTCATAAAAGCCAAAAATATTAATACGGAAATTCACAGATTGAAATAAAAAAGTTTGCTACCAGTCTATATTACATAAATTCTGACGATGATGGCTGTAATATATTGTTGCGACGTTTCGCTGGGACCGTAGATGTACTCTCAGTATACAAGAATGAGTCCAAATTTCTGAATAATTAACACTTTTATTTAAAAACACTTATAAGCGTAAACAAAAACAATACATATCGAATAGCTCAATAAATATCTTAGAAGATCACTAAACAACTGGTGGATACAATAAAATAGCAATTAAATGCTCAGTTAATTCACAAAATAGCCAATATTATTCTCAAAATACTGACTTATCTCATAATTCAATTCATCTCGTATCACGTCAAATACTCTCCAATTGAGTGATGACACCTTTTATATACTCTCCAAAGAAACTTCCAAAAGGGGCTCGTATCTCCAGGAATATTATTCATTTCGAGAAGGTGCTAGTACATTTGAAAAGTCGTCTAGTTGTCGATATATTGACAATCTAAAAACCCCAACCCGAAATTCAAAATATGGCAACCCTACATTCATGTAATTGGAATGGCTACCTGTAAAGGTGTTTTCTCCTTGAATGAAGCAAAGGTCTTGAATGAAACTTTACTTATAATACATGGTAATGTATAGAGAAAGTATTGAAGTCGTTGTTGTTGTTGAGACCCAGACCGTCCGACCTACCAGAAAGGTGTAAGGTAACTGTATGGACGGCCGGGAAGTGCCACCCAATAGTATTGAAGTCGTGTCGAAACTCTCTAGTTTTCGACGGATCTATACGTTTCAGGCGCTCTAGAACACGACAAACTCTTTTTACCGAGACTTCTGTGTGTCTGTGTGTTTATATGTATGTATGTCTGTCTGTATGTTTATATATTGCATGCATCCACTCTAGCTGAATGACTAATTTGACCATGTATTATAAAATTTGGTTTCCTGTGGTTTACCATGATGTTGATTAAATTTTAGTACGATTCGAAAAAAAAAATATCCGCATGTTTTGCGAAATGGCCTGCAAAAATCGTCAAAATCTAAAATAAAAGACTATGCTCAAATGTATCCATTAAATGCTTGTTATATACCTAATTTTTGACGACGAAAATAATGAGACTAACCCCATTACTTTAAAATGGACCCCATTACTTTAAAATGGACCCCATTACTTTAAATGGATTTTTTTTGAGGAGATGGAGACGTTTTTCACTGTTGATGATGTTCAATAATTGATGAAATTTCTTAAATTTTGTAGTTACGCCCCTTGAGTGTTACCCTTATGCTGATTATGACACGCAAGGATCGTGAAAATCTGGAATAAATGACTAAAATTTGTTGAAATACGTATATTAATTATATACTTGTCCTTCGTGTGATTTTTACAACAAAGATAATAAAATTGACCCCCTTGACTCTACGATGAACCGTTCTCGTGACATTTTAGTTAAGGGGAATTTTGAGGAGCTGAAAATGTTTTAAAATGCAATAAGTTGCCAAATAAAAAAAAATGCTTTAAGAATGCAAATTAGATATAATATCAGAAAAGTAAGAAAAACTTGTTTTGGGGATACACTGGATCCCTTTCGTAAGTGCAAGAGAGCCGATAAATCCGAAATCCAAAAGAGAAATGAGTGCAAAAGAAGCAGGGGGGGGGATTATACCTGGATTATGAGAGAGCCAATCAAAAAGCAGCATGAAGAACCTCCCAGCCAATCCGCAACGACAAGTAACACACAAGATTGGCGTGAGCAAAAACACAACACGAATATCCTGACAAGATGAGGCAGAACAAGAACAAATGAAACCCAAAAAGACGAAAAAATATTAAAACAACACATAAGAATCCCAAAGGAATAGAACGAAGAAAGGAGGTATGTGTGTGTGGGGTGGAAGGGGGGGGGGGTTACAGAGCGTTCTGCCAGACCGCAGACAAAAATGGAGTACTGAACAAGTCATTAACTAAATTACAGGAATTTTTATGGACAATGAAGGCTTCAAAGAAATTAAGATCAGCGTGCATTTTTATATGATCTTTGCTGAAGAAAACTCAAAACGGTGGTCAAATTGATTGCAACGTTGAGCAATTGAAGATTTACTAAATTTCTGTATTTTGGCATAGTTTTCATGTTCCTCTTAATACGAAATTTTAAAGCACGTTTAGTTTGACAAATATAAGAAAGAGCACACTAGCAAAAAAATCGGTAAATGCCCTAAATATAAGGAATTTCTATAAGATTTTTAAGCTTAAAAAATCTGCAGAAGGTTTAAACGCAATATTGAATTTGAATTTTTTTTAAGGATTTAAACAATCTGCTGAATGATTTTTGAGTCACTGTTGATTGAATCTGTGTAATTTAAATAAAAATTAATTCATCGTAAATTATTCGGATAGACACTGTTTACCTTGTCACCTCTGACCTTTGGCGGATTTATTATAAAAGCTTAATCTTCAAAATCCGTCCGAAAAGTGAACCCTCAGAAATGATTTATAGGGATTTTAAATGTAGACTCGTGTAAGATAAGTTTACCTGTGTACAGCAGCCTGTAGTTGCCCGTTTAAATAGACTAATGTCAAAATCAAATTAATTTAGAAACTAAGATTTCAATTTATTTAATTATTTTCATTAATGAGTACATTTTTTTTAATTTACTAAAATATTGTATATGAAATTGTTTGTGTTATGAAAATGTATCCTGGTCTTTAGATCAAATACTAAAAATACAGAACCACATATAATTGAACTTAGTTGACGACTTCTTCCTCGTGATTTTATAAAAAAAAAATGTTATTCTCCAAACTAACGGAACCCGCCTTCAGGGAGCATTTCCAAAATTAGTATCGCACTCCCAATGCAGATTACAGTATGAAGATAGTAGTTTACAGGAGATAATATGCCAATGCAGTTAATATGAAATAACAGCCTAGTGATGTTAACAGGAAATAACACCCCAGTGCAGTTAACAGGAGATTAGGTCTACTGTTCTAAAAAAAAAATTAAAGAAATGTTTTATTTTTCTAATTTAAATTAACGAGGTTTTACTGTGAAACGTCGATAAGAATGTTTAAAACATGAAAAGGAAACTGCAACGTATCAGAAACAAGCGAGACTCTCAAATTGAAAAAACTAAAACAAATCTTAAATAACCTGTTAATGGTGTCATAGAAAGCAATGACTGCCACTGAGCCCCCCTCCCCCCCCCCCCCCACACACACAAATAAGGATTAGCTTAGAGCCTCCAAAATTGTTAATCCGTCACTACACCTGAAACTTCGCCACTGGCAACCATAATTCGTGTTTTATTCTAAAAAAACAAAACTAGCGTCACTAACAAGCCGTCAAACATGAATAACGAAGGTCATACATAGCTACAAGTTTATTTATTATCATCGACCTCCGTCACGCAAAGATAGCGTGTTTTTACTTAATCTCGTTTCCGAACTCACACAAAATAATTCGCTTCACTTAATGAAGCAGAATTTGGATTTAATTCTTTCGACAAACAGAGCGCGAGGAAGTCAAGCATGTCTTAAAAAGGGAAAGAACTGTTTCTGATATCTGGTCAGAGATAACATGTGATTGTGGGATGTCAGGCTTGCGATAACGCTGTCGTTATAGAATATTGAGCAGAATGCTAAAAAGAATTTCTTGTTCCTTGTATAGTTATAGAAGATGTTTTTCCACGAATGTGACACCTATAGCGAAGCCGGAGATTCGACATAGTAAGGTGGGTATATATAATTTCGAGTTCCATACTTTAATTTGCGATATATATGTTTGTCTGCAATACTAAAAAAAATCCCCGTACAATTCGTATCAAAATCGAACTCAAGAGTTATTTTCATGCATCTTTTGATAATTTAATCTAGCCAGCGCAAATCGAGTGTTTTCTTTTTCGTTCTTTTAACTTTAGCCCTTTTAAGTCAAATTAATTTTTCCCAAGCTACCTATCTAGGTCTTATTTAAATTTGAGGTAAATTAGGTGACAACACATATAAACAAAACAAATCTGATGTGAGCAACAAATAACTTTCTCTACAGACTCAAATTCATTTTCTCTTTTATTTCTTTCCTAATTCATTAAATTGAGCTCAATGGTGCCAAATGACACGGATATTTTTCTGAAATTTCACTGCATCTGCAGTTTTAATTTATACGTTCAGCTCAAACTGCTGCTAAAGAATGAAATTAAATTAACTTCGTTAGAAGCAGCACTGCTTTCAACGAAGTTATTTTATACTAAGAGTGGCGACACATCACGATTTCAAATACTAATTACTAATAAATGACAAATCTCACAGATCAAATAGTCATATTATTTTAACAGTAAAAATAATAGCCAAAGCGCCTTCGAACATCTTACATGTTCATCCTCAGTGACAATACAATTAGAAACGATGCCAACGTGCTTAAATACAATTTAATGCTGTCAAGTAAAATTTACATATCATGAAATTGTCAGTTACACAAAAAGGTGGATTATGAGTCAGATTATAATTTATACAAAGTTCAGAAGCAAATATTTCAAAAAGGTTTAAAGATATAGGATATTAAAACACAATAATTATAAATCAATGTAGATATGCAAAGGCTTAACTTACAGTGAATCGAAAACGAGTCGCCAAGCATAACTTAGCACCTGAACAGGATCAAAATTACAAATAGAAGAACGATATAAATAAAAAATCTGATGTGGGCAACACATGACTTTCCTTATATCATGTAATGAATTTGCTACTTTTACAGTAAAAAAATAGATTTTTCTTATAGTAGATACTAATATTCTTTCCAAGATATTGAATTTTCGACAATTAGTCGTCATTTTCATTGATTTAGCGTCATTTTTATCCATTTGGCGAGATTTTCGTTAATTTGGCAACATTTCAAAAAGTCGCCATGTTGGCGACATTCCGCCAAATTCGTCGCCAAAATCTCGCCAAGCGTTATGAACGAAGAAAGAAGTTGTTCTTACAGCAGATAAATGACTATTGGCGTTCAAATACAAAAGTATTACTCAAAATATCTTTTTTCATGAATGGAACGAACTAGATCCACGAGAATGATGTCACCCAATTTATCGCATGGTATCACATATGAAAAGTGAACATGTTTCTCAATAGGAAATATTTTTTTTTTCATTTTATATGACTTTTTAATAATTTTTTTGAAAAATGTGTAATATCTCGAGAACAGTTCATGTTAGCGTTCTAAAATTTATGTCAATCGTTTTCTAATGAAAAATTACATAAGAAATGTCTATTTGCGTAACTTTATTAATGGTTTTGATTTTTTGACGATTTTTTCAAAATTTTATTCGAAAATTTAGGGGGGTTCTGATCATTTGATTACGTATAAAAACAATAGGCTTCCAGTGTTTATGAATTGTGATTTTTGTACCAAATTTGGTTCGAATCGGTCCATTCGTTCGTCAGTTATCATCTCCACAGGCTCACACACACACACAGACATCACTTCAAAAATGTTTGATTCGTGATCAGGGATGCTTGAAACGTGCTCTCCCGTCGAAAACTCGATTTCGAATTTTCGACCCCGTCACAATACTTTCCTTATACATTATGTATATAAGGAAAGTAATAAAAAGGGATTTATATAGCAAAATCGAACGGGGGTTATTACAGCTAACTAAAAGAAAAGTTTTTTTCAAAAACAGGGCGAAAATTATCTTTATTCACGAATTGGGAAAGGGCAGTCGTTAATTTACCATTTTTTATGTCTCTTGTATGTTCGGACAAACAGATACCAACCGTTCGTTTAGTACTACCGATATAAAATTTATAGTTATTATACTGAGAAAGGGAGGGGTACAACATACACCCCAGCAAGATTTTTAAAGTTAATATTATCCTTAAATTTATCAGTTCGAATGCGATTGAACAAAGTGGTAACAGCTGAATGAGCGGGTTTAAATTTAAATTTGGAACAAAAAAATTAATAAGGGGGCGAAAAATTTTAGGATGGTAAGGACAACTCGCTTTAAACTGTAAACGATCATTAATAGGAATAAGACTAGAAAAGGGTTGTTGTTGTTGAGACCCAGACCGTCCGACCTACCAAAAAAGTGTAAGGTAACTGTTTGGACGGCCGGGAAGTGCCACCCAATTTAGATAGGAACCCAGTGGGGGAGGCATCCACAGGGACCGTACCCTCCTTCCCCTACCACCAACCTCTCGGAAGGACTTACGGACCCACATGTTTACCGTGATCGTACTCCGCATGAACACGGCGGCAGTTGTGGCTGCATGCAAATCCAGCGCGCAAACCACCGAGCTACCACGCCCGAAATGTGCCAACAACACGCGGTGTTCCCAGGTGGTCACCCACCCAAGTATTAACAGCGCCCGATGCTGCTTGACTTCGGTGATCTAACGAGAACCGGTGTTTTCAGCGCGGTAGGGCCGTTGGCTGGAAAAGGGTTGTAAAATCCTTTGGCGGATCTTAACGTAAATATTAGAGATGAGCTCATAAGAGTAGCCGGCATCTTGACCAAGTTTAAAAATTAAATCAATTTCATTATTTAAAGAAAAAATCTGATGTGGGCAACACATGACTTTCCTTATATAATGTACTGAATTTACTACTTTTACAGTACAAAAAATAGGTTTTTCTTATAGTAGATATTTATATTCTTTCCAAGATATTGAATTTTCGAGTATTAGTCGTCATTTCCATTGATTTAGCGTCATTTTCATTCATTTGGAGAGATTTTCGTTAATTTGGCAACATTTCAAAAAGTCGCCAAGTTGGCGACATTCCGCCAAATTCGTCGCCAAAATCTCGCCAAGAATTATGGAGGAAGAAATAAGTTATTCTTACAACAGACAAATGACTATTGGCGTTCAAATACAAACGTATTACTCAAAGTATCTTTTTTCATGAATGGAACGAGCTAGATCCACGAGAATGATGTCACCCAATTTATCGTATGGTATTACATATGAAAAGTGAACATGTTTCTCAATAGGAAATATTTTTTTTTTATTTTATGACTTTTTGATAATTTTTTTAAAAAATGTGCAATATCTCGAGAACGGTTCATATTAGCGTTCTAAAATTTATGCCAATCGTTTTCTAATGAAAAATTACATAAGAAATGTCTATTTGCGTAACTTTTTTAGTGGTTTTGATTTTTTGACGATTTTTTTAAAATTTCATTCGAAAATTTAGGGGGGTTCTGAACATTCGATTGCGTATAAAAACAATAGGCTTCCAGTGTTTACAGATTGTGATTTTTGTACCAAATTTGGTTCGAATCGGTCCATTCGTTCGTCAGTTATCGTCTCCACAGTCTCACTGACACACACACACACACACACACACACACACACAGACATCACTTCAAAAATGTTTGATTCGTGATCAGGGATGCTTGAAACGTGCTCTCCCGTCGAAAACTCGAATTCGAATTTTCGACCCCGTCACAATACTTTCCTTATACATTATGTATATAAGGAAAGTAATAATAGTCGAACTAACTTTAAAAGCGCGATTGAAATATGCGATAAAGGAAGCCTTTTTAGAAGAAATAGAGTGAAAAGAATTAGCCGGAATGCACGTGTTGGTAAACGTAGATTTACGAAATATGAAATACTGAATATTAGAAACGTTATGGGAAACAATAACGTCTAAAAAGGGTAAAGAACAGTTAGATTCATGCTCAACGGTAAAATTAATATAGAGAGAAAAAGCATTGACTACATCAAGTAAATTGAGTAAATCATTTAAACTATGGTTCCAAATAGTTTAAATGATTTACTCAATTTACTTGATTTAGTCAATGATTTTTATCCCTCTATTAATTTTACCGTTGAGCATGAATCCACAGATTCCATCCAATTAGAAGTTATTTTAATTTTATTTAGTTTTAATTTGATCTTCATTTGGCGACTGGATGTATTTTCAAGGACGACGTGGCAAAAATGCAAAATAATCTAAGATATCTAGAGTTGTTGATGAGACCCAGACCGTCCGACCTACCAGAAAGGTGTAAGGTAACCGTTTGCAAGACCGGGAAGTGCCACCCAATTTAGACCGGAACCCAGTGGGGGAAGATATCTAGAGTGTTAGAGTTGGCCTTTTCCTTTTCATCATCAAACATACGTATAAAACAAGCATTTAATTGATACATTTTAAGTATATGTAGTCTTTTATTTTAGATCGTGACAATTTTTGCGGGCCATTTCGCACAATAGGCAGGTTCTATTTTGCCGAATCATACCAAAATCTAATCATCCTCAAGGTAACTCACAAGTGACTTATCTATAGATAAGTCACTTGTATACCAAATTATTTGATATACCAAATTTTGTGAAATTTGATTTATTGGTTTTTCAGCTAGAGTGGATACATATATCGCACAGACACACACACACACAGATGTTACGCTTAAAATAGTGTTTTCGGATCCTAGAGTGCTCGAAACGTGCAGATTCGTCGAAGACTTGATGTGCGATTTCCGACATGATTCCAATACATCCTTATACATTACCATGTATTGTAGGGAAAGTAATAATTAATTTATATTTCATTATTTTGTCACGTTTTATCATATTCTATTCATCCATTTCACTATCAGTTATCTAGCTAGCACGCTCAGAATTAAATAAAACATCACTAATTTCGATTGGTTGAAACCTTTTTCTCGTTGTAGATGCCATTTTGAAAGCCAAATATTTATAAGTGCAATGTTTGTCCACAGTTAACGTTTGCAGTACAATAATGGAGTAATGAGTGATGTCGGGGCTCATCTGATTGAAACTGATAATTTTCAATGTCGGACATCACCCTACATCTGACTGGGACAAATCATTTCCAATGCCAGGGCTGTCCTGATATAAAACTTGTGGTGACCCTTTAAATACCAACGTTAAAATTCATCACATTAAAAAAATCTAATGTGGGCAGCACATGACTTTCCCTGCAGACTCAAATTCATTTTTTTTATTTCTTTAATAATTCATTAAATTGAGTTTAATTGCACAAAATACTAAATTTGCATTTCTAAATCAATTTTTGATTTTATTTGGCAATTGGGCATTTTTTCAAAGGTAGCATAACAAAAATGCAAAAAATCTCAAATATCTCAAGAACGGTTAGTCCTAGAATAATAGAGTTGTTCTTATTCTTTTCCTTGTCAAAAATTACGTATAAAACAAGCATTTAATTGATACATTTGAACATACGTAATCTTTGCTTTTTTTTTTAGATTTTGGCGATTTTTGCGGGCCATTTCATAAAAAGCGAAAAAGCGGCAGATTGTTCTTTTCCGAAACGTACCAAAATCTAATCAGCACCAGAGTAACCCACAAGTAACTTATCTATTAAATTTTGTGAAATTTGGTCAATTAGTATTTCAGCAAGAGTGGATACATGAGATTTTTGCGAGCTCTTTTGCATAAAAAAGTGGGTTCTTTTTTTTCCAAATCGTATCAAAAACTAATCAGCACCAGGGTTATACCCAAGTGACTTACCTACCAAATTTTATAAAATTCGATCCATTAGTTTTTAAGTTAGAGTGGATATGTACATTGCACAGACAGACAGACCCACAGACGTCATGCTAAAAGTAATATTTTCTTATTCTAGAGGTCTCAAAACGTGTAGATCAGTCGAAAACTCGAGTTGCGATTTTCGGCATGATTTCAATACTTTCCCTATACATTACCATGTATTGCTGGGAAAGTAATAATAATAAAATAGGTGGATTTAAAACCAAGATCAGTATCTGATTAAGATAATAATTCATGTTGATTTAAATTTACAATTCTGAAATCAATATTGGAAACGATTTTCACAAATAATTACACTACGAATGTCAATAAAAATATAGAATCTTAATTGTAGCCACCTAATCATGTTTATTAAACAATTTCACAATTGTGAAAATTTACTCACATATCTTGATTGGCATATAAATGTTTCAAGTGCTTAACCTACATATTTTTCATTCAGCAAATTCAAAAATTTACATATATATTTCACATATTATATACAATTATAACATCACTAATTTTAATATTGTATAACCGTCAAATACGCACACAATTTTTGCTACAATTTTAAGAAGTACTTTGTTTCATGTCGACCGATTTCTACAAATGTAAGAGAACGCAATCAAAATCTTAAATTTACTCGATTTTATGTTTTAACTGTCAGATACTATAATAATTTGAAAATTGTATATTGTAAATTTTAATAAAAAACAATTTAAAATTTTTCTTTATATACTTTATCTATTTTTCTTCATATGCCTATTACCAGTTCCTTGTTATAGTTCGAATATTTCAGTTCTACCGCTTACACGGTATTGCACTTAAAAAAAGAAAATAAACAAAAGGGACTTTCATATTTTTGAAGAAATACCTTGTTTGAATAAGTGTACCATAAGTTCCTGCAAGCTGCGTAATAATCAATCGCTTCGAGGTTTAATGCCCCACTTCGATGTCATCATGAAGAATGCCAGCTTGTCTGCGACTAGTCGCTTCCTGTCTATGCTTAATCTTCTAAGGACTGGCCGTTAAAAGTTCTAAGTTGCCAATCTCGTAACTTTTGCCATACGATTTCATTATTGCATAAAATTGTTCTAGTGCCAAGAATCGCAAAATATCACAAATTCAGCCTTATAGATGTCGGGCAGGATTTACTTAAAACTTCAATAAGCTATTGGATTACTGTGAATATCGCCGTTGATATGCGATGCACAAAGGTAGCCGTAGTTGCATCAAGACAAAGTTCTATCAGACATACGAGGTTTTCTGAAGTTGAATAATACAAGGTTAAAAGTCATAGTTTCTGTACCCACAGGAGCTCGCAAAAACTTAAATACGAATATCATCCAAGACTCATCATATCAAGGTTCTCTATTACAAGGCTAGGCACTCAGCCCGGATGAAATGGAAATTAAGATTCGTCAGTTGTGATGTCACGGTCCAGAATAAACTTTGAGAGGAGTCGCCAAAACACAGGCATTATTACAGTTAAAAATAGTTTGTTAAATTTGAAGTGGCAATATCCAGACGTAAACAACTTGCGCAAAGATTTTAAGTTACTGTACAATTAGAATCCAGTGGCATTCAGAAAAATTTAGTGACGTCGGTGGATTAAAATGACAGTCGTAAATTAACAATTTCGGTCTTGAGAGCCCGAGAACAAAATGCGCGTGTTCTTAATTTTCATGTTGTCATATTTGCAAAGCGATGTAAAAAATATTCAGTCATGCTTTGAAAATCGCTAAAAGATTTATTAAGTTGGCAGCAGCTTAGGGATGTCTATAAATTAGATGCATTTGGCTTATCTATATCAATGTAAACTGTTTTGATATTATTAACAACCATAGGGTATAGTTAATTCTACCGACAGGAGGGTGCAAAAGGTTGCATTGCATAGGAGTCTGAACGATGTGAAGACTGAGGCCGCATAAACAGTTTATGAAAAAAGACCAACAACTCCGGCCCGAGCATTTCCTGCATAGTGGCCTGAAAATTTCTGTCGACAGCACTGAATGTCGTTTAAATTATCAATTTCGCCATATGCTATACGGCGTTCATAGTTCACAGAATTATCATTGTTTTCCGTAGAAAATAATGTTTTTAAAACTTTGAAATAGTCCGAGTTCCAATCATGAGAACGACTAAAAATTCTATCCAGTTCAAGTTTTTCGCATAATATATCTATGCCTAAAATTTTACGGTAGATTAATTCGTTCCTGAGTTGTCGCATCAACACCTCATAATAATTGTTACACGAAATTTCGACATTCCAAGATAACATTCTCTTTTGGGGGGATCTATCTCAACAATTATGGAGATAGGGAAGGACGCAATTTTTGCTAAGTACCCTCAAGACATATCTCGCCGGATGCTGACCAGCATCGGTTGGCAAAAGTGAAAGCATATTGCATTTCGAGGGCTTGGCCGAACGGGAAGTTAGGGGCGAAATTGACCCAAAAGATCGTATTATTAATAAACGTATATTAGGTTAAACGTAAATTAAGAACGGTCAACCCATACGTTCTACAAGCCCTCGGTTTTCAAAGACAGTAGAGACGTATACATTTCTAGTCAGGCTGAGCAAGTAAGAAAAGTCAGAGATGTTTTTAAATTCATATGTCAGCAAATGGAAGACCAATGGCTACGATAGGGGGCGGCACAGCGAAAGGGGGGGAAGGTTTTGAACTATAAAAAAAGTAAATAGACTTGAAGGAAATTCTGGTCGTGAGTGGTTGTAAAAACACCCGATTACTGAGCGACAATCGCGGTGGACAGACACTGCGACCAAGATATGAAAGTTCGTTTATCCTTGATGCCATCCTAAGCCTCTCCTAAAGTCAAAGGGATACATTTATTTCTATGAAGATCAGCTTCTCTCCCAGCTGCCTTCACTTCCCCCCTATAAATTAATGCGGTTTCCTTTGGATAAATTATTCGGCTAAGATTAATGATTATGTTAAAAATCAGGAAATAAGTTTTATCAAAGGAGAAAAAATATATCGGTATTATTTGGAATATCCGTGGTGTTTGTAATGGCTATAAGATTTTTCATGAATATAATGGAAGCCTAATTCTTTGCAGGTAATTCTATATTTTTATATGTCGGTATCTTAATAAATGTTATTTATGGTTATATATATACACAATAATCATTGTCTTGTTATTATGTATATTATCATTAACGTTATTATTGTTTCTGACGTATTGAGAAATAACGGATTATTGAGGACGTTAGATTTTAGCACTCTAGGCGAGCGTGGGGCTACGTAACACATACAGACCGACATTTTCCCTTAAGTGTTCAAAGTGGGTTCGAAGTGGGTTCGAGGTGTTTTAAAATAAGCCTCTTCATCTACATCTAAACAGTACAATATTATGGGAAAATAAATATGTTTACGCGTAAAATAACTTCATCTATTTAAAGAAAGTTTTAAAGATGAATTCAATAAAGAATATAAAAGTTTAAATATGAATATTATTTGAAGATTATACAATATATGAATTTTTCGTTTAGTGAAAAGAGTAGGAATCCCTCCCAACACTTGTAAACATGGACGTAGAAATATACGTCCTATATACGTCTATGATTGTGAACGTGCTATTTCATAGTTAAAACCCCTTTACGAGACTGGATTTTCATATAATATTGATACAAAAACCAAAAATAGACTTGGATATTGATCCCGAAATCAGTATTAAATTTAGGCCTTTTTTAAGGTTTGTGTAAATAATTAAAACATTAGTTCTGTTTTTTAATTTTCGATTATTTTGCGTACATTTTCAGATCATTACTTCACTTTTAAAAAACTGCAAGTTGTGTAACTCATGAATTAACGTTGTAAATGCGCTGGACATACTATACAAGGACATAGAAGCATGATCAAATGAAAATTAACGGGATAGATATTGACTATTAATGCATCAACTTTTAAAAATATATCGACCCTAATAGATAGATGTTCGGAATTGTAGTTGGATAAAATATGTTCCGCGAGCAAAACACTTCAGAAACCGCCATTTTGAAGTATTTGCGTGTAACTCTCAAATTTATGTGTGTGTGTGCATGTGGTACTTTCAGGACGTAAGCCTGAAAAATTCACTAACATGCATTATTTGCTATAACTTTTGAAAAAAAAGTGCCTGGAATAAAGAGCCTGAACTTTGAAGAAACTAAACTTTAAGGAATCTAAACTTTTAATATTATACCTGAAGATCCTAAACTTTAACGTCCTAAACTTTAACTTTTGAAGGCATTGGCGCCCATGGACGCCAATGCCTGCAAAAGGGGTTGAACTGTTTGGGATAGGGTATGTCAAATACCTGTCTTTTTGAGAGGTTTTTCGTTAGGGATGGACGCTGTCCCACCCGTAAGCAAAAGATTAAGGAACTTAAACTCTTGGGGGGGGGGGGTGAATGCCTGGAAAAAACCTAAACTGATGTCTGTAAAGGTGTCTGGAATGAAGAACCTAAAATTTTGATAAAAGTGTCTGGATTAATAACATAAACTTTAGATAATCTTAACGTTTGACATAAAGTGGCTGGAATAAAGACATATCCTTATACCGAAGTCTAATAGTCACGGGATGTATGAATTGTGAATTGTAATCGATAAATCTTGGAAATTTTTTGCTAATTTCTTAAGCACAGCAACCTTTGGTTTCATTGAACAGCTATTAATACCATATTATGATGTTCTTTCCAGATTTTCGTAAATAATGACTGGCATAAATCTGTCTCTGGCAAACAATTTGCTACCGTAAATCCTGCCACAGGGGATGTCATCAGCCATGTTGAAGAAGGTGACTCGGTGAGAAAAGTTTTTAAATTATTCTTTTTAATGTGCTCCATAGAAGGCATGTTTCATTTATACTGTTTTATAGCTTTCAACATATTTCACAATTTATCTTTGTAAGTTTCTACTTTTTCTGTTAAACTTAATTATTTACTGTCTCGACTTCAAACAATTATTGTGCCATAGTCACAAACATGGCCTTATGACTAAAACACATATAACTGGAATGACCCAAAAATAAAAGTTTTTTTGAGCTTAGGTTATGGAAAATCGATGAAATATTTTGAAACGATTTTTATTTTTATTTAAAAATACATAAAATGTACATTATGAAATGTTTTCTTGCGAAAACGTCGAATATTTCAAATAGCAACGATTTTTGTTAGACATATTTTCTTCGCTGTTGACAGAATATCGCGGTTTACAAGTTTGTAATTTTCCTTGTCGAATCATATTTACATCATTAGAACATTTTCCCATCAACCTTTACCCTTCTAATAAATACTTCCCTCCCTCCAAAAAATTCTTGAAATTATACCCATGCCCCTACGGGTCTAGCAACTTTATTAAAAAACAAAATCTTTGAAGGCGATAATTCGTTCAACATAAACTTGTGTTCCAGGAAATAACAAAAAATAAGATATATGTTTATAAAAGTCGTTTTATTCTTTACCTTGTATAATATAACTTGTATTCAAATTTACTTTCTACTTCTTCGACCCAGACCGTCCAACCTACCAAAAAGTGACCTATCGGAACAGTGCCACCCAATTTAGACCGGAACCCAGTTGAGGCGGGTTCCACAGGGACTGTGCCCTCCTTTCCCTACCACCAACCTCTCGTATGGATTTATGGACCAACATATGTAACGTTCCCGAACTCCTAGTGAACACGGGGATAGTTTGGGTAAAAGCGGGAATCGAACTCAGGTCGTCCACTGCAATCCCCGCGCGTTAACCACTGAGATGTACCACCTTAAAGTTGACTTTGAAATTTACAACCAGAACATATAAATTCGTTTCTTGATGTAGATGTAACTAATTTACTTTATGATTTCAGTGATGCCAGCCAGCATCACTGTTCAGCGGTACCCTTAACTGCACATATTTAGTGATTAAATTCTTATTTATTTTAGGCTGACGTTGACAAAGCCGTCAACGCCGCTCAAAGTGCCTTTCGATTCGGATCTCCGTGGAGGCGGTTGGATGCTTCTGGAAGAGGAAGACTGCTGAACCGACTTGCAGATTTAATAGAAAGAGACAGGGTTTATTTAGCGGTATGTTTAATGACGACATTTAGCCTTTATCGTTGTATCACAACGCATGTATACAGATAAGTTTCTTTTATTTTTGTTTTTTTACTCCCTTCGGTGAAAAAGTAATGCTCTCATGTCGGAATCACTTTTCGCCTAAATTGAAAATTTAGACCATGATTCCCATCGAGGGTTCCACGAGAATTTGTAAATGCTTGCGAAGAAATACCCTTTGTCACCTTTTTTTTTTTGTGATTCAATAAAATATTTAAAGCTGTAACGGTTTTAACATGATCCATAAATACAAATCGGCAATGACTTCAGTCCGATGGCGCCAGAGTGGTTTTTTTGTAGTCTCTCTTTGAGGAGGGTTTGTCTTCTTTAGACCTTTTCAAAAGAATTGGAAATATTAAAATATCAAAATTAGTACCACCTTTGCAAAACAGTTAAAAACTAGTGAGGCCCGCGAGCATTCTGCTCCTAAGTAATTTAAACAAGAAAGATCAATCATACATAAGCATTGATTATGAAACACTTTCCAACTGAAATGCAATTTCATTTAAAAATTTCTAAAATGTGATACATTCAGTGATGATATCTTTTACATTATCACAGTACTACAGTAATTTATTATACTTAAATATTTAAAACTGTATCGAAATACAAATCATCTGATTCTCTATGCAAAATCAATGAATATTTCATTCATATAACTTGCATTCCAGACTCCAGAGCTAAATAATTTTGTGTGAAAAAAATTCAGCAATTCTTATGTAGCTCACCTTACAATCGCTTAAGATATTTGCATTCTGCATAAGTTAAAATTGAGCTTCGTTGAAGAAATAATAAAAGTTTAGGGATCATTTAAAATCACAACTAATGTAATTGCATAGGCAGGGAATTTAGATACACAGATAATACAAAGATACACAGATAATATATATATATGTGTGTGTGTGTGTGTGTGTGTATTCAAAGTATTGGAATCGTGCCGAAGATCGGAACTCGAATTTTCGAAGGATTTACACGTTTTGGGACTTCTAGAACACGAAAAAACTATTTTTAGGAAGACGTCTGTGTGTGTAAGGGTGTATCTGTGTGTGTTTCTGTGTGTCTGTGAGGATATTGCATCCACTCTAACTGAAAAACTAATGGACCGAATTTCATAAAATTTGGTAGGTATGTTTTTTGTGGGAAATCCTGATGTTCATTAGATTATAAGTACGATTCGTAATAAAAGAATCTGCCTTCTTTGCGAAATGGCCGGCAGAAATTGCCTTTATCCACTCTAGCTAAAAACTAATGCAACAAATTTAACAAAATTTGGTGTATAATATTTCAATAACCTACAAGTGATTTATTTACCAAACTTAACAAAATTTAGTATATAAATCATTTGTAGGTTATTCTAGTATGATTCGGGAAAAAGGAACGGGCTATTTTTGCGAAATGGCCCGCAAAAATCGTTAAATATAAAAATAAAAGACTACGTGTGCTCAATTATATCAATTAAATTCCTATTTTATACGTGATTTTTGACTACAAAAAAAATAAGACTAACCCCATTACTCTAGGACTAGCCGTTCTTGAGATATTCTAGTTTTTTCGCGTTTTCGTTACGTCACCTTTGACAATAAGACCAGCTATCAAATGAGAACCAAATTCAAGTTTAACGTGCAAATTCAAGTTTAACGTGCAAATTCAATGTCATTTAAAATATTTATGGCTGTTATTTTGTGCAGATAAACTCAAATTATTATTAAAAAAATAAAGAGAACGTGAATATGAGTCTGCAGGGAAAGACATGTGCTGCCCACATCAGAATTTTTAACAATATTATAACAATGATTTATAGAAGCGAACGGGGATTATTTGCAGGCCATTTCGAAAAAAATGTAGGATCTATATTTAAATATCCACCAAATTTTTGTAGAATAAAATGTTCAGCAAATTTAAGCTGTGTACCAAATTTTAACTCTCTAGGACGTAGGAAAGTGCATTAAAAATGCCATCAAATAAGTATATCATGAAGAGTTATATAAAATTAAAAAAAATTTGAAAAATTGTTATCTACCAAATTTATTTTAAAATGTGAAGCTTCTCTCATATATAAAATAATTAAACTCTTGGAAAGATATTTATTATATAATATATCTCTTTTTTTCTTTCTGGGGGATATCCCAAAAGTCAGAATTTAATTGAATTTGTTTTTCTACCTATATTAAATAATTTTTAATTAAAAAACTACCTAACATATTTTACTGAACATATTTACAATTTATGGGATAATGTAAATATTTTCTAAAAATTTCGAAGCAATTTGTGAATTTTTAATTTGCTTAAAAAATGTTTGAAAAATTAAGTCCCATAGGGTTCAATGTATTTCATTTTTCAACCCGGGTTCAATAAAAAACTAATTGGGTGATATTATTTATTTATATTCCCATAGGTCCCACAGATCGTCTGAACAACATACTAAAATTTCATTTTGATTGAATTATTTTGCGGCAGTTATCGTGCTAACGGGCAGGCAGACAGACAGACAGAATGAACAAAGTCATAAACACTTTTCAACTATGTTGTAAAGTGTTAAAAACGGGTTTATTCATGAACATCTTACCATGGAGTTAGAAAGAAGGAGATAAAACTCCTACGGATGAAATGCTTGAAAATGTCATAATGCTTTGAGAATTATATCTAGGTGTCGCTAGTGTTAGTAAAGTAGCTGTTATTGTTGGTTGACACAATAGAAAAGCGTAGTATTTAGTATATGTATTTTTGATTATTTTTAAATTAAGTGTTCCCTAATTATGAGTATAATTAATCAGTATTTTTACTTTCCTTATATACATAATGCATAAGGAAAGTATTGTGACGGAGTCGAAAATTCGAATTCGAGTTTTCGACGGGAGAGCACGTTTCCAGCATCCCTGATCACGAATCAAACATTTTTGAAGTGATGTCTGTGTGTGTGTGTGTGTCAGTGAGCCTGTGGAGACGATAACTGACGAACGAATGGACCGATTCGAACTAAATTTGGTACAAAAATCACAATCCATAAACACTGGAAGCCTATTGTTTTTATACGTAATCGAATGTTCAGAACTCCCCTAAATTTTCGAATAAAATTTGGAAAAAATCGTCAAAAAATCAAGACCACTAATAAAATTACGCAAATAGACATTTCTTATGTAATTTTTCCTAAGAAAACGATTGACATAAATTTTAGAACGCTAGCATGAACTATTCTCGAGAAAAAATACACATTTTTAAAATAAATTTATCAAAAAATTTCATAAATTAAAAAAAATATATTAACTGTTGAGAAACATGTTCACTTTTCATATGTAATATCATGCGATAAATTGGGTGACATCATTCTCGTGGATCTAGCTCGTTCCATTCATGAGAAAAGATACTTTGAGTAATACTTTCGTATTTGAACGCCAATAATTATTTATCTGCTATAAGAATTACTTATTCCTCCGTCCATAACGCTTGGCGAGATTTTGGCGCCGAATTTGGCGGAATGTCGCCAACTTGGCGACTTTTTTAAATGTTGCTAAATTAACGAAAATCTCGCCAAATGAATAGAAATGATACTAAATTAGTGAAAATGACGACTAATTGCCGAAAATTCAATATCTTGGAAAGAATATAAAAATCTACTATAAGAGAAAACTATTTTTTATTGTAAATTTAGTAAATTCATTACATTATATAAGGAAAGTCATGTGTTGCCCACATCAGATTTTTTTTTTAATTTTAGGATAGAGCACAGAATATAGGGAGATAAAAATAAATTGTTAGGTGAAATAATTTTGGATGCATGGGATATGCTTTACTGTTTCTATAATTTACATTGTACTAACAATTTATTCTTTCGAAATTGACAGTTTAAATAAATAGTTTAGATCTTTCACCACAGAGATACATACAATGCAGGACTACTTATCTTATCCCAGCGCCACCTGAATTATTGTCTCAAACAATATTGGCGTTTTCTTAATATGAAGTTACTCCTTACTTTTACCTCTACTCATCTTTCTATAATAAAAGACAACACTCAATCGCTGTATGTGTAGCCACAACACAAAAGGAAGCAGTATAATATACATTGTTGGAAATAAATTAAAAATGAGTCCAATGTTTAGCTTTGTTTTCAGTATCTGATGTCATATGCAACGTAAATCTTAAGATTTCTCTATTGTAAATAAGCTAAAAATAAGTTCAATATCTGGCTTAGTTTTCAGTATCTGAGGTCACTCAACATTAAACTCCAGATTGCTACTCTTATTATTACTACTATATATTGATTAGTACAATATTCTTCGTTTTCCCTCTGACTGGTTTCAGATGCATACACCCAGCGTTGCTCTTTAGTTATTGGGATATTAAAATATCGAAATTATAATGATATGTACATTATATTTCGAAAATTAAGAACCTTGTCTCAAATCCAATTAAATATCTTTGCAGGAATTTTAAAGGACTAGACATTAATTTTTTAGTTCATAAATAGCACTTTTGGTTTTTGAACTATAAGCATTGTAAACTCTAAAAATGGAACATTTTCTTCAATCTTCTTCAACTGGACAAGACGATATTTTGTAAACTATAATAGCTTTTTAAAAACAAATAGTAAATCTGGAAACTGGATTTCCTTCTGAACATTTTTTGTCGCTTCCTGTCTTTTAAAGTTTAGAAGATATTTTCAGTGAAAGTGAGCAAGTAAAGCAAAAACTTGGTCAGACAAAGCTTTTTCAGTTTTTTCGAAAAAAAATGCAAAGTATTAAATTGTTGAAATTATCTTTATATATTCCTAAATAAAACACTATTTCCGACAAAGTAAACAAAATTATTTGTATTTTTATCTGTTAGGTTCAGAAACATAAGCGTCCAAAGTGTTTACATTTTTCGTAATAAACACTCCAAATTCAGCCAGAAATACCCCATAGATATTATTCACATCAAAAACAAACTGAATGATTTCAAAAATTTCTCTTCAAAATAATGCATATAGGTGTCACTGAGAATAGGACTGAGTTGATTACCCATTGCTAAACCATCAGACATACTCTCTTGGTATAGCCTATTGAAGTTTGTGTGCTCCATTTTCTTTACTCTAATGGGACAAAAGCGAGACAAATATAGTAAAGGTGTTTCAATCTAACATTGGCGTCCAAGGACGCCAATGTCTGTAAAGGGGGATCGAACTGTTTAGGATAGGGTATGTCAAATACCTGTCTTTTTGAGGGGTTCTTCGTTTGGGATGGACTCTATCCCACCCGTAAGCAAAAAGTTAAGAAGTTCGATTGCACTTAATTATCTTGTATCTTAACTTTTACTAATAATGAATGTTTACCATTTCCTTTAACATTTACGTTTTATTTCAGAGTTTGGAATCTCTGGATGCAGGAAAACCATTCAATGATTCCTATCACATAGATCTTGATATGACCCTGAAAGTTTACAGGTAGTGTATAGTATCTAATTTCAGGTACCACGATTTTTTTTTTTTAATTCTGTGCAACACGCACATACTCTTTCTCATACAATTTCACCCTTTTCTGTGTTTCACAGGTATTTTGCAGGATATTGTGATAAGATCTGTGGAAAAACGCTGACCGTCGATGGAGATTACTTTTCTTTTACGAAACACGAACCTATTGGAGTTTGTGGACAAGTGATACCGGTAAATGTGATTGATCTTTGTTCAAGTTAAAGATTTATTGTGATTTGTATGTAGTTTAAATCAGCAAAATAAAGTCATACGAAAGACATTCCCATTCAATCAAAATTTTATAATCGAATTTCCGATGACCATTCACAATAAATAACCAAATGAGAAGGTAAAATGCTGCACATATAAAAGGCAGACAATGAAAAATAGTTTTGAAAACACGATATGAGAATTCTGCATAAAAGGGAATCGGGTGATGCTGCATGCCAAATGAGCTTTCTGTGCGGTAGTGCTTGCTCAAATGCAGCAATGGTAGTGCCATCTAGTGAGAGAAATATTTAAGAATAGAATACAGCAAAGAAGAACGAATGGAAAACCAGAAAATAACTGACGCGAAAAATACGTGGAAGAGCAAAAAAAAAAAAAAAACAGGTTAAAAATGATCAAGACATAAAATCAAAGTATTTTGGAGGTTCTAAAACGTGATGTTTTATCAAAATCTTAATTTTTAAAATTTTCGAGAAAACTGTATACTGTCTCTCTTCAGTATGAGAAAGAAATTATCTTTTGAATGGTGTTGCCAATCATTTGATAAATTTTCGAGAAACGATTATAAATACAACCAGTTACTTGAATAGTACTGATGCTGTCTGGTCGCTGAATTTAGTCTCAAGAGAATAGTCGCACAGGTGACATATAGTTTAAAAATTTGTCGGTCGCGATCCTATTGGCACATAGTCACTATAAAACAGGGGAAAATGAACTATATGCATAGCAGTATGATTAAAAATATTTATAAATATACTTAACTCCTTGGATTTTAATAGTCTGAACACTAGGAACTAGAAAACTTTTGCTGGGTCTAGGACGGGATAGATCATTGAAAAGACAGGGCCTTCACTGAACTGTCGAGTCAGTGAAAAAGAAGAAACATAACAGTAATATATTTCGTGCCCAATGTTACTGGTCTTTAACACAGGTAAATTCTTAGACAAGTTTCACTGTACGTGTTAGAACGCATTTAAACTAAAGATATTTTTTATCTTTTCAGTGGAATGTCCCATTACTAATGCAAGCTTGGAAATTAGCTCCTGCATTAGCTGCTGGTAACACGGTTGTACTGAAACCTGCCGAACAAACTCCATTATCTGCCCTTTACGTTGCTAGTTTGACACAGGAGGCTGGATTTCCCCCTGGTGTAATCAATATCGTTCCTGGATTCGGACCCACTGCCGGATATGCTCTTGCACTTCATAAAGCAGTGAATAAATTTGCTTTCACGGGCTCTACACAGGTAATATAATTTCATAAATGTATATAAATATAAACATAAATAAAATCGCAAATAACATCTACCTTATCTCCACTGCCTATCTTTTAAGTGTAAGAAAGATATTCATTGGATATAGCCTATTATTTGGCACAAGATATTCACCTAATTTGTACTTCATACTTCTTTATTTTATGGTAAGTATCCTTTGGATCTCATTTGTACATCTCATAAGACTATGAACTTGTCCATTATAACTTTTTACACTCTGAGCTTAATCTTCTTTAAATTTGTGGCTGACAGCATGTTCTGTTGACTTCATCAGACAACACGGATTCACAAAATTTCTGTACATAACGAATTTTCTTGCTGACTGAGTTATTCCATACTGAAAAGTAATAAACCGGTCTACGAATCTTAATCGCTGTTTCGAAGCATGCTTCTATTGGAAAATCAATTGATCTCCATGATGAAAATCAATGGATATGCTTAGGTTATCTAGTATCACATGCAATGGAACTCAATTGGACGTAATCCATGTAGCACAAGACATCGCCACTGAATAATAATTTACCTTGTTCCATTAGATATCTTGTATTGTAAAGGAAAATATTCACACTGCTTATTATTATCTTATGACAATCTTTTTCATAGACAGGTCAACTTGTTATGGAAGCTGCAGCAAAGTCCAATCTAAAACGAGTTACTCTAGAACTTGGAGGGAAAAGTCCGAGCATAATTTTCAAAGACGCAGATTGTAAGTATTTCATTTACGTAATTATACTATTTACTGAACTGACTGAAGTCAGAACTTCCTCTTTAAAAATCTCTCTTTCCTTTGAAAATCTTTTACAGAATGGAACGTAAGCCTATTATCTGCAGTTTATAACCCTAGTCCTTTTGTTTGATCAATGTCATAATCATTGTCTATTGCCTTGTCTTTAATACTATGTCAAGTGTAGTATTCAAAGGTACATATTTATTATTACTATCCCAAATGTATAAAGTAATGTATAGGGAAAGCGTTGGAATAAGGTTGAAAATCCAAACTCGAGTTTTCAACTGATCTACACATTTTGAGCACCCTAAAACACGAAAAAAATATTTTTATCTTGACATATGTCTGTGTACGCTTGTGCAGTGTATCCACTCTAGCTCAAAAAATAATGGACGAAATTTCTCAAAATTCAGTAGGTAAGTAGTTGGAACACATATAGGTTACCCCAGTGTTGATTTGATTTAAAACCAACCCCATTCCTGTACAATGTTCTCGAGAAATTAGAGTTTTTGGAATTTTAAGGAACTGGCGATATTTTAAAAGCCATTAAGTTGTCAAGTGAAAAAGAAGACTCATTAAAACTTCGAATTAAATATAATATCAAATAAGTATCCATATAATTTTGTGCAATTAAAATTTTAAGGATTATGAAAAAATTAATTAAGGTCTGTAGGGTAAGTCATGTGTAGCACACATCAAATTTCTGCTTTCTATACAATACATGGTAGTCTGTAGGGAAAGTATAGGAATCATCTCAAAAATCGTAACTCGTGTTATCGACGGATATACAGTTTTGAGAACTGTAGAGCACGAATCCAGTATTTTCAGTGCGACGTCTGCGTGGTCTGTATGTGTGTATCTGTCTTTGTGTCTATCAGTGTGCATGTTTGTGTGTCTATGCAATATATGTAGCTAATCCAGCTCAAAAAACTATTCGACTGAATTTCACAAAGTTTGGCAGACAAATCCCTAGTAGATTACCCTGATGCTGATTATATTTTGGTATAATTCGGAATATTATAACCTGCTTTTATTATTATCATTATTATTATTATTATTATTATTATTATTATTATTGCGAAATGGCCCACAAAATTTGTAATAATGAATTAAGTATGCTTAAAGGTATTAATGAAATGCTTATTTCATATGTAATTTTTTACGGAAGCATTCGTCTCATGTTGTGCAATTAAAATTAAATTAATGGGTTACGTGAAAAGTGAAAAAAAACTTGAATTTAAACCTAGGAAAAATCATGTGCTTCTCACATCAGATTTTTGTTCTGATGCTCGCCTTCTAAAGTACCGATTTTCATCACGTAAATTAAAGTTGTAGTAATTCGTTATTTGCTCCAGTGGATCAATGATTAGCCCGTCCCCGTCGTCTGGCCTGGTGGGTATCTTTCCTTCGACAGTCCCCCCTACCCAAAATGTAAGGTATCTGTTTGGATGGCCAGGACAGTGCCACCCAATTTAGACCGAAACTCGATGGGGGCACATCCACAGGGGCCCTTCTTGCCATACCCACAAAACTCGTGGAAGAATGTTCAGACTACAGTGTCTAGAAGAGAGAATGCTCAGACTACAGTATTTAGAAGAGAGAATGTTCAGACTACAGTGTCTAGAAGAGAGAATGCTCAGACTACAGTATTTAGAAGAGAGAATGTTCAGACTACAGTGTCTAGAAGAGAGAATGCTCAGACTACAGTGTTTAGAAAAGAGAATGTTCAGACTACAGTGTCTAGAAGAGAGAATGCTCAGACTACAGTGCCTTACCTCTAGTCACTGTAGTTTAGAGTCACATATTTAACGTACTCCGCGTGAAGACGGGGACAGTTTGAACAGAGCTAGGAATCGAACTTGGTCCTCTGAGTACAATCCTCATGCAATCCTTCACTGGCCTATATCTCACCCTGGTCTAATGTCGTTTTGAGTCCCAGCTGGAACATGAGTTTTTTACAAGTCTCATTGCAGATTTTTTTTTCAGTGGACCACGCCATTCAAACAGCCCACTTTGGAGTGTTCTTCAATCAAGGCCAAGTTTGTTGCGCGGGGACTCGAATATTTGTTGAAGAGGACGTGTATACGGAATTCGTAGAAAAAAGTGTTGCCATGGCTACTAAAAGAAAAGTTGGAGATCCATTCAATTTAGAAACGGAACAAGGACCCCAGGTAAACTGTTCAAACGTTCAGTGTCTGAATAAATTAAAAAAAAAATCATTGTTCAAGGAATAAAAATTCATTTTACTTTTATTTTCAGGATAAATTTCTAATTTAATTTAATTGGAGAATGAAAAATACAAACGTGTTTTCATGCTTATTTCTAACTTTCTATCTGTATACTCGTTCTTCGTACGGTATAATATAATATAAAGAAACTTAATACACAATTTGGGGTGAAATTTAATATTTCTGGAATTTTATCAATTCTCACAATAAGGAAAGAAGTGAGTGACTGAGATAACAAAAGACAGTAGAATTTACAATATTTACTTTCTCATACGCAGTATCGAGAAAATATTATTTCGACATTTTGATGCTAATATATATTATAAGATTTCCTGAACACGTTTTGACTATTTTTGGAGTGATGTTCGTCTGTATGTATGTCTGTGGTCGTTGATTTTTTGTGTACACAATAAGCAGTCACAAATATTAATAGATTTTCACGAAACTTTATATCCGGCTTTGTTATCAAAAAATTTACAACTAGATGGAATTGCTTTTAAATTCGGGGGAAAACTTCAAAATTTATATGAAATTTTATTATTTTTATATCATGGCAGCATAGGACATAATCATGCATAAAAGGATTTATTTATGGCTCAATGATCACAATACTTAATAGTTTCAATCATTGTGAAAGATAGCAGCGATATAATTTTTTTTTGTTTGTGACGTCATTAACCTCCCTCGGGGGGGAGGGGGGGCAAGTTACTCGCTCCCTAGGGAGTACATTGTCAAGTACGTTATCAATCGAAAGATTTTTTCAAGCCTTTTAAAGTGAAGTGTAACACGCTATAATTATAAATATTTGAACCCATTATACCGATTTTTCGATATTTTTCTTGTAAAATTTGAAAAAAAGAGCTACTAAAACTAGATTCTGGCATGAGAAAGTCGAATTGAGTCACACTCCACTTAATATTTATATAAATAATAAAAATGTTACAACATCAGCTTCTTTGTAGACTACGTTTATGGTATCCTTATTAAGAACAGAAATAACAAAGATCTTTCGTATGTGGCTCTTAAGCTGGTCATGCAGATAAGTTGGCCAGGCGAAAAGAAACAAGTACTTCTGTCCATGTGCCCACAGCAATGAATGTTTGCCCTTGTTTCTGCTGGTTGCCCTTTCTTATAAAGCTTCTGTAATTTTAAAGATAGAGGAACACACAACGATCGTATCACGTTATTGGATTTTGAATTGCATGAGGGGTTCATTAAACACGATTAGGCTACTTTTAAAGACTCAAATAACGATTGGATCTAATTCCTTTGTAGGCTTATATAACGATTGGGTTTCACTCAAAGTGAGAAAAAACATTCTGAAAACATGAAGACAGACAGGCAGATGAAAAGTTCTGAATAACAAAAAACGTTTCAAATTTAGGCACAAAAATAGGACAAATTTTATAGTTTTATTAACACTCAAATTATGAAATGTAAAACAATATTTCAACTTGGATTACTTACTGCATGATGCCTTATTTTCGACGTTACCAGACATTTAATCAAATAATCAATTAATTTCATCATTATTTTCAATAGCTTGATTAAAAGAATAACCAGCAGACGATTTCGATATTTGAAACGTAACTTGCATGGAGGTAAAAGTAAGGAATTGAAACTTCATATTAAGAAAACGTCAATATCGTTTGAGACAATAATTCAGCTGGCGCTGGGATAAAATAAGTAGTCCTGCATTGGATGCATTTCTATGGTGAAAAGACATAAAATATTTATTTAAACTATCAATTTTGAAAAAATTAAATATTAGCCCAATGCAAAGTAAAACTAAAACAATAAAGAATATTTCTACGCATTCAAAATTATTTTACCTTTCAATTTATTTTTATCTCCATATATTCTATACTCTATTCTACAACTATGAAAAAATACTGGTTAATTATAATCATAATTAGGGAACCTTTAATTTAAAAATAATCAAAAGTATATATACTAAATACTACGCTTTTCTGTTCTGACAACTAACAATAACAGCTACATTACTAACACTGGTGACACCTAGATATAATTCTCAAAACATTATGGCATTTTTGAAGCATTTTATCCATAGGAGTTTTATCTCCTTCTTTCTAACTCCATGATTACAACATAATTTTTCAATAGTTTGATTAAAAAAGTAGTCAGCAGACGATTTCGGTATTTGAAACAAGTACAGTTTTATCTTCTAATACAATTTTAGAGCTTTCATTTTGGAATATATTTATCCGATTTCGTATTTTTTGTAAATTTGTTTAGAAACGGGACCAGGATGTTCTATTTTTCAAATCTGCATGTGAAGATCATTTTGTATAGCGAGCGCAGAGATTCTTATACTTCTTTTTAGAATAATTAAATTAAATATTTTGATAGAATGTTTTGAATAAAAATGTCATTTAGAATACTATAAGAATTTGCACATAATTGTGAATTTTAAGTTTCTTTATATTAAATAGTCCGTACAAAGGACAGGTATACTGCTAGTTACTAATAATTCTCTTACAGATAGATGGAACACAAATGAAAAAGATTTTAACTTTGATTGAGAGTGGGAAAGATGAAGGTGCTAAGATGCTTTGCGGGGGAAACCGCTTTGGCGATCAAGGATTCTTTGTAAACCCCACGGTGTTCGCAGATGTTCAAGATCACATGAGGATCGCCCGAGAGGAAGTAAGACAGATTTTATTGCTGTTTATCATAAATATTTTTCCAGAAAATGTCTCTATAAAGATAATTTGTTTCACCAATTTCCAATTGTATTTAAAATCAAAAAATTGACTAAATATGTTACATTTAAAAAATTTTATGACAGTGTATAATACAGTACGTATAGCTCAGACTGCTGCTAAGATAACAAGAAAGATCAATCATGCTTAAAGCATTGATTATAAAACACTTTCCAACTTCAATGCAATTTTATTTAAACATGTCTAAAATGCAATACATTCCTCGGTAATATTTTAAAACTTATCACAATACTACATTAATTTATTATATTTGAAAACGTAAACCTTCATCGAAAAAAATGAACTTCATTCAAATGACGGCATTGAAATATAAATTGCCTGGTTTAAGCATCTCTAAAATGCGATACATTCCTCGGTAATATTTTTAAAATCATCATAATACTACAATAATTTATTATATTTGAAAACTTCATCGAAAACAACTGACATTCATTCAAATGACGTCATAGAAAAAATAACACGCCTGGCTCTATAAAAGCAGCATTTCATTCATAAATAATTTCCCATTCATGTTATTCATCACAATACTATAATAATTTATTTTATTTAAAAATTAAGGCGATGGAGCTACAAGTAATTAAATACTATGCGTAAAACTTCATCGAAAGAAATCGTCTTTCTCTTTGTAAAATCAATGAATATTTCATTCATATCAGCTATGCAGACTCCATGAACTAAATGATTTTGTGTTAAAGAAATACAGCAATTCTAATACTACAACTCATTCTACATATTTTGCTGTTTACATTTTACATAGGCGAAAAATAGGCTTCGTTGTAGAAATAATCAAGTTTAAATGAGCATTTAAACTCACATATATTGTAATTGCGTTGTTTCAGTATGTAGATGCACACAATTTCAGCAAAAATAAAGTGGTTTTAGGACGGATACAACACTCAATATGAATTAAAAAGAACTTTAAAAATCACGATTTTGAGACAAGATGGATGCCATATATCATTTTGAAGTGGGTCACGTGATCTTTTCATATCATGGTCACGTGATCGCTTCATATAAAAGGTGTTATTATTATTTTAATTTTTATTTAAAAAACTACTGAATATATTCCGCTGAATTTTTTTTTATTTATTTTATGGAACAATTTGAATATTATCTAAAATTTTTGAAGCAATTTGTGAATTTTAAATCCACTTAAAAAATGTTTGAAAAATTAGGTCCCATAGGGCTCAATGTATTTCATTTTTTCAACCCGGATTCAATCCAAAACTAATTGGGTGATATTATTCATTTATATTCCCATAGGTCCTACAGACCGTCTGAGCGACATACTAAAGTTTCATTTCGATTAAGTCATTTTTACGGCAGTTATCGTGCTAACGGACAGACAGACAGAATGAACAAAGTCATAAACACTTTCCAACTTTGTTGTAAAGTGTTAATAAAACGATATAAACTATGTTTAAAACAATATGCAACTCAAAAGGCTATTAACAGACTTCGTCGCATGTCAGTAATCAGAGGGCCGGCAGAGGGAGCTGAACACCCAAGAAGAACGTAGGGCTACAATATTGGAGAATGTTTAAAAGGTGGTCACTTGTGATATTTAAATTACACAAACCATTAAATTTTGCATTATGATAAATCTTTACCCAAAATTCATAATACAAGTTTTGACGTGAAAATTATTGTTGCTAGCACTGGTGTGTTCCATTTAATAATAAAGGATTTTTTGATGCGAATAATATCGATGGTTGTGGTATCTCTGGCTGAAATCGGAGCATTACGATAAATGCAAACAATAGATAAAAATAGAAACCCAGAAATAGAACCAAATAGATAGAAATATAACCAACTTCTGCTTGTTGTATCGGAAATAGAGCCATATTTAGGAATATATAAAAATGTATTCAATATTTTGATATTTTTAAAATAAACTTTCTGAAAAAACTAAAAAGTTTTTATCCGAACGAGAGTTTGCCTCACTTTGCTTACTTCAACTCAAAATATCATCTAAACTGTAAAAAATAGATATAAACAGTAAGTGACAAAAATATTCTGTGGAAAATCTAGTATATTAATAATTTGTTTTTACAAAGGTCTTACAGTTTTCGTCTTATCAAGTTCAATAAGATTGAAAATTTTCCGCTTTTCAACGGTTGAAGACCCAGGCCGTTCGACTCACCCGAGGGCTATAAAAACTAAAAGTGCTAACTATGAACTATAAGAAGTTATTTATAGCCCTTTAAAACCTCTACAAGGATATATAATTAAAATTTGTATCACATTCTTAGTTTTTGAAATATAGTAGATATTTTAATATTTTGATCTGTTTTGAAAAGGTGGTTCTAAATTCGATATTTTAATTATTTTAAACTATTTTGAAAATGTGATTCTAATTTCCAGATTTTAATATATTGAACTGTTTTGAGTATGTCTAAAGAAGACAAACCACCCAGAAATAAAAAAAAAATTTCGTCCTCTTTGGACTGGAGCCACTGCCGATTTTTTTCGTTTGTTTGTTTTGTTTTTTTCTGGCATTCATGAAAACTTTCCGTCAGCATGCAACCAACAGATATGAAAAAATGCTTTTCCACTGGTTACAGTAAGTAGTGTTACTTAAATATGGTTTTGCTACAGCACTACATTATGTGGTGTGGGAATGTGATAACGTACATTTTCTGTGCTGTTGAAAAGACGTTAATGTATGGCATGTCAAAGATAGTCAAATTTAGTTTCAAAACTTTTTTCAGAGCTGCATTAGGTGAGAATGTGATAACGAGCATTTTAAGTGATGACAAGAATAGACTGGTCACAACATTAATGCG